>CM042165.1:86118820-86238820 GCA_023376005.1 Doryteuthis pealeii
ATTAAACATCAATCAACCAGCCAAACCAACTTTGTAAAATGGTGTCCATCTCACAGCGCTGATTAATAGTGACTGTTAACATTTCCTTTTGCGCTAATGCCCTGGGAAAGATATAATTCCGTTTGTTCTCTTATTCCAGCTACGGGTAAATAGTAAGAAAGACTGAGTTCTTTAACTTTGGAAAAGGAACCGGTCTTGGAGAAGATATTAAAAATAACTGTACTCCGCTTTTAATAATGACTATCTTTCACATCCTGACTATAGTGGAGGGGTTGGGTAAATACATACAGTTATATAGATTATCACAACAATATATGGAATTTACATAATTTTTCTCGTGTATCTCAAATTGTATTTCTCAAAAGAAAGTAAAAAATTAACCGATTGAAAACTCATAACCCAGAAAACTCGTAAGTATGGACACTCGTAATTCAAGGTAACAATTGTTGGATTATTTGGGGTGTATAAGCCGTGATACAATACATCACTTAAATTTATAGACTAAGCGAGGTCACATGGTTTAACCCTCAGCCAATCAACAGCCCGAATGCGTGGCTGGTTGACTACTTAATCCCTGATACTGAGAGACGCCCATTTGCAATCATTGACGAAGGACTTGCAATACTGAGGAGCACCAAGGAACAACGAAAGGATTCTTTACCAAGGATTTCCGCTGGATAAGCGATTTTGGTTGAAGCCTAAAGGATGGCCCATAAAATCGTAACACCATTATATATAATGAGGACAGGATGCGAATGAAGGATTAGGTTTGTTTGAATTCAGAGATTTTATTCTCATTGCATGTTTGCCGAAACCATGGCAAAACAGGCCAGTCTGCCCTATTATTTACCAACTCGACTCGTCGCGTCCATTTACCTCAAGGCATAGAATAACAATAGACGCGTTGATATACTATCCATCATCATCTTGTCCCACGGATAACTATGACAATCTCCCGCCAATCGTCCCTAGCAATCATCGCCCGTCGGAGGTCCTCTGCACAGCATCCAGTATCCGCGCAGAGCTGGTCAGTGTAGTTCTTTACTGGGAGGCGCGCAATGACGTGCTCATGTGCAGGTTTCCACAGGAGAACATCACGATAACCGTTACACGACGCGCCTCCGTTACACAAGCGAGTGTACATGTGTTTTTGTTGGAGGTTTGTAGGACAGTTCTGTAAAACATCCATTTTGCATTTAGCAGTGTCTTCGGCTACCTCTCCCGGGATTGACATCTGCCTTCTCATCTTACACTGTTGACAAATCTCTTTTCAGTATCTCCTGTTGTGTTTCCTGGTGTTTCCGCCGCTTCCATGTTCTCTCTAATGTTGTTGAATATCCCCCAGATGGCGCTGCGGTCTTTCCCCGCGCGGGAAAAACACACAATGCTGTTTGTGTTTTTGCCGCTGCCCGCCGCCGTCGTCGTCTTCTCTCTTTCTGGGAAACATCTCCCGTTCCTCTTTTCTCCAAGTCAGCACTTATCCGCAATTTTTAGAGTTTGGGAAAATCTGACTAAAATCCGCAAAATTCGAAAATATTGTCATTTTTTTTTTCAATATCAAAATGGAGAGGAGATTTGTAAAAGCCTGTTGCTAGGGAACAGAATCAGGTTGGATGGTTGGCTGGCTGGATGAATGGATGGTTGGTTGGTTGGTTGGTTGTTTTACGGCATTTCAACCCTTGTTGGGTTATTCATGCTTGAAGGGTATCACATTTATTTTTAACTGAAATGATGGGTACTCGATTTTTCTTTTTAAAATCATTTTTAAAATACATTTCTATAACTTGTTATTTTCTCTTTAACCCATAGATGGTACCCTAACAGGTACTACCACTCCAGATCAGAATGAACAACCTTGTTGGGTTATTCATGTTTCATTTTTATCTGAAAGTCTTAAACATTTTTCTAAACTCATTTTATGTTTTATTCATTCTTGATGGGATCTTAACAGATGCTACCACTCCGTGTCAGGGTGGACCTGGGAGTAATGATGATGAAAGGGTACTCCACATTCCCCAGAGTTTCAAAACTGGAAATTCACCACCAGATAGAGTTTAATGTCCTATCCAGAACACCACCTTCTAGTACATATGAGAAATCGGAGGAGGTCCTCTCTGACCGACCAACTAGCCTAAATAAGGGCAAAAGAGGATTAGTGCATGCCATGGACTGCTCAACCAGCAGGGTCCCGTCATGGGTCGCCACCCACGACCAACAGTTAGCCCAATTAGGGGGGAGGGCGTGTCTTAAATCTCTGCAGAGATGCAGTCGGTGTTTTCTAAAGCTCTTGCTGATTGGGCTGTTCAGAATCAGGGTTCGATCAACCCTGATTGGGTAATCTTGGAGAAAAAATATGACTTTTAAAGAGCCAATATTTTCAAAAAACCCAGGAAAATGACAACTCTGACGACTCCCTCGTTTTAATTTGAATGATTTAAAAACTATAATTGTTTACAAGGATTTTTATTAATTACTTTAAATCATATAACCATATGGAAGCTTAAATTAAGTTAAACCCGAGTTCAAATCCTTGATATGAATCTACTCTCCAGCTATGGATATAGTTGGAAAAACTGAAGAAGGAAAACTCTGAATTCAAACCTGTTGAACTCCGCTAAGAAATTGACCTTGTGTGTCACATCCTGCTCGTGCGGAGGGGTTGGTAAATATAAAATATGTGTGCAAACAAATAAACATCATTAATAGAAATAGTTGCTTGAAGCCGCACAATTGTTAGTATTAGATAATAGTACATGGCCGGTTTAGCTCAGTCGGTAGAGCGTTCGGCTAGAAACAAGGTTTCGTTTCAACTCAGCTTATGAGTAGCACAGGGATCTGTGCGGTAAAATGAAGAGCTGATGGTAGGTGTGGCGCCATCAGACGCAATCTCTTGGTCTCTCTCTATATATATATAGGTTCACTATAAACTGCTTAATTTAACTATGGACCAAAAGCTCAGCTTGAGACTTATATTCCTTAACAAAGCCCTTTCTACTTTTTCCACTACAAAATCGAGAGGATAAGAAAAATGGCAAAATATATGATCAGAAACCACACAGCTCCAACCACTACACTAGCGACTCTGCAATTGCTAGGAAACATGGACATATCCCCAGGACAGCGACACTACCCCTAACAGGGCGGAGAGACCAGCAGCGGAGCTGAAGGACAGGCGGTCTGCAGACATCTTGCAACAGGAACAAGTGGACTTGAGCAACCGTAGACAATCTCACCAACTGCAGGAGAGCGGTGCCACTCTGCACCGCATTGACGGAATGAAGGTATTCAACCTGGCTACCCGAAGTGTTCAATTCCCATTCAACATTGCAAAATAAAAAAAATACCAAAAAGTGGACTCTACGCCCTCGTCTTTAGTAGACAGAAGGATACCAACCAACCAACCATATATATACATATTATTATTATATTATTATTATTATTATTATTATTATTATCATATCGAAAAAATATAGAGAAAACGGATTGTGCGTTGGTGATTTAAAGATTGTGCAACTGTATTGTGAAATTGTGTAACTTTCAAAATCTTTCTTTTTACTGTCTGAAAATTGCTCTGTTTAAACTAGCATGAAAACCAAATGGTAGCAGATAGCTTCCATGCTATTAGATATATACCAAAACTGATATATATTTGTATATTATTGCTCTCTCACAGATATTGAGCACTCTCCTAATAATACTATATGTATTGGCTTACTACTCTCTCGTCAGTAAGATAGTGTTAATCATACACTGTGGTAATATATGTATATATATGTGTGTGTGTGTGTGTGTGTGTGTGTGTGTGTGTGAAGAGAGAGAGAGAGAGAGAGAGAGAGAGAGAGAGAGAGAGAGAGGGGAGGGAACGCATGGGGATAGAGAAGGGATCAAGCCAGAAAACGTCCCTGTCTATGTTTCAAAGTTGTGACTTCCCTACATCTACACAATAGTGATATTGCCTTGTATATGTTGATCTCAATACTCGTTCTAAATCAAGTTGCCCAACCCATCACCGGTATTTTTCTCTCTCTCTCTTTCTCTCTCTCTCTCTCTCTCTCTCTCTCTCTCTCTTCTCTCTCTCCGTTTGCCTCGCGCCTCCAGCCTCGTTTCGCTTCTTGCTGTTCACCAGTTCCCGTTCCTACCCGCTTATAAATGAGGCGTACCTCGATCACCAGCTGGGCTCGGGGGTGAAGTCAGGAAGTGGTGTGTCAAGATAAGGCGCACTGGTTGCAGTAGGGCGGCCGTTGGATCATCTAGAGCGAAACCATGAAGTTGCCAACAAACTGTGACGAAGACGAAGACGACGACGACGACGACGGCGGCGGCAAAGAAAATGCATAACAGGTGCAACCAGACACAAACGCCAGTTTTGACATCCAACCCCATTTCATCAGCCAATATATAGTCTTTCTTTTTCCTCCTGATGAAAAAAAAGCTTCATTTCTTTCTTTCTTTCTTTTTTTACTTTTTCTTTCTTTCTTTCTTTCTTTCTTTCTTCTTTCTTTCTTTCTTACATTTTGATAATGATCTTTCTTTCTTTCTTTCTTTCTTTCTTTCTTTCTTTCTTTTTTCTTTCTTTCTTTCTTTTTCAATTCCGAAATATTTCGTTCAAGTTCATTTACTCTTTCTTTTGCACTCTATTCTTATTCTTTCTTTCTTTTTAATATTTCTTATTGTCCTTCTTTTTTTCTTTCTAACTTTCTTTCTTTCAAATATTTCAACTATTTACTCTTTCTTCTTTATATTTCTTTCTTTCTTTCTTTCTTTCTTTCTTCTTCTTTCTTTTTTGTCTTTCTTTTCTTTCTATCTTTTTCTTTATTTTTTTTCTTTCTTTCTTTCTTTCTTTCTTCTATAGTCCTCAAATTTTCATATTTTCTTCTTTTATTGTGTCAATTTCGTTTCTTTCATGATTTTTCATTCATTCAGAATATTCCATCTTTCTGTTCCTTGTTCTTTAATTGTTTATATCTCGAAATATATATATATATATATATATATATATATATATATATATATATATATATATATATATACAATTTCGAAAGGGAAATAAAGACTAAACAACGCCAAATCGTTTCACATCAACTTTTTTCTCACATACACTGGATTTCACTTTTCCCCACACAGTCTTTATACCTCGACAAAGGGTGAAGGTTCACCCGAAATATCGGAATGAATCGAACCAGGGACAGAACAACAGCTGAATTAAACTCTGTTTTTTCGTTCCGTTTTTTTGTTTTTTGTATTAGTTCACTTGTTCATTTCCATGCTTCATAATACCCAAAAACAACGTTCACACGAATAAAGTTTATACTCAATCAATTTATATATATATATATATATATTATATATATATATATATATATATATATAATGCGCGCGCGCGCGCGTGTGTGTGTGTGTGTGCGTGTATGTGTGTGTTAAAAGGATAAATAAATAAAGGAAAGAAAATGTTGAATGGATAAAATTGATATAATTTAAGTTACCAACACGTGTTTCGGTTAGGAGTTTGTTAACTGCACCCTTGTTTTCTATTATTATTATTTTAGATATGAAATAATAATAATAATAATAATAATAATAATAATAATAATAATAATAGAAACTTATAGGATATTTAAGTATACAAAGAAAAACGGCCTTTTTCATTGTAAAATGTATATATATGATATTTGAAGTCTATATATATATTGCGCTAGACCTAGGAGATTGTTTCTGCGTCTCAGGTGGTGCACCACACCTACCATCAGCTCTTACTTTACTCTACTTTACCCCACAGATCTCTGTGCTACTCTTACGGTGAGTTGGCGAGGGCCGGTATCGAACCCGGAATCTTCTAGGCTGATGCTCTACCGAGTGAGCTAAGCCGGTCCTCTATATATTAGGCTAGTTCACTTTTAAAAAAACATCCAATTTCATGAGAAACCAAAACTTGTGTATTGGTCGATTAAGTACAGATACCAAAAAGTTGATTTTGCACTTGAACCAAGTTTTGAAGAAATCACATCAAAGATGGCACACAAAAATGGACTGAAAATTCCTCGGTTTTGCAACATTTGGTCAAAAATTGGTAAGAAAATCTAACAATTTCAATATTTAAAGTAAGGAATGTTGTCATTTTATTTTATCAAAATGAAATGAAGAAATTATAATAAATATTCAAATTAAAAATATGCCCCCCCCCCATTATCAGTGACGGTTCCGAAATGCAGTTTACCTCATTAATTAAGCAATAACAGTGAATACATTTTTTAAAAAAAAGAAAAACAGCTGATTTTTTCTGTTATGAATGAAAATGAAATAAAACAGACAAATATGGAAAAACAAATAATAGTTTACTATTTCTTAATAATAGAGTCAAATAGTCCCATATATGAACCCTTAAACGAAAAAAAAGGGTCACAGTTTATGACACCAAACTTTTGTATACGTATTGATAACATACGTTCTATATGAGCAAACATAACCTAATTTGAGATATCTCTCACTAATAACGTCCATATGTTTCATAAACCGAAGTGAGCTGAGAAATGTACAGGATTTAATGGGCGATTGGGAGATTTATAATTTCGACACTAAAAAAAAAACAATCTACGGGATACTCTTATTATAATTATCACGTTATGGTGTCTGATTCTTCTAAATTCTTTATGAATATATATATATATTATATATTATATATATATTATATATATATATAGTACCAAAAGTAGAGTAATCATATGTATTTTAGGAGATCATACAAGTTGCGGAATGGTAGAATAAAACAATATTTTATTACGAAAATAAAATCTGAAATATGGGGGGGGATGAAAAATACGAAGGCCTTTTCGCGGTTCTTTTTCAAGTATTAATCACCGGCGACAATTAAAATTCAGATTGTATAAGAAATATTCATTTGGAACGAATGGGTAGCGAGAGAGGGGGGGCGAAAAAAAAGGGGGTGGTGACCTGAGGGTTTATATACATATTCCCCCCTTTTTTCGTAACATGGACGTGGACGGAAAAGTTTTGTTTATTTATTCTTTGTTTTGTTTTTTTTTTTTTTAAATAAAAGAACAAATTTACAGATCAATTAAGGAAATTTATTTATAACTTTTGATCAATGTATTTTAATTTTGTATTTGTAAACTTTTATTAATGTAACTGTAACACCTTTTTTCTTTCCTACCAACTTATTTTTTGTTTACATCTTTTACGCCGGAAAGGATAAATTTTGTTTAAAAACTGTATTTTATTATTCAGTGTATTATCTATTTAATAAATAAAACACTAAATAATAATAAAAAAAACACCCTTCCTTTTATCTTAATAAATTTTATTAAGATAAAAAGGAAGAGTGTTTTTTTTTATCATTATTCAGTGTTTTATTTATCAAAATAAAAGGAAAATTTTTTTAATTATCTTCACTCTACAGTTTATCTATTAAAATAAAAGGAAGAATTAAAAAAAATATTGTGTATTTTTATTAGAATAAATGAAGGTGTTTTTCTAGGGGTGGGGTTATATGGATTTGGCGCCACAAGTTGCTTGGTTTAAGGAAAAGAAAGCGAATAGAATTTCACTAAAAAGCAGACGATAACTTGGAAAAAAGTGCTGAAAAGAAAATGTGCAGTCATTAGCAAGAAGTTGTCCGAGAGATGAATAGTAATAAAGATTCCCGAAAGTTTATATAGAAAAGTAAATTTCTCTGGATTGGGTAAAAAGAAAGGGAAAACAAAGATAAAAAAAAGACTTTTTTTTGCAGACCTTTTTCACCAAGAAAATTGTAAGTTTAAGTTTCCATTTTATATTTTCTTCGAAAAAAGTGTTCTCTGTCAATTCCGTCTTAATATATTTTTCTGTCTTGTTAAATCTTTTTCAAATATTCTCCATACACATACTACTCAATTTTCACTTTTGTTTTTTTAATATATTCAAAGTTATCAGAACTAAGTTTCCATTTCAAATTTGATGATTTTACTTAGTTACAACTCTCTGACATTGAATTTTTAACTACCCCTTTCAAAACTACCTCTTTCAAAAATGTATTTTTACATCACCTGGAGGGCGTCTTCTTATTTTACTAGTATATATAATAAATTAAATTTGCTTCATTACAATAATTTATTTCAACCGCATTGAATGCGGCGCTAGCATTTACTAGCATTCACTCACTGGCACTAAGCACATTGAGCTCTCAACACGGTTTACCTGCATCACCTTGGTTAAACTACACATCGAAAGATCCTAACTACCAGGAACACACACACACACACACATATATATATATATAAAGATAAATCTAATGAGTCAGACGGACCTACTAAAAGTTTCGCTTAATACTCTTCAGGGCTAAGATCTGACTATTAGAGTCAGATCTTAGCCCAGAAGAGCATTAAGCGAAACTTTTAATAGGTTCGTCTGACTCATTAGATTTATCTTTATTATTTGCTCCACTTAGGTATTGAGCACTTTTTACTTATTAGCTTTAGTCTCCTGGCGGGTTTGTATGAACATATATATCTTATATATATATATATATATATGCATATAAATTGTTTTTTCTTTTGGCCAAAATATTGTACTAATAGATTATTTTTTGTTGGTACGATTATCTTGGTCTTTTCTTTTTTACAAACATTTTTTTCTCCCCGGTTGATGTTTGGTAGTATATTTTTACAATCAAACTATTTGCTGTTTTTTTTCTCACCGCGAGGATTTACCAATAAGTTTGGTATATTATATATATATATATATATATATATATATTATATATGTGTGTGTGTGTGTGTGTGTGTGTGTACAATTTGAGAATTGTCCAATCCATTATAAGAATTCATTTAGATACAATTAAACATGTAGTTAAATCCTAAAACTACTGATGATCATTTTCACAGAGTACGGGTGTGTTGGTCTTTTTATCTTTTTAATTCCCCCCCCCCATATATCAGTTTGAAAATGATGAAAATGGTGAAAAAACTGAGTTTTTTTTCCCACCGGTAGAGTTTAGAATATATATATATATATTGAAATGAAAATGAATCTGACGATATGTTGAAAGGATAAATAAATAAAAGAATGAAAATGATGAATGGATAAAATTGATTTGAAGTTGGGGAGCGTCTCTCAAATATTTAAAAAAATCTTTAGAAATTCTTTAAAATAATCTTTAGAATAATAATAAATAGAATATATGTGTACATGAACAAACTCCTGGTCGAAACACGTGTTAGTAAACGCATATTAAATCAATTTTATCCATTCAACATTTTCTTTCCTTTATGTATTTATCCTTTCAACACGCACCCTCACACATATACAATATATATATATATAAGTAAAGTCGTCGGGCGGCCTAAAGTCGGTATCAGCCTATCAGCGAGGGAGTCTATCCCCTTTTCAATAGCGCTAGACCAAGGAGATTGTTTTTTAGCATCTGAGGTGGAGCGCCACACCTACCATCAGCTCCTTACTTTACCGCACAGATCCCTGTGCTACTCATACGCTGAGTTGGCGAGTACCGGTATCGAACTAGGAACCTTGTGGTTTCTAGCCGAACGCTCTACCGACTGAACTATCCCGGTGTGTGTGTGTGTTGTGTTATTTTAACCGTCAAAAATAAAGCGATATAATTTCCTCAGGAGAGAAAATGTGAAAAAAATTTGAAAAGTTTTTAAAAAAAAGAAAAAAAGAAAAGAAAAAACAAAAAAATGTTTTTATATTTTATAAGAACATTACAATTTCAATATTTATGAATTGAAGCCGGCCATTTTTTTGTCGGTTTGTCTCGTCGAGAAATATTTTTCAATTTCTTCGCGGCAAAAGGGGATTCCCCCATTTCCTGAAAGAGTGTCGGAATTCACAATGAACGAAAGTGTAAAAATTCGTCGTTCGTGCGCGCGTGACTGCAAATTCCACGCGTGTCCGATACACAAACTGAACGGAACCCTAATTACAGGAGAAGAAGAAGAAGAAGAAGAAGAAGAAGAAGAAGAAGAAGAAGGTGGCTGGGGGTGGGTGTAGATATCGATTTGAAGAGCACGCTAAATTTATAGACATTGTTTATTCCCTCCCCACTCAGTACCCCCCACCCCACCCAATCACTACGTTAACCCCTCCCCGCCCACTGGCAGTCGTTCATGAGGGTTATTGTTGGCAGGCGGGTGAGGGGAATGAAGTGGTGAGAGGGTGGGGGTGCGGAACTTCTGTGCCCGGCGGGACAAAGACGCCGGCGAATAGCGTTTTGTGGGGGGGTGGGTGGTTGGTGAGGGGAGTGTAAACATGAATAATGACGACGGGGGGAGGTTGCGTTGCAATTTGTTCGTACATTCACAGGTCAATCCTCACCCCTCACCACACACACACACACACACCGGCTGGATGCGTCGGCATTTCAACAATGTCTCTTTTTTTGCGGCTTCTCATTGTTGTTCAACACAGTAAACTCTGCTTTCTAACCTGAGCATTTGAAAATGAACGAGCTTAGCTCCAGGGGGTCCTTCTTTCCTTCCTCCCACGCCAGCCCAGGCAGCATCTGCCTTTCGTTTAAAAGGAGTAAAAGCTAGGTTGATTGCCCCATGCCCGAGCCCCACCCCCAATAGGGGGATACCGACGGAACTAAGTTTCGTCTAAATAGAGTAAAATCTGAATTTATTGCCCGAGCCTCTCACAAAAAAACAAAAACAAAAATAATAAAATAAATAAATAAATAAATAAAAATAGGGGGATGCCGACGGAACTGAGTTATTTTGTTTGCCTTATGGTGCTTATTTATTTTCGGGCACTCTACCTCCTTTCATCTAAAAGAAGTAAAAGCTGGGTTTATTGCCTGGTGCACCTCACCCCCCAAATAGGTGGATGCAGACGGAACTAAATTATTTTTTTGCCTCAGAAGGCTTATTTCTTTTGGGTCACTCTACAGTAAACCGACCTTGAATGTCACATTCTGGCCCCGTCGGGTGGGGGGTAGATCCACCAATACTAAATTGACAATTTTGTTTTGAACTTGACATTTCTGCCCAATTTTTTTTCAAAATCGAAAGTTGAGTTTTAATTGATGTAACGTTTTTACACATTGTAGAATAATCAGTAATTTATGAAGAAGTGCGTCCCGGTCTCCTGCCTCAAAAGTTGCTGCCCGGTGACTATTGAAATAACGACCCAGCTCAGTCTATTCAAAACTTAGCTCAGTCGGTAGAGCGTTCGGCTAGAAACCACAAGGTTCCTTGTTCGATACTGGTCCTCGCCAACTCAGCGTATGAGTAGCACAGGGATCTGTGCGGTAAAGTAAGGAGCTGATGGTAGGTGTGGCGCTCCACCTCATATGATAAAAACAATCTCCTTGATCTAGCACTATTGAAAAGGGGATAGACTCCCTCACTGACTGGCTGATACCGACTTTAAGCCGCCCCGTCGACTTTTACTTTTCACTTACTTTAAATACTAAGATTTTTTTAATTCATGTTTGTTTAATGTCTTGTTTTTAGTTTAAATAAACAAGAATTACGACACAAAAAAAGAAGCGCCCCCCCCCCCAAATACATTTACTTGTTGAAAATATCTATCTATCTATCTCCATTTGTTCGTATCTATCTATATTATTTTGTTTATTTATCTATCTCAGTCTATTCCAAACTATATATCCATCTTCATATCTAAACAAGAATTACGACAAATTACGATAAATAAACAAGAATTACGACGAGCTGGGGTTGTTATTTTGATAGTCACCGGGTAGCAATTTTGAGGCAGGAGACCGGGGCGCACTTTCTCATAAATTACCGAATAATCATAACTAAGTTCCAATTACCGTCGAATTGGTAAGACAAGGCAACAAGTAGTCGTAACTGAATACGAATCTAATCTTGTTGCCATACTACTGCAAAATGCCAAGGTATTCATGAAGCCTCATAAAACCATAGAAACCAAGCAGCCAATCAGAACTCAGGGAATGGAATCACCCAAATACATGAATGGACTAATCTTGATTTCCATCAATACCAGCTGTTTTGGGCACAGGTTCAGTTGTGCTTAACCAGTTGCTTTTGTCTAAACCGACAGTACACTGCCTAACTGACTTCAATATGGCACTGCAAACAGGATGCGAACCTGTGAGGGAACATCCCATTGAATAGACAATTCGTAAACCATTTGGGTTCCCGTTGTATCAGCATTCCAAGGTTTAAAAATTATATCCGCCTTACTATTTACCCATAGTTACCTTCGTTAAATCGAAAATTTGGATTATTAAAGAATGACCTTCCGCACGTACGCAGACCCCACAAAATTATCAGCCAGTTGAAAATTGTCCCATTCTCTTGATTAATAGTTGATTTATTAATTTCATTTTTGATGAGTTCTAACAGGTAGTTTTCACTAAAGTCTAAGTGACAATAAGACTCGACAGCTCTCCAGGACTCTTCTCAGTATTCTAGCTTTTAGCCGTGTTGTAATCTGGGCGGACCCTATTCTCCAGGTCTTCTATGTATCAGGAATTTGGTGGTCCCTTTGTATCAAAAAGTCCAAGAGAATATCATGCATCTAACTTTCTTGGACTTTTGAATTATTGTCACTGCATATAGCTCAGTCAGTAGAGCGTCCGACTAGGAACCACAAGGTTCCTGATTCGATACCGGTCCTCGCCAACTCAGCATATGAGCAGCACAGGGATCTGTGCGGTAAAGTCAGGAGCTAATGGTGAAAAGGGGATAGACTCCTTCGCTGTATGGCTGATACCGACTTTAAGCCACCCCTTTACTTACTTTAAAAAAAATACCATATGTTTGAATGGTGAAATTTCAGCTACTTGCTAAATTACCAGTGGATCACCTTTCCCACACAGTCTTGTATTCCTTCTGTGGCAATTTGCTGCACTCGTTTATTACGTGATTAACTGTTTCATGTCTATCACCACTTAACCTTCATTAGCTATTCTTCTGTGCATCATTAATTTTTGCTTTGCTCATAGCTTGGCTGTGTGAACGAAAAATAAAGGGGTGGTCCACGCTCACTGCAGGCATGTTCGCGACTGATAAGGCCTATATGCGACAGTAAGGTTCGGTCACAGTATTTAAGGCACCCCTTTTGCGATCTCGATTCATAAGAACATATTTTTCATTTGCACCGTCCGGTTGTTTGTTAACAGACGATTTTTAGAGTTTTTGACGGTGTAAATGAAAAACATGTCTTTATGAATGGAGATCGCAAAAGGGGTGCCTAAAGGTCATATGGTTCAGAGATTGGTTATTGGTAAAACGCCAGGTGTCACGGTTGTCGGCTAGAGTGGACTAATGGCGATTCTTGATGTGACAGAAATCAAGGGATTTTTTCAAGTTGTCCTTATATCGCTTCTTTGGAAATGGACTCGTCGCCCCGAGTTCAAATCCTGGACGTGGTAATTGCATTTCATTTAGCGCTAATACCCCTGGGAAAGGTATGAATCCTACTCTCCCTCCAGCTATGTGTAAATAGCAGGGCAGACTGGGCTCTTTAACCATGGTTAGGCAACCGGTCTAGGAGAAGGAAAACTCTGAATTCAAACCTGATAAACTCCGCTTAAGAAATTGACATTGTGTCGCATCCTGCTCGTGCGGAGGGGTTGGTAAATATATATATCGCTTCTTTGGTGCCCGTTTATCATGATAAACTAATGAGCTAAAAAAAAACCAACAAAAACAACAACAAAAAAAAAAAACAAAACAAAACAAGGGTTTCAATCCTAAAAGCAGAAGATTTAATAAATGCAGTTCAAGTCATTTCTCAGTAACGCAATATGAGACGGACAGACAAAAAAGAAATTGACTTGCACATTTATAAATTATGATTTATTTTGTTTCTATCAAACAGTTGAAAGATTTTGTTTTTATTAATCTGCAATTCAAACAGCAGGTTTCATTTATCTAGAGAGCACAAAACATCAAATCATTTATTTCTTTTAACCTACTGTGTCTACCCAACAGGTTATAATGTTAAAAAATAGAATAGAAATTATTAACAACCTTAGATTTCTAAATGATCTAAATAATGAGATGTGATTCTTTATGAAAGAAATATTTCTACAGTTTGATCTTGGATAGGCGATGATTCCTCATTCCGTAGACGTGTCCAGTCCAGGGTAGGTCGATTTTTCACCTTTTTAATGCTATTTTTCTCATCTAATAAAATGTAATTAAAAAATAGGGTGTTTGGGTGGGGGTGGGGTCTGGAATGGAATAATAGCATTTCAGTTTATTTTAAATGTGGAGAAATAATTTGAGTTACGAGTAGAACAAATTAAACTTATAAGTGAAAGTAGCACCGTGTATGTATACCTACACATATATGTGCTGGATATTTAGTGTAATTTTTCTTAATTAAAAAAAAAAAACAGCAAAAAAATGAGAGTGTTTTTGGTGGGGCTGGAACGGATTAATGACATTTCAATATATTTCAATGGGGAAAATTGATTTGATACACGAGGAAATTGAGTTACTAGCGGAACGAATTAAACTCGTAAGTCAAGATACCACTGAACGTTTAATATACTTCATCAGCCTCCTCTCAGCATCTTCATCCTATTTGCATATAAATTTCATCCACAAAAATCAGAGGTCGACAAACGTTTTTAGACTGTGAAATCCGTGAACCTTTATCGACCCCGAGGCATGAACAATAAGTTGACGTACGGCTTCGATATGAATTAGAGAGGGAAACTGCATATCAATTTTTCTTCTTCTTCTTCTCTTTATTCCACTCACCGTTGAATAAGGAGACACACACTGGGAAAATGTTTATTAATGAGAAAAATGCAAAATGTTCAATAGTCGAAGTAAACGTAAAACTGCTCAATTTTATCTATCTATATATAAAGGACAGTTGGTATGTATGTATGTCCTGAGGAAACTGAAAATAAAACAATTAACGACAAAGTAACTATATATAAACATTCACTATCATCATATCTTGGTTTTTGAGCAAAAATAAGGAAGATTTGATTTATATTCGTTGAAGATTATAAAAAATATAATTTAAATGATAACAACATGGATTTTGTTTTTGTATTTAATGTGGTAAATAGTAGAGCTTAATTTTTCTATTTAGAGTGGCTGGATCAAAGCAAGATCTTTTTTTTTACGTGGGGATTTTAATGGGGCATCCTGAGGGAAACCAACTTACGATTCAGTAATAATGAATCTATTAGACTAAATTTAACCCCCCTCTACTCAGGTGATGCTGGGTAGTCGCTTCTAGTACATATATAAAGGACAGTTGTGTGAATGTGTATGTCCGGAGGAAACTTCGAAAATAAAACAATAAATTAAATATATATACACATTAAATATCACTAGGACTTGGCTTTTGAGCAAAAATGATGAAGATTTGAGTTATATTTGGGAAGATATTTAAAAATTCAAGTTTGAAAAGTAACAGAATGGAAAGTCATTTGCATATTATTTTGTTTATCTTTTTTTTCGCTTTGAAATGTAATATTGATTGATTGAATTAATTGCATCATTTATATCTTTTTAAAAAATTGTAAATCAATGAATGGAAATTTCTTACTATATTATTATATATTTCCGCTGACATTTTTATGGGGCAAACCAGCGAGGATCTCAATCGCGATAAGTAATAATGGATCTGCGTGACTAACTTTTTAACAGCCTCCCCACCTTTCCCAGGCGACGCCGGCTAGCCACTTCTAGTTATATATATAGCACTTTGGAGGGAATTTCGCTGACGACCTCCAGCTAAACTTAAAAAAGGAAATGCTCTCCTATAAAAGGTATAGCACACTCTATTGCAACCCTTACATATATACATGTGAGCATTTATCAGCTAAAACTCCCTTTCCAGTTTGCAGATGACGATGGCCGAGCGGTTAAGGCGCCTCAGTAATGATGAATCGATCGGATTTCCATCTCGGTTGGAGGTAGCCTGCAGATGTCTAGCCACACTGAAGTGATGCGATACGCCCGAACGCGGTGTCTGTGGATGACTATATATATATATATATATATATATATATATTCTATTTATTTTATTTAATTCTATATATTTAATATACCAAACTTGTTGGTAAATACTCGCGGTGAGAAAAAAAACCCAGCAAATAGTTTGATTGTAAAAATATACTACCAAACATTACCTGGGGAGAAAAAAAAATGGAAAAAAGAAAAGACCAAGATAATCGTACCAACAAAAATAATCTATTGGTACAATATTTGGCCAAAAGAAAAAACAATTATATATATATATATATATATATATATATATATATATATATATATATATATATATATATTCATACAAAACCGCCAGGAAACTAAAGCTAATAAGTAAAAAGTGCTCAATACCTAAGTAGAGCAAAGATCTTAGACCTGAAGAGCATTAAGCGAAACTTTTAGTAGGTTTGTCTGACTCATTAGATTTATCTTTATTATATATATATATATATATATATATATATATATATATATATATATATATATATATATATATTATTTTGTTTTTTGAGGAAGTCAGCTGAACAGGAAACTGTTTATACTTTGTATCTTTTATTAGAATTAGAATTTTAAGCTTATACTTGCTGTCTGACCTGAATTTTCTGGTGAAACTGTCTTTAGGGGAATTCCTTCATTTTGCGATATCCGTCAGAAGAGGCCAACCCCTTAAGGATTTAAAAAAAGAAAAATGTTAATTTTTAAAAACCTTTTAAGCTTTTGGTCGAAATAACAGTTTGTTGAGTTTTTTTCTTTGAAAGTTATATATATATATATATATATATATATATATATATATATATATATATATATATTGTTAAACTCTACTGACGATTCTTGTTGGATGAGTTTTTGTTCAATCCTTTCTTACTGTCTGGCCATCTTTTTAATGTCAGGGTGGAATCCACCAAAGGTTTCTTCACGAGCGCTTTCGGTATGTCCTTTTGCCATCTTCAGGTGTGAAACTATGGAATGTTTCCGTTGTCTCGCTTTTAAAACGACCAGTAACTGTAGGAATTAGTAGTAGGTGGCGTTCCGATTAAACGAACAGTGGTAGTAGAGATTTATAGGAGGAAGGGCTCACTAGTTTCTAAGAAAGTAAGGGGAATGGTGGAAGGAGGATTGGCGGGAAATTATAGGCATTTGAGGACATGTTGACTCGTTTCAAAGTTTATCTTGTTTAAGGTTTTGTTTTGTTTGATATATCGGGCTTCGATTATTTGAAGTTTTTGTTTGTTTTTTTCTTTGTGCAGTATGAGTGTATTTTCGGTTAAAATTTTTCGGTTGGTAGAGGGGGCATGAATGTGATTTTAAGTGTTGCATTATAGAGCTTGTATCAGATAGGTGTAGCGTTAATCTGCGTGACAATGTGGTCGTTTTAAAAGTGAGACAACATTGATTAATTGAATGAAGAAACAATCAATGTCCAGCCCAGCCCAGTCCAGCCCAACAACGAAGAACAGACGAAGAACCAGCAGATAAATCAACCAGATAAAATGCATTGTTGGGTTATTTTCTTGCCGAAGACGTTTTGTTTTATTCATTCTCGTTTGAGTATTCACATCTTTTTAAAATCTATTCTTTGAAAGTCATTTTTTGTTCTATTTAACCCATAGAGGGGACCCTAACAGGTAATATCACTCTGGATGGGTCTGGGAGTAATGGCAATGAAGGGGCAATAAAGGAGTACTAGGCATTCCCCAGATCTCCAGAATTGGAACCTCACCACGAGATCCAGTTTACCACTCTACATTGGAGACTAAGACGCTCAGCCACCACCTTCAATTATAAGATGAGAATTTGGAACTGTGCAAAATTCTTATTCTAAAGCGTATAAGTAGCACAGAGATCTGTGCGGTAAAGCGAGGAGCTGATGGTAGGTGCAGCACTCCACTTCGGACGCTAAAAATTATCTTCTTGATCTAGCGTTAGGGAAAAGGGGATAGACTCCTGGCTGATACCGAAATTAAGCCGCCCCGACGACTTTACTTACTTTACTTATTCTAACACAGGTGTTTTCGGTTTAAGTCATTCTTTAATTTAAAAAAAATGAAGTATATAGGGGAAAAAAAGAAAGAAAAAAGTTGACAAAATTTTAGTAAAAAATGGGGGGGGGGCAAGTATCATCGGACTCGCTACGATTTGCCTGTTAGATTAATGCAACTCTAACTGGATACGTTCCAATACCCAAATAAGGATCTGCTCCCCCCAGACTATTTCCTATCACCCCCATCCCCCGCTATCACGCCCCACCCCCCGTTTTCACCCCTCACTATCCGTTCGTTTCCGCCTCACCAGTATTCCAATATTGCACCTCTTTTGTCCTTCCTTGGTCGCCCTTCTTTCTGCCGCTCATCCTGCTCTCCCTACCCCCCCTTCATACTCACCCCCCCCACCCACCAAACGGGAAACACAGCTTATTATCTTAGGTCCCTCTTCGCCGGGGAAACCTTTCCTTTTTAACTGACCCATGCCCAACCCCCCTCAACCCCTGTTCAGTGTCCCACATTCATCGGTCTGTTTTCAGGATGGACGGAAAAAAATGACTCACTTAAAAGAAGAGAAGACTTTTCCTTCTTGTCAAGTTTCTCAACTGTCATCTGTCAATATTGGCCCGTCGGCATAAACATATCGATCTTCCTCGGACCCCCCACCCCAGAACCCCTCCTCGGACCCTCCTCGACGCTTCTCGGTGATTATTAGCACGAGCACAGCCGTATCCCCCACCTTCTCTCGTGAACTAAGGGCATCGTAACTAACCAATTAACTACTGACAAATAGGGGCACTTGCGGGGTCGTCTCACAAAAGACAGTCATAGTAAGATTGTTTCTCACTGGGCGCTAAATGTATGATTTAAAGCTGACTCAGTCTCTCAAATATGTCCACAGTTTGGAATTGGGAAAAATTATTATTATTATTATTATTATTATTATTATTATTATTATTATTATTAGTGGTTTTCACACCCGCCTAAGCCGGTGTATCACTTGAGGTTGAGTGACAGCAAGTCTCCTCAGGTCTCCAAGACTCTTCTGAGTATTCTAGCTTGATGTTAACAATGATGTTGTTCGGATCGTCCCGATTCTTCCTCTGATTTCCAATTCCTTCAAACTCTTTTCCAAACACTTCGAACCGTTCTCAAAGACTTAATTACAATTATTATTATTATTCCTTTTGTGTTTTCACATCAGTGTTAGCTGATGGTCTTTCACTGGAGTCTGAGTGACAGCAAGTCTCCTCAGGTCTCCAGGACTCTTCTGAGTATTCTGGCAGATTGCAGCAGTGCAGTGTTCTGAATGGTTCCAATCCTTCTTCTGATATCCAAACTTTCCAAACCCTTTTCTAATCCTTTTGGGACTGTTCCAAGTGCACCAACTACAATTGGTATAACTTTCACTTTCATATTCCATAACTTTTTCAGTTCTCTGGCAAGGTCCAGATATTTGTCAATTTTTTCATTTTCCTTTAACTTCACCCTGTGATCCGCTGGCACTGCAAAATCCACCAGTTGACAAGTTCTTTCTTTTTGTTAATCAACACTAGGTCTGGTCTTCTTGCTGGGATAAGGTGATCCGTTTTTAATTTCAAAGTCCCAGAGAATTTTGTGCGTTTCGTTCTCAAGAACAGATTCTGGTTTATGCATATACCATTTTGTTGTGTGGTCAAAATTTAATTTCTTGCATAATTTCCAGTGGATCACCTTCCAACCCAGTCGTGTCTAGTTTTGTATTCTCGTTGTGCTAGTTTGCTACATTCGCAGAGTATATGGTTAACAGTCTCATCTCTATTACCGCAAAGTCTACATTTACTATTTTGTTGGGTCTTATCAATTTTCGCTTTGATGTAGTTTGTCCTTATGGCATTATTTTGTACAGCAATTATAAGTGATTCTGTTTCTCTTTTGAGGTTTCCCTTTATTATTATTATTATTATTATTATTATTATTATTATTATTATTATTATTATCTAAATTTTTGCATATCAAGGGGACATTCCTGTGGTCTAGGTGATAGAAAGTCAGCTCAAATTATCGACAAATACGCATTAAAATAACACATACACACACACACACACACACACACACACACACACACATACACACACACACATATATTGTAGATAATATGGGTACTACATTTCCAAGCAGTCGCTGCTCAATATCATTGATAGAGCTTTTATATTTTAATTAAGGTAGCGTGGACATGGAGTCAACACCTGGTAGGCGAGAAACTGTCAGTAAACACGTGTTGACTCCATGTTCACGTTACTTTAACTCAATATATATATATATATATATATATATATATAATATATATATATATATATATATGAGTATCAGCCAGACACCGAGGTATTGTATCCCCATTCCCTAGCGCTAGACCAAGGAGATTATTTTATCATATTTGAATTGGAGCACTACACCTACTATTAGCTCATTAACCCCCCCCCCCCAAAAAAAAACCCCACCTTAAACAAAATCAAGTTGGAAACCAGTCAACATATTCTCAAATGCCAATAAATTCTCGCCAATTCTCCTCACCAATTCTCCTCCCACCATTCCCCATAACATTTCTTATAAACTTGTGAGACCCTCCTCCTACTTATTCGTACTGTTTGTTTAAAAAGAAACAATGAAAACATCTCACCAGTTCACACCTGATGATGGCACTAGGTAGTGCAGAAAGTACTCGTGTAAAAACCTATGGTGGAATCATACACCAATTCAACCCTGATATAAAAAAAGCTGGCCACCCAATTATAAAGGATAGAAAAGAAACTTGTCAGACAAGAATCGTCCGTCAAGTTCAACAAAACATACAGAAAAGAAAGAATGCTGTCAATATATACTTGTATGTATGTATAATGACATTATCGCCAGGAATAAATATATTTGTCTCCCCTCTCTCTCTCTCTCTCTCTCTCTCTCTCTCTATATATATATATATATATATATATATATATATATATATATACTATTAGCTCTTAGTTCCTATCTTTTAGACTTTGTACTTTTGATTTAATTCTAATTTTATTTCTATTGTTAGTTTCTATAATTTTTGATTATCAACTTTTATCTTTAACTTTTATATTTTATATTTTACTAGCAAATATATGCACCCTCCGGGTGCAAGTATTTAAGTTTTAATGTAATGAAATATCGTATTAAATTAGAAAGTCTAATAAGAAGGCAGATAAAAAGATATGTAACAGAGTGGGGGTATAATCGAAAAATAGAAATGAAACTTACTCTTCCATCACTCCCGTCTTTCATTGCTGAATTTTACTTATTTAACTATTTAGTTAGGTCTCCAAGACTCTTCTGAGTTATTTTTTCTTGTTAATGGATTTCATTTAAGATTCATTGAAGAGATTTTTGCTTATATTCATTAAAATAAAACCAAACAATTAAAAATCAATAATACTAAGCACATATTTAATAAAATCACATTTTTAATATCAATATGCAAATTAGCCTTCCCATTCACACTGCAAACCGCTATTTTTTGTATATATAAATACAATTGCATGTTATTTGTATGTAGATATGGACAACACTAATAAAAAGGTGAAGCAATTTTATTAATAATTGAGGTTTAATAAAATAAAATCATGGAGAATGTGATGTAAATAACTATGTTAATTGTGACTCGATTAGTAATATAGTTTCGGTTACAGACAGAAAAACACACAATCTCCATTATAATAAGATATGTTTAGGTCTCAGTTTTAAAATTTTAATTTTTAACTTTAGTTTATTCTCTTATATTTTTACCTTTTATATTATTTATTAGGTATTATACCACTATTTTTTTTAGGTGTGTAGGTTTTAAATTTTTATTTTTGTTTTTATTTTTATTTTTGTTTTTTATGCTTCTATCTTTTAGTTATTACTTATAGTATGTTATATCTCTTACTGTATTCAATTTGATTCTATTTTGCAGTATATTATTCAATTTTTTTTTAAAGTTACATCCTTATTTTTTATTTTTTATTTTTTATTCTTTAATTCTTTACTTGTATAATCTATCTCCCACCTCTTTTTTGCTTTAATTTTTTAAATTGTTTTTCTCCTTATTTCTAGTCTTTTAATTCTGCTCATTTTGTATGTACACTTTTACAACTGTTTCCCAAGGAATCGGCCCCCCATCTAAGCCACACCTCATCTAAAACATAGACCTCCCCGCCTAATTCAAAGAAACTAATCCTGCCCATCTAAAACTAAGACACCAACCCTCCCTCCCCCAAATTGATAGATTTAAAAGCGATGTTACTTTGGGAAATTCTCAGTAAGAGTCATGGTCTTGTAATTACCTGAAGATTACGGTTGAAATAAATTATTGTAATGAAGCAAGTTTAGAGTTTTTTTCCTTCATTTTTCTGAGTATATATATATATATTATATATATATATATATATATTTGTATATGTATTAACTTACCGGTGGGTATAAGAACGATCGTTGGAAGCGCACAATATCCAGAGGTTAAGGTTGAGAAAAAACAAACACAAAGTGCTCAATACAATGTAGAGCATAAATTTATTTTAAGAATGGAAAGGAGTAACCTACTCGAGTTTCATCGATTGATTCTTCAGGGTTACTTTAAATTAATCGAGTTTACGATTAATCTTAGGTGTTATAAACATGCCCGTTGGCATTTCCATTCTTAATATATATATATATATATATATATATATATATATATATATATATATATATATATATATATATATATATGTGGGAGTAAATATGGAAAATAGATCCGACAATATTAAGAAATTTGAAAAGACAAGTGTTCCGAAAATAGGATGAATTTAATTATCGATGTTTAAACATTTCGGAGTCTTTAAACCATCGTCAGGATGTATCTTGGGGTGAATATATATATATATATATATATATATATATATATATATATATATATATATATATATTCAGTGTTTGATTCTGCACACCTGCTAACATCAAAACGACCTAAATAATATGAAATCGTTAAGACTCATGATTAACTTTAAATGTGTATTTTATATATTAAGAGACATCGTTTTTATTACAGAAACAAGATATTCAATAATGATTTTTAAAAGTTGATAAAAACATGATTGTAGCCAAAAAAATAATGCTAATATTAAAAAGATGTTGGCTTTTTAAAAATATCAAAATCCATCTATAGATATTTGAAATATAATCACTTGAAATTGGAAACACTGTCTACAAAAAAGGCCACGATGTTCCTGAACATCTTTAGATAATATATTGTATTTTCATTAACAAATCCCATTGACAAATTTCATTGACAAGTTCAAGATTCCATATACCTAAAATTAATTGATTCTTTCATACAAAATGCAATAAACTCTTCCTAATCAAACCCACTTTCGGAGACTGGAGACCAACTTTAAGAAAGTATAGAAAGGAACAAGTCATTGTGTCCCAATTACGCATTGGTCCCATAAGATTAACACACTCCTATATACTCAAACAAGAACAACCACCACACAAGTGTGAAACATGTCAAACACCTTTGACTATTAAACACTTATTCATGGAATGCAGGTTTTCTGCTCACATTAGAAACTGTTATTTTAATGCAAACAATATGAAAGATCTATTTGTAAATGTCAACATAGAAGACATTCTGTCCTTTTTGAGGGAAATAAAATTATACCATAGAATATAGACATGAACTTAATCAATACCATACAGCATGATCCCCAATGGTGCCAACACATTGTTAAAACGAATTACTATAAAAGTATAAATATAAAAACACAACATATATTTCTTCCTAACCATTAGGCTTGGCATAACCCCAGACAGGTTGATATGCCGTTAAAATCAATCAACCAACTAACAAGTACCATTCACAGCAAAAACAAATAAAGCAAAATATAAAGCAATGAAATTTGGTATGTGTATGTAAAAATTGAATATAATGGAAACTTACTGGTCAATGGGTCAGGCTTACTGTACCTTGCCATGTGAAATCCCTTTACCTCAAGGCGTGTCTTAAATGTATTAGGAAATTATGGATATGTTGTCTCCATCTCAGATAGTGATTGGGACATTTTGGCTTGAAATTCATCAGGTTGTTTGTGCCGCTTGCTCTATTGACCATCATTGAAATGGACTCGGCGATGCAAGTTGAAATTCTAGACGAAGCTGTTTGCATTTAACACAATTCTCCCTCCGGCTATGAGTAAATAGTAGGGCAGACTGAGCTCTTTATCCATGGTTTGGCAATGGGTCTAGGAGAAGGAAAACTCTGAATTCAAACCTGTTAAACTCTGCTTAAGAAATTGATCTTGTGTCACAGAAGGATTAATAAATACACACACACACACACACACACACACACACACATATATATATATATATATATATATATATAAACAGACTGCTAAATATACGAGGGTGATTCAATAAATAAGGTATATTTTGCCCAGGGAATTAGCAATCGGAAGGACTGTTTAATGTTAGCTTAAGAAATTGACCTTATGTCACATCCTACTTACACGGAGGGGTTGGTAAATATATAGTTCGTTTAAAAACAGAAGACCGTCCTGTCGGCTGGGGCGTTAGAATGCACCGACTGCACCTCTGCAGAGGGATAAGACCCCCTCAAATGGGGCCACCTGTTGGCCGTGGATGGCGACCCGTGATGCTTAAGGATAAAGCCTAGGTGGATGAGCAGTTCATGACATGCAATACTCCACTTTGGCCCTTTCTTGGGCTAGACGGGCGGTCGGAGAGACCCTCTCCGATCAATCGGCTGGTCACGTCAAGCCCTAGCACCTATATGATTGCTCCAACCCTATTGCCTTCATGGCAAGCCCCAACCCCTTTTCATCATATGGGTGCTAGAAGGCGGTGACTGAGGGTCTACATGTCCTGGGAATGACGTTAAACTCTATCTGATGGTGAGGTTCCAGTTTTGGAGGTTTGGGGAATGTGGAGTACCCCTCCATCACCATTGCTCCCTGGTCCACTTTGACCGGAGTGGCAGTACCTGTTAGGGTTCCATCTATGGGTTAAATAGAAAACAAGAGTTTATAAGCAAAATTGTATTATGCATTAAGAATGAATTTATTTCACAACTTTATCAGCATTAAATAATCCACTGAGGTTGATATGCCGTAAACCAAACCAAACCAAACCTAAAAACAGAACAAGATAGCCATTTGAAAGGAGTAGTCCCAGAATTTTCTAAAATGAAATTATTCAGAATTTTTATTGCTTTTATTCCCTTGAATTCCTTTACCAAAAATATTCCAAATTCTCATAAACAAACCAAACGACTATTCTAGCCAATGTAGTTTTATTGGATGATTTTAATTACTTATCTACCAAAATTATCACTTTCCAAACAAGTTCATTTGCCAATCTTGGATAAGAATTTTTGTAGATTTCTGTCTCAAATCTAGAGCAAATATTCTAGTTGTTTATGAAGCTTATGTTTGTATCCAACCCCTCCCCCATGAGTAGGATGCAGCACAAGGTCAATTTGTAAGCAGAGTACAACTGGTTTGAATTAAGAGTTTTCTTTTTTTCGAGACTGGTTACTACACCAACATTAAGTGGCCTCGTTTGCAATACTATTCACTCCTAGATGTTACTTTGTTCATAGACTCATTGAAAAGTAACTCCAAAGTTTAAACAGTTTATATTTTTTATGCAGTTTCATTTTTCACAATTCTTTAATATATGGCAATTATGTCTGTGTTGTTGTTGGTTGTGGTGCTCCTCCACATTTTACAATTATTGTTAACTGAATCATCATTTTCCTTTGAGAGGGGTTGGGTAGATGTGATCCGCAAAAGCGATTTGTTTCTTTGGGATTGGTTTAAGGAGCAAGTATACTCTATGAAAACAACGATTATGGAAGAAGTTGAAGGACACATACAAGAATTTCCTTTTTACCATTAATCGAGATTAAAAGGGGGTGCCTAAAGGTAATATGGTCCGAGGGGGTGAATAAGCGCCTAAGGAAATGTTTTCCATTTACACCATCAATATCCGGTTGTTTGTTAGGCGTTAGGGTTAGGGGTTAGTTTTATAATTTTTAAAAAATCTAAAAATCGTCTGTTAAAACAACCGGATATTGACGGTGTAAATGAAAAACATGTCCTTTCTTAATCGAGATCAAAAAGGGGTGCCTAAAGGTGATATGGTCCACCCCCTCAAAGAAGATATTGTATGCATCTATTAATTATTAATGGAATAATTATTTTGAATATTTATTTTGCACATAAATTTTACACACAATCTTAGGTATTTATTTATTTATTTGTAAACTTTAAAGTTAACTTTTTGTTATTTTTCTGAATGTTTGAGATGAGGCTTGATGATTAGTATTATCTGCGTTATTCGGACTATTGTTCCCATCTTAATTGTTATTTGTACAGCGTTTCGGTCGATATGCGCTCCGGCCTTCTTCAGGTATTTCTTTTCTTGTGATGGCTCCCGATTACGACAAGAAAGTTCCCGAGTTCGAAAAGAAGGTTCCCCAGTCCAACAAGAAATACCTGAAGAAGGCCGGAGGGCATATCGACCGAAACGTTGAAGAAATAACAATGAAGATGGGGACAATAGTCCGAATAACGCAGATAATACTAACTTTTTGTTACTTAAAAAACGCGAGAGAAAAAAATTGATTACAAATAATTTTTCCATTTTAAGAAATAATACAATTTTTTTTATTTAATTTCATTTTATTTATTGAAGGAATTATAAGATTTTTAACAATCACCCGGTTTTGCCTCTAGTTTGGCCTTTTGTCAGACTTTATTAAGCATGGTATCTATCTATCTATCTATCTATCTATCTATCTATCTATGTGTATGTGTGTGTATTAGTGTGTAGTGGCAGACTGTTGATCATTATCGATTTGAAGGAGACAGTTCAAAAGATATTTCATATGATTGACACCCCCTCCCCCTCCGTTGCCAGTTTTTCTCTATTTCTGACAATTCTTGCCACGAAATCTCGTTTTAATCACGCTGTTCTCTTCTCGTGACTTGACTAAATCACGAATTAACTGGGACCGACACTTTTCCCAAGCGGCACTATTCGGCCGAACAGGAAGAAAGAAGAAAAAAAAATGGAGTAGAAGGAATTAACAATAACGCTATGTCTCAAGGAATGCCGACTGATCGACAACGTATTTTTCCGTCAACCATTTTTCTTTTTCCGTTAAGTGGCTTCCAAGGGGAAGTGAGAGAGAGAGAGAGAGAGAGAGGGGGAGTGTGTGTGTGAGAGAGAAAGAGAGAGAAAGAGAGAGTGGGGAGAGAAGGTGGAAAGACGGGTTGGGGGAGCCTCAAATCGAAATGAGGAATTCCTGAGCAATTTTTCCGTTCCGAAGGTATGTAATTCTCCTGACAATTCTGTGAGTTTAATGGCGTGGGCGGAAAGGGGGGGGGGAGGATAAAGACTGTGTGCGTCCGTGCGTCCGTGTGCGTGCGATTGCGATTGTGTGTGCGTGTTGTGTGGTGAAAGGGTGGGGAGGGTAGAGGTGTGCGTGGTGCGTCAGTCTGATGGAATGAGGGCGTTGTCACAGTGTGGGTGGCGCCACACTTTATCAAAGTTAATTTCACTTTTCTGAGAGCGCAAACAAGAACGCGTGCACACACGAGCTCGCGCCTGCAAGTGCATACACACATACACACGTACATGGATGCATATATATGCACGTGGTCGGGATATATCTATATATATATTCGTGTGTGTGTTCATATTTATCTATCTACTTGTTTGCTTCTATTTCTCATTCTTGTCTGTTTCAATCTCTCTCTTTATATATATATATATATATATATATATATATATATTGTGTGTGTGTGTGTGTGTTTGTCTGTGTGTGTGTGTGTGTGTGTGTCTGTGTCTGTGTCTGCTATACTTTGTACGAATATGTGCATATATATGAATATGTTTATATGTATATATATATACACATATATATGCTTTCATATATATAAACATGATATATATGTATATATATATATATATATATATATATATATATATATAATATATATATATATATATATTATATATATATATATATATATATATATATATATATTTATCTATATATATATATATATATATATATATATAATATATATATATATATATATATATATATATATATATATAAATAATAAAGAGAATATATATATATATATATATATATATATATATATATATATATATATATATATATATATATATAATATGCAACTATATTTTGACATAAACGATCTAAACTGAATTCTTTTTTTAATTCATGTTCTAAACTTTACTTTATTCTGTTGTTCTATTTATTAAATACGTCACAATTTAAGAAATTTCAGTTAAAAATTTCCAACAAAATTTCCAACAATATGAATGCCACAAGATTCCGGTATACATACACACCTCTTTATGTACGTATGCTAGTACTCTGTATATATATATATATATATATATATATATATATATATATAAGCGAGGAGCTGATGGTAGGTTTAGCGCCCCACCTCAGACGCTAAAATAATCTCCTTGGTCTAGCGCTATTGAAAAGGGGATAGACTCTCTCGATGATTGGCTGATACCAACATTAGGCCACCGCGACGACTTTATATATATATATATATATATATATATATATATATGCGTGTGTGTGTGTGTGTGTGTGTGTATACACCGTGTTTCGACGTAGCAGCAAAAGCTATGTGAAATTCAAGTTTTCTTTCTTTCTCTCTCTGGTGATTTTACCAACTTTTAGACTTTGATAACAGTTACCATAAATACTCATATAAAATAGGAATTTTTCACCTAAAAAATGAAGTCGTTCATTACAGGAGATGTGTTTTTTTTAATACTGGAAGCTTACTCTCGTTTATTACTTGCAATATATAATAAAAACACCCTTTTGTAGCTAAATAATAGTGGTTGTTCATTACTGGGTATATACAATTTTATCTTGAGGTACATTTTGTACCTGTCTTGACTAAATTTAGCTTTTTGTGTTCAGATATAAAATTTACAAATTGCATAATTAATTATTTTAGATCCACTATACAACATATCTTAAAGTATAGCAAGGTTGTTGAAGTGTTTTTTTTTTAAATATTACATTCAGGCCTATAAGGATGGTGTTCCTAACGCCATATGTATTTGTCTATTTCATATTCCAGTGCATGTTTGTCTTTTATGTTGTTCCTTTTGGCCAGGCTGGAGGGTTCCTAACCCATCAGCAAGGAACCACGCCATGCCTGGGCACAGGATTTTGTCATTTGTATTTTGTAATGCTGCATTAATAAAACTGTCAACCAAGTCACGGCTGTTGTAAAGGCCTGAAAATAAGGGCTTGCTACACAGTCTGTTGTCTAAATTTGTTTGTGTTTCGTCTCTTTTACTTACCGCATTTACCTCCCCTGTCACTTCCGCTTTATAGCCTGCTTAAAAGAAATGATCTCTTTTCATATGTTACATCAGATCTAGGAGGGCTATGTTTGGCCTGAAAGATTTATGTTTAGGATGTAATATCGATTACCAATTACTAGTGAATGGTGAGTTCGATCCTCACTAGATGCCCCATACTTGCGACCTTGTGTCACATCCTACCCGTAGCGAACGGGTTGGCTAAATACCTACAGTCATAAATCTATCAGAGATGTTCCAGAATTATTATTCTAGCTAGCCAGCCCTATGGATATACACAGTATGATAATCTAACCTTACAGCGTTTGGCTTGGTCACGTCAGGAGGATGGACAAAGGCCGCATCCTCAAAGACCTATTGTATGGCGAATTAGTAGAAGGCACTCGGCCAGTAGGGAGACCACGCCTGCGCTTTAAAGACGTCTGCAAGAGAAACATGAAGATATGCCACATTAAAACCAACACATGGGAGGCTTATGCAGAAGACCGTGCGACCTGGCAACTCCTCGTCAAACATGGGACGAAAAGGAGTGAAAAAGAAAGGAAAGAAGCCGCCACAGAAAAAAGAGCCAGAAGGAAGGAGAGACAGCAACTCCAGCAAGCATCACTGTTTGTTTGCAGTCACCGCACTGGAGATTGCCATTAAAAAATTGGTCTGTTCAGCCACTCACGCAGTTACAGATAAAAAAGTGGACACTACGCCATCGTATTTAGTAGACGGAATGATGCCAATAAAACACACAGCGTTTGATATGTTATTGCGAAATAGTACAATATGTATGGAGCCAAGGATTCTCCCTCCAGCTATTGATAAATAGTAGGGCAGACTTAAATCTTTGTATCACAACCAGTCTAGGAGAAGGACAATTAAATTCAAACCTGCTAAGCTCCGCTTAAAAAAATTGATATTGTGTCACATCCAGCGGAGGGGTTGGGTAAATACATATAACTTATTTCAAGATTTGTTCAAAACAAAAGGCAGCATTCTTGTGTAATTCTCAACAAATTTTTTTCCGATCGTTTTGTTAGAGCCCATGCTGGTTGATTGGATTTTACGGCACGTTGCGTTATTCTATGCCGAAGACATTTTGTTTTATTCGTTCTAGATGGGCATCCAAAATTCTTTTCAAACTCAATTCCTTTTTTTAACAATTTTTTTAAAATCTCGTTTTTTTTCTATCTAACTCGAAGATAGGGCAATAACAGGGACTATCACTCCGGGACTTAGGAGTAATGAAGGGGTACTCCACACTCCCCACAGCTTCAGAATTGGAACCTCACCACTAGATGAAGTTTAACGCCATACCAGGATACTAAGACACTCAGCCACCGCCTTCTAGCAAGTATATGATAAAAAGGGTTTGGTGTTTGCTACAATCATATAAGCCCTAGGGATTGACGAGACCAGCCGATTAATTAAAGGAGCCCCCCCCCCCCGATTAGCCTAAGTGAGGTAAGGCCGGGTTATCTCATCGGTAGAGCGTTGGGCTAGAAACCACAATGTTCCTAGTTCGATATCGGCCCTCGCCAACTCAGCGTATGAGTAGCACAAGGATCTGTGCGGTAAAGTAAGGAGCTGATGGTATGTGTGGCACTCCATCTCAGACGCAAACACAATCTCCTTGGTCTAGCGTTAGTGGAAAGGGGATATGTTCCCTCGCTGATTGGCTGGTACTGACTTTAGGCCAACCCGACGACTTTACTTTTTTAAGAGCTAAAGTAGAATGTTACGTGTCACGGAATGCTCAGCCACCGGGGTTCCGTACTTAAGCATCAAGGGTCTACATAGGTGCAGTTGGTGTATTCTACTGCCCCAGATGACAGGGCAGTTTTGAGCCCAAGTGGTCTAAGGTGCACCCATACAGTAGTACTGATATACCTACGGCTGAATGTTGTATACCCTTTCTTTCCTTACTTCTATTTTTCTTCTGTTCATCTTTGGTATCTTACGTTCTTCTTTCAGCGTCTGGACCTAGTCTTGGGGACTTTATGTCTGGTCTTCTAGATCAGTCTTGTTGCCAAGACATTCATCAATCACAAAACCATGTTATTTTCGTAAGCTTTTATTTACTTAAACTAACTAAACATGGCGTGCGTATGCAGGTGAGTCCCAGCTAAGCAGACATATCTTATCTGCCTGACGTCCAAGCCGAAACTGAAGAGCCAACCAGGTCCCACGTGACTTCACGTATTTCGGGGTCATTCTGTGATATACCATGGAAAGTCCCGCTCGTGATATGAAAAGGGCCACCCCTTCAGAAATACAGGGGATTGACAATAATCTTATGCAACTGCATAGATTATGTAACATGAATTCCCGTTTTATTTCACCAGAGAGATCAGATTTGAAGTAAATTCCAAGAGGCAAAATTGATATAACTAAAATGATTTTTTTTTTACTTATCACTCAAATAGGATGTGAGATAAGGTCAATTTATTTAGCGGAGTTTAACAGGTTTGAATTCAGAGTTTTCCTTTTCCTAGACTGTTTGCTGTACCAAATTAAAGAGTCCAGTCTATCCTATTTACCTATAGCTGGAGGGAGAATAGTTTGATACATAGCTTTCTCAAGGGGATTAGTCCTATGTGAAATGCAAACAGCCTCGTCCAGGACTTGAACTCTTGTCACCGTGTCCATTTCCTACGGCGGTAACCATTACACCACGAACATTTCCACCCTATTCGACATAAAATAAATATTTCTTTACCTTTTTTCTTAATTAAAAGAAATGTTCAGTTTTTATAAAGAGTAAGTGATTTAGCTCTACTTTATAATAAAAATTATCTATCCTTATCTCGACTACTCTATCCTCCCTGTCTATCTATATGTCTGTCCATATCTATATATCTATCTATCCGTATCTATCTATCTATCTATCTATATATATATATATATATATATATATATATATATATATATATATATATATATATATATATATATATATCAGTCTGTTCATATCTATCTATATATCAATCAATCTATCTATCCTTATATCTACTACTATATCCTCCCTATATATCTGTCTGTTCATATCTATCTATCTATCTATCTATCTATCTATCTATTCTCAACCTGTTCATATCTATCTATCCTTATCTATATATATCTATCTATATATATATATATCTATCTCAGTCTGTTAATATCTATCTATCTATCTATCTATCCTTATCTCGACTACTCTATCCTCCGATCTATCTATCTATTTTCTATCTATCTATCTATCTATCTATCTATCTATCTATCTCAGTCTGTTCCTATCTATCTATCTATCAATCTATCTATCTCAGTCTGTTCCTATCTATCTATCTATCTATCTATCTCAGTCTCTATCTATCTCTATCTATCTATCTATCTATCTATCTATCTATCTATCTCAGTCTGTTCCTATCTATCTATCTATCTATCTATCTCAGTCTGTTCCTATCTATCTATCTATCTATCTATCTATCTATCTCAGTCTATCCTATCTATCTATCTATCTATCTATCTCAGTCCTGTTCCTATCTATCTATCTATCTATCTATCTACTATCTCAGTCTTCCTATCTATCTATCTATCTATTTATCCATCTATCTATTCCAGTCTATTCATATCTATTTTTCTCAGTGTGTTAATATCTATCAATCTATTTATTTTATTTTTATCAATAATGGCACAATTTCTTTTTAAAAAAAAGAAAAGAAAAATAAACAGAAAAAAAATCCTTTTTTTCCTAATGTAGAAAAAAGATTGAAGAATCTCTCTTGGCTTTCTAACCGAAAAACAAAGACCCAACTAATCTCCTTATCTGTTCTGGCTTGTAACAGGAAAAACTAATCGCATTTGCGATGTATCTCAGTTCAACTTTGCAGTCGTCAGAGCGGAAAAAATATTGACACAGTCAAGGGAGATAATCCCATCGCTTACGAGATAAGCACATTTGAATTTCACGAAATTTCAAAAGGGCTTAACACGTAAACGACAGCTGTTATAGAGATGAACAAACACACACAAACATCTACGGTCATGTCACGCCAAAAGCACCGGTTCTCGCTAGATCACCAAAGTTAAGCAGCGATGAGTCTGTTCATTACCTAATTGGGTGACTGTTTAAACAACCACAGATACTATAAGTAATCTGTCCTTTTTTTTTTATCAAAATGACTTGATTTGGCATTAAATGACCCAAAAAGTGTTGATATGCCATAAAACCAACCAACCAACCAACCAACACTAATGATTTTAAACAGATCTATTTGACCTATGGTAATACTGACATGGCTACAGCTTGGAAGCTTTTTCAGTTTCAAAATAACTATTCTTAATACAAATAATTTACACAGTTATATGGTTTCACATATTCTTATCCAATACTAATCTAGATCACCAAAGTTAAACAGTGATGCGTCTGTTCAATACATAATTGAGTGACTACTTAAGCAACAGCAGATACTCTAAGCAATCTGAGACCAGTTTTTATCAAAATTACTCGATTCGGCATTAAATGCCCCGAAAAGGGTTGATATACCATAAAACAATACAACCAACCAATGAACCGACCGGCAAACCAACTATAACACATTACGGTCAAGTTAAACAAAATGCACCGGTTCCTGGTAGACCACCGACATTAAGCATCGATGAGCCTTCCAATATTTGACGCATGTAAAAAAAAAAAACTCTTGTAGAACGCCTTAAAACTATGAAATAGACGTTCAAACTGTTTCTAGCAAGGTGGCCGTACATCTAACAGTTGGTACAGTCGAAACATTTGGGAAAAGTTTAGATATCGCGCGTTGAAACCTTTTGTTACATGCAAGTGTTCTATTAAAAAATAAAACAAAAAAAAACGTGTGTAGCAACATTAAAAATGAATAAAACAACATTGAATTTAGTATTTTTAGCAAACCTCCAACGGGTCTATTAATGCCTGATAGTTTGCAACTTTGAAAATTTTGGTTAACTTTGAAAATTTTACTTTTAATTCATATACTTTAAAATCAACGCTAAAACCCTTGAAAAAGACGTCCAAATCGACCTGTTTTGTTTTGACGCATGTAAAAAAAACCCTTAAAAACATGACCTGAAAGAGGGTTGATATACCGTAAAACATACCAACCAACCAACCAACCAACCACATATCAATGAAAAACAAAAGAAGGGCCGTTAACTCATTGGGTTCTCTTTGTAGCAGCGATTCATGATAATTCAGACCCTTCTATAAAAGGAGGAATGAAAAATATGTAATCAGCATTTCACACTTACCTACGTGATGTATTATTTCTTCTTCTTCTTCTTCTTCTTCTTCTTCTTCTTCTTCTTCTTCTTCTTCTTCTTCTTCTTCTCATTATTTACTTCTGTAATTTTATTGGCCATCCTTTAGGCTTCAAGCAAAGTTCTTGTCCAGCGGAGATCCTTTGTGTTAAACAGAGCGCGATCCTTAGTAAAGAATCCTTTGGTTGTTCCTTGGTGCTTCTCAGTCTTGCAAGTCCTTGGTCAATGATTGCAAATAGACGTCTCTCAGCATCAGCGATTAAGTAGTAAACCAGCCACGTATTAGGGCTGTTGATTGACTGAGGTATAAAGCACGTAACTTTGCTTAGTCTATGAATTTAAGTGGTGTATTGTAGCACACCTTATATCACCAAAATATTCCAACAACTTCTAAGTCTACTATCTTCTCGGCTTCGGTGCTGATCGTGATGAGTACTCTCGGCTCCATCGTGTCGAGTGCCGTCTCAGGTCGTATTCCACCGCATCCATCTTCGCTGTTAATTATGAATACGAAAACCTATTTCCGTTCATTCGAGATCCCATATTTTAACGCGCGTGCGGAGAATTATTAAGAGGACGTCATTTTGCGTTTAGCCCCTAAAGGTGTCTTTAACTCAACAACAGACAAAAATCTCACACTAGAATTATCAAGTTTAGGAGTAAAATGATAAAGCTAAACAAAATATCCGATTAAGACAAACAAGACATGCTGACACTGCTGGAGAATTAAGGAAGAACACATAAATGACGTCCTTCTGTGGAAACCGATACATGGACATCCCAATGCGGGCTGAGCAGCAAAGACCTACATAGACCAGCTATGTGCTGGTACAGCATGCTGTGGGAGGACCTCCCGGCGTCAATGAATGATAGGATGGTTGGCGAGAGATTGTCATGGATATCTGCGCTGTTGGCACGACATGATGATGATGAAGCAAAATATTTTACAGATTGTGTGAAAGTTTTTTTTGTATTTTAAGCTAATTCATATTTTGTCCTTCAAGTATTTCATCATTTGTTCCTCATTATTGTGCAGCTTCGATCTAGATCATTCTCCAGGCGCTTTATTAAGTGGTGCAGCCATACAGTAGCACTAATACAACTATGGCTTGGAAGAATTGTCGCTATAACTTGTCAGTGAGATCGGATTTCCATATGACTGATAATCTATCTATGGCTTCCGTATACGTGCATCAACATCGCTTTCTGTAGATGAGATATTACTACCGACTTTAGAGGCTTACCGTCAAGTGTAGAGATCCCCCCCTTCATTTATAGTTTAGAGCAGACCATGTTATATGCGTGCATTAACATGAGTAAAACGAAAATTTAGGCTGATGATATTTTATGTTAGTCACTTTAACGGATACCTTAAAATTATAATCAATTGCGAATTGGACTATACATTTAGAAAAACAGAAAATCAGGAACTGAAAGAAGAGAAGACAAATGGATAAACTATCTTGAAACCTACATTCCATTTGGATTAATGAAATTTAATTAGCCTGCCTAGAAATAGAATGTGCTGTCACAAACACCTATATAAACAAATAAATCAGCTAGTAGTCATCCACGACTAACTTTAAAACGTACTCCTCCCAAATACAATAAAAAAACCCTCATTAGCCAGGTGCCTTCACGACAGAGAAATATGTTTATAAAAAAAACAAAGCAATTGTAGATAATTCAACTAGAAGATGCTTTTCCCTCAACAAATGGATATGACACGTTTCAGTAGATTTTTTCTTCGCCTTTCTTGGGTCATATAAACTCATTTTAAAACATTAAAAAATCTTTCTAACAGAATTTTTATTTTTATTTCATTTTCACAAAATCTAGTTAAGAACAATAAGAAAATAAATGACATAAAATAAATATTCTTATTTGTTTTATCACTCTTGCTCATCTTATAAACACACACACACACACACACACACACACACACACATATATATATATATACTATAGTGTGAGATGGTCACTGTTTCAGCTTTTGGTGGAATGGCGTACCAAAGGCAGTATTAATTGGTAGAGTGCTCAATATAAAATAGAGCTGTTATATAATATAATAAGATAAATATATAAAGGTTTTACATATCTATTTATTAGGTGACAAAGGAACAATCACAACCATATTGGTTTCATGCGAAGCAATCATCAGGTGAAGATGTTTCAAATGTTTCATTTCTTATTATATATTATATATATATATATATATATATATATATATATATATACTGCAAAGTCACAAATAAGTTCAATACGCTTAATCCATAATTTCTTTTTAAATTGAGAGTGTGCGCGTACCGTTGAGCGGGCATATTCAACAAATACGGGAAAAAATTGAAAAAACTAAAATCTGTGAGTCCCGGTTGATATCGGCAATAGTCCACCCCACAGCCTTACACACCACACACACACACACACACACACACACACATACACGCACGCGCGCACACACAGATATATAAAAAGCAATATATATTAATTTGTATATATATATACATATGTAAACTAATATATATCTATTCTTTTATATATATATATATACTAGCAAATATATGCACCCTCCGGGTGCAAGTATTTAAGTTTTAATGTAATAAAGTATCGTATTAAATTAGAAAGGCTAATGAAACTATATAATCTGTATAAGAATACAGATAAAAAGATTTGAAACAGAGGGAGTATGATAAAAGATTTGAAACAGAGGGAGTATAATAAAAAATTGAACAACTGAAACTTACTCTTCCATCACTCTCGTCTTTCATTGTTATTTTTTCTAATTTAAGTATTTAGTTATAAGAGGAAGTAAAGAATAAAATGACAATTATTTTTTCTTGTTAATGGATTTCATTTAAGATTTATTGAAGAGATTTTTGCTTATATTCATTAAAATAAAACCAAACAGTTAGAAATCAATAATACTAAGCATATATTTATTAAATTCGATTTTTTAATATTAATATGCAAATTAGCCGTCCTATTCACACTGTAAACCGGTATTTTGTTGTATATATAAATATAATTGCATGTTGTCAGTCTGTAGACATAGTTAACAGTATTAATAATGTAAGACAATTTTATTAATAATTGAGGTTTAGATGAAAATAAAATCATGGAGAATGTGATGTCAATAACTAAGAGAATTGTGACTTGAGTAGGAATATAGTTTCGGTTACAGACAGAAAAACACACAATCTCCATTATAATAAGATATATATATATAATATAACTGTTTATACAGAGTTTTTAGTGAACATCTACCTAAGGTTTCAGGCCTTTGCCTTCGTGGGGATACTTATTTCATCCCTCTGATGTGTTTGTATACAGACCGGTCTGTATACAAACACATCAGAGGGATGAAATAAGTATCCCGACGAAACCTTAGGTAGATGCTCACTAAAAACTCTGTATAAACAGTTATATTTAATAAATAAAGTTCTTACATTTGTAATTGAGTACTTTATTTTCCTTTATTTCATCTCGGAAAAATTACCTATATATATATATATATATATATATATATATATATATATATATATATATATATAATTATATATATATATATATATATATATATATATATATATATATATATATATATATATATATATATATCATAGTTCTATCTTTGATATTGAGCATTCTTCTAATAATACACAAAATCTTGACCTACCACTGAACTCACCAAGTGAGATAGTGACAAACATATAGTATTGCTATATATATATATATATATATATATATATATATATTATATATACACGAGCACTATAGCGCCGAACCGACCATTACAAGAGCGAATTTCGGCTTTAACGACCTGACATAGGATTTAACGAATCAAATTGGATTAATGAGGCGAATATCTTCTTATTTCCCGCCCCCCCGTCACACGCGCCAAAACTGATGGAATACGTCAATGTGATGGATTTTATGATCTGCGCATGCGTGCTTATTATTGTTGGGAGCACAGAGGTCAACAGAGGTCAACGGCATCTATTTGGCCTAATTCGGAATGAATTGACTTAAATGCCACTTAAATTTGACCGGTGAAACCTTCATCTAAATATTCTGTTTATCAGAATTTCTTTCTGCAACTACACCTATGATAGCGGAAATGCGTTGTAGGAAATGGATTCGTCGATCCGAGTTCAAATCCTGGACGAGACTGTTTGATTTTCACACTTGAGAAAGTTATGAATCCAACTACTCTCCCTCAAGATATGGGTAAATAGTAGGGCAGATTGGGCTCTTTAATCTTGGTATGGCAACCGGTACAGGAGAAGGAAAATTCAAACCTGTTAAACTTCGCTTAAGAAATTGACCTTGTTACACATCCTACACGGTTATATATATATAATATATATATGGGGGTGAAAATTGAGGAAATACGGATTAAATACAAAACAAAAACTTCATTCAAATGATATTTCGTCTCGGTATGTAATGAAGACAACTGAGACTAAAGTCTGTTTATACGTTGAATAAGGTAATTAGGAGGGGGGACCATGAGGGGAGGGTGGATGCATCGAAAGGTGAGAGGAAAAAGTGGAGAAAGGAATGTGTCAACAGGACTGCGGAGGTTTGTGGGTTCGAAACGGCACCGTCATGGTAACTGATAATCTGGCAGGGTAATTGTGGGTAGCGTCTGTTTTGTAAAAGTTGTGATAAGAGGGGATTGGATTTTTTAAAAGTGTTTCAGAGATCCTGTGATTTTTTAATATTTCGTGTTTAAAAAAAAAGAAGTTTATCCGTTGTCTATTTTGATTTTGTTCTCTTGAGTTAAGATTTTTGTGATGGCTGGTATATGGTGGAAGAAACCAGGCCTTTGTTTTATTATTTTTGAGTTTGCAATGACGGCTGATTCGCACAAACGGCTTAACCTCTTATTATGAGTAATTATCTGTGGTTAAAGTTGAATGTATGATCGAAGTTTGTTGTGTATGAATAGGGTGTTTTATATCTCGTTTGTCTTTATCGATCTTTTGTGTTCATAGACATGTTCATCAAGGTTTCCTGGTGTTTCCAAGATGTAACATTTGTCACAATCATTGAAGATGTTAAGGGTGTTTGCATGAGTTGGTGAGATTTCTAATGGTTTGGGAAGTAGTTTGTGTGATGCTTATATATATATATATATATATATATATATATATATATATATATATATATATATATATGTGTGTGTGTGTGTGTGTATGTGTGTGTATGCGTGATATTATATATATATACTTTAAACATACGCTCATTTCTTTTTGGGCGCCGGTGGTTGTCTTCAGTGATGTTTTTATGCAAAGTTCATTGGGATGTTTCGGGTCTTACAACATCATACATCCCTCGCATTGCAGACCCCACCAGAGGCGATCTAACTCTGGTGCAACCACCTTTTCTTAACCGCTAAAAAGACATGATGGGGAAAATCTTTTTTTTATACATATATATGTGTGTGTGTGTGTGTATGTGTGTGTATGCGTAATATTATATATATATTTATATATATATATATATATATATATATATATATATATATATATATATATATATATATAATATAATATGATAAATATATAAAGGTTTTACATATCTATTTATTAGGTGACAAAGGAACATTCACGACCATATTGATTTCATGAAACATCTTCACCTGATGATTGCATCGCATGAAACCAATATGGTCGTGAATGTTCCTTTGTCACCTAATAAATAGATATGTAAAACCTTTTTATATTTATCTTATTATATTATATAACAGCTCTATTTTATATTGAGCACTCTACCAATAATACTGCCTTTGGCACACCGTTCCAGTAAAAGCTGAAACAGTGACCATCTAACACTACAGTATATATATATATATATATATATATATATTTGAAGATAGAGGAAAGTGTGGATAAAAACAGCCCAAAACCAGCATAAAATTTAGTGGATATTTCGCCTCTATCATAAGTAAAGGCCAAAGTGGAGTGTGTCATGTTTGCTCAGTCCTTAGGATTTCATCCTTAAGCATCAGAGGTCAGCACCCATGGCCAACAAGTGGACCCATTTGGAGAATTTTACCCCTCTGCAAAAGTGCAGTCAGCGCATTCTTCAGATCCAACAGACAAAGTGGATGCCTAGCTGAGGGACCACTTAAGCAATAACCGGTACCTTAAGCAACCTAAGACCTGCGTGCCATATCTAAGCAAATACACACGAAGTTAAACAAATTATTAATCAAAATGACTTGATTCGGCATTAAATGACACGAAAAGGGTTGGCATGCCGTTAAACAAAGCAACCAATCAAGTAACATTTGTTTATGAATGCGCGTGGCATAAGGGTTAGAGTCGAAGGAAATGGACGCGTAGAACTGAGTTCAAATCCTAGACCAAACTGTTTGCATTTCAAATAGCGCCAGTACCCCTGGGAAAGGTACGCATCCATCTATACTCCCTCCAGCTATGGGTAAATAGTAGGGCAGACTGGGCTCTTCAACCTTGGTAAGGCAACCTGTTTAGGAGAAGGAAAACTATGAGAATTCAAACCTGTTAAACTCCACTTAAGAAATTGACCTTGTGTTGCACCCTGTTCGTGCGGAGGGGTTGGTAAATATATATATATATATATATATATATGTTTCAAGTAACCGATGATAATATTCACTTGCAATGAAGAAACTAATCTTAATGCTAATAATTTTTTTTAATGATTACTAGTACAAAATAAAAAACGCCCTCCGGCCGATGTAAAAATACATTTTTGAAAACTTATTGCCTGAAGGGTGGGAGTAAAAAATTCAATGTCAGCGAGTTTGTACCCTAAGTAAGTAAAATCATCAAATTCATTAAAGGATTAAAAAATAAAACAATTTGAAATGTAAACTTTAAATATGTATTAAAATAAAACAAACTATATATAGATATATAATACCAGTCATGCATTTATTAAAACTTGTTTTAAAAAAACAATGAGGACTGTCTAATGTTGCATGTTCAAATTTTGAGTGTATTTATTCTATGTTACGACGATTTTGGGTAGTGTGACATAAGCAGTGAGTAACTTTTGTTACAGACAAAAACCAGAAGCGAATCTCCTTTATTAATAGATATGCTTTGAAGTATATATTTACTCAACCCGTTCACAGATGCAGCATGTAACACAGTGCTGATATTTCCTAAGCGGAGTTTTACAGGTTTGAATTCAGAGTTTTCCTTTTCCTAGACCAGTTGACATACCTAGATTAAGACGGAAGAAAAGGAAACAGAATCTTTAAGTTACTCATATCTTCTGTAGAGAGTACGAGATATAATACTCTACATACTCTCTGGCGGGTCACGTGGTGTAATGGTTATCAACGTAGATTCAATGACCATTGTTAATGAGTTAGATTCTCACTGGGTGCCCATACTTCTGGCCTTGTATCACATCTAAGCTTAGCGTAGTAAATAACTATTTACATACTCTCTATTTTACATAGTTTTTATTTTACATACTCTCTCTTTTTATATACTCTATTGGAGGTGCGTGGTGTAATGGTTAGAATCGTGGGAAATGGACTTGTCCACCAGAGTTCAAATCCTGTACGAAGCTATTTGCATTTAACATAGCACTAATACTCTTGGGAAAGGTATGAATCCAACTACTCTTAATTACGAACTCAGTTCCATGCCTTTATCAAAAGTATTAAAACGAAAGTGAACGTAATAGCGCGAGTGGAGTTCGAACTCGCTTCCTATAATGTCACAACCCAGCATGGTAAATACTACGCCACAGGGAGTTTCCCATTTGATTTTTTTAACGTTAAAGCCAGTGTATACCGGGAGCAGGCTTACTATTCGTACAAAGATACAAGTGTATAGGGCATGTGTTATCAGCAGCCTTATGTATGGAAATAAAACATGGAACTTATACTCCCACCAAGAGCGGTGGCTAAATAACTTCTACCTTCACTGCCACAGACGTATACAGAATCACTATCACAGCAGTTCTAGAGAGAGCTCAACTCCCCAGCTTGTGTTCTTTACTGAGACAACGTCGTCTCCGATGGTTGGGTCATGTCTGTCGGATGGATGATGGACGAATCCCGAAGGACATCCTCTATGCAGAGCTTTCCTCTGGTAAAAGACAGATTAGTCGCCTGAGCTGCATTTCAAGGATGTCTGCAAGAATGATCTCAGGTGCTTTGGCATTGCCCCTTCCAGCTGGGAAAATTTGTCTCAGGACCGCCCTCGGTGGCGGCACGCTCTCTGTAGAGAACTCTTCGTGTCTAAAGTCACCCTGGTGCAACACCAGGAAGTTAAGAGGTCTAGAAGAAGGCAACAGCAACAAGGGACCGGCACATCAACATCTTCAGGGACAGTCTTCACATGCAACATCTTTGGTCGAGAATGTTTTTCAAACATTGGACTTCATAGGGACACAAAAACTATATTATAGTCTTCCGAGACTGAAATGCCAATATACCGTTAATAGTAATGTGATTTTTCTTTTTAGATACATCTAGTACAGCGGTTCCCAGGCTGACTTATATTTTATTTATTGTAGATTCCTTTTAATTATTTTAATTATGATTATGGCTTCTGCTATTAATAATCTCTTGTTTGAGTTCATGTTAGATCGTTTGCTAATATTATCGACGAAAAGACACACACACACACACACACACACACACATATGTTTGTGTGTATGAGTGTGTTTGTATATACATATATATGTGTATATATTGTGTATATATATGTGTATATATATGTATATGCATATGTGCACATGTATGTATATATACATATGCTTATATGTGTGTGTATATATATATACGTATTTGTACATGTATGTATATATATATGTGCAAATTTCTCTCTCTATATATGTATATATAATTAAAATTCTCAATATCTTTATATATGTGTGTATGTGAGTGTGTGCGTGTTTATGCATATATATATATGTGTGTGTGTGCATATTATATATATTACTATGTGCATATATATATGCATATATATAATCATAAATGTACACATGCATATATATATATATATATATATATATATATATATATATATATATATATAAGTATATGTATGCGTCTGTGCATATATGCGCATATATATATATATATAAATATATATACATATATATATATATATAAATATATAAATTAAAATTCTCAATATATGTATATATATGTGTGTGAATGTGTGTGAATGTGTGTGTGCACCGTATATATGATTATATATATACACACATACACACATATATATACACACACACATATATATATGTATATATAAATATATGCATATGTATGTGTCTGTATATATGTTAGTGAATTTATACACATGTATATATACATATATAAATAAAATGTCTTAATATGTATACACACACATACACATATATATATATATGCGTGTGTGTGTGTTTGTGTGTGTATGTGTGTGTACTGTTATAATTAAAATTATTGGCGTGGTGTTAGTTTCTTTAGTTTAATGAGACTTGCTTTAAAATATTGTAACAGTGAATTAGTCCTTTTAGGCGGAATTATTTCAAAGTATTTTGGGAGGGGGGGGATGAATGAATACACGACAAGTACTTTCCAGGTTTATATTTACCAAATCAAAACATAAAAATAAAATTAAAAAACAAAAAACAAAAACGTGTTACGTCCAAAATTAATGGCACGAAAAATGTACGAACAGAAAAACGATAATTTTCCACGCATAAATAAAGATTATTAATATATAAATAATTATTTCCAGAGAAGGAAAAAAATCCAGAACGGTGATTATAATCAGGCTGTATTTATTCCCATCATAAAATATGAAATTATTTTGGCAGTTAGGAACTGTGCATATTTGAAACCGGGGTGGGGTGAATACATTTAGAACAGAAATTAACACCAAAAATGATTGGAAACCATAAGTCAGCCAGTGGATATGATTTAAGTTTTTTTTTAAACGATTTATTGTCCCCGTAAATCAACTAAGCAAGATATTATTATTAAGTTCCAGAGAAACAAGACCGTTGCATTTAAATATGGACGGTATGGAAGGAAGAAACTGTCGGTTACACCAGAGCATAAATTTCTAAAGAACTATGATTTGTATTATCTAGACTTTTCGGACTGTTGTCCTCATATCTTATTAAGCGATTTATTATTTAAGTTTTTGTATTACTTGCGTCAAATCAAAGTCAAAACAGGCCGAATTCAACGCGTTTTTGAAGGATTTTAGCGTAGGTTTTGAAGTATATAAATTTAAGCAAAATTTTCAAAGTTAACCAAAATTTTCAAACTATCAGGCCTTATTAGACTCGTTGGGGTCTTGCTAAAAATACCAAATTTAATGTTATTTAATTAATTATCAATATTGCTACACACGTTTGTTGGTTCTTTAATAGGATGTGAAAAAAAGAAGCTTTCAAAGGTCGATTTCTAAAATTTTCCCAAATGTTTCGACTTTACCAACAATCAAGTAAGGTGTAAGACCATGGACCCTTGCTAGAAATAACAGTTGGAACGTTAATTTCATAGTTTTAAGGCGTCCGACAAGAGTTAAATCTTTTTTTTTTACTTGCGTCAAAACAAAGTCAAAATCAAATAGGCAAGATATTATTATTAAGTTCCAGAGAAACAAGACCGTTGCATTTAAATATGTAAGAACTATGATTTGTATTATTTTTCGGACTGTTGTGCTCATCTGTATTGTTACATACACACAATTGGAGGTGAATGGTCTAATGATTATCGTCGTAAGAAATGGGCACAACGAGATGAGTTCAAATCCACAGCGATAATACCATTGGGAAAGGTATGCATCTAACTACTCTCCCTCCAGCTATGGGTAAGTATTAGGGCAGATTGTGCTCTTCAACCTTGGTATGATAAACAGTGTAGGAAAGCTTTGAATTCAAACCTGTTAAAGTCCACTTAAGTTGACCATGTGTGACATCCTGCTCGTGCGGAGTGTTGTATATATATATATATGTTGGATATATATATATATATATATATATATATATATATATATCCAACATTTCGGCCGATGTGTCCTCCGGCCTTTTTCGGGTGTCGAACTCCAGACCCTTCTTGCTGAACTCGGAAGGCTTCACGTTGGAATATGGGAGGGGGCTTCATGGAACTTCAAACCGACCATTTCATCTAATCCACTGGTGTCTATTGTTCTCATTTCATTACCCATAATCGGCTATAGGTGTTTAGTTCTGTTGTATTTTTGCCTGTAGGATCCTGATTCAGCCATGAAGAATCCCGACAAGAAGGTCCCGTAGGTCGACAAGAAACACATGAAGAAGGCCGGAGGTCACATTCGCCAAAACGTTCCGTATATAACAATAAAGATACAACAACAGCCCGAAAAACCGAAATAATGTTTTTCTGTTTGTCCATATGTTGCAATTGGCTGCTGTAATTAATCTTTCGTTTCTCGTTTTAATGTATTCTTTGAGTCCTCATTGCAGTCCAGACGTTTTCCGCTTTCTTTTCGTGATTCATATAGCCTGCCTATATCTTCTCTCAGGTGTAATGCCTAGTGCATTGTAATAAATATTCTTGTCTTTTGGTCTATCTGTGGGAATTATATCTGTCGGACAGGTATAATTGCCAACACAGGAACATGTATCATATATCAAAATGAAGCTGGTCCCCTGTGGATCACATCTCTACTTCTCCAAAAAAGTAATGCCATTTTGTTTAGGACAGGTATAATTACCAACACAGGAACATGTATCATACATCAAAATTAAGCTGGTCCTCTGTGGATCATATCCCTACTCGTCCACATAGTCACCGTTTTGCTTAATAGCAATGTTCCACCTTCAGATGAGAGCATCTATCATTGTCTCGTAAAATTCTGTTGACTGTTCTTTGAGCCACTTCTTTTGCCCATTTTGAGAATGGCCCACAGTATCTTATAACGGGGACGGCCCAGGTATATATTCCTTTGATAAGATTTCTGCTGTTGGCTTGGTTTCTAAGAGCTTTCTTGTTCATCTGAGGTATTATTATTATTATTATTATTATTAATATTATTATTATTATATATCTGACAGCTCTGAATTGAATTGGGATTAATGTGAAATGTGTACATTTGACGGAGATATGAAGGCTGTAGAATTTTCACAGCACTTAAGATACAATAATTCTTTGATTTCAAATAAAAAGAGAAAAAAAAGGAAAAAGATTTCTTTATTCACTGCACTGTCTTAACTTTAAAGAAAACTAAAAAAGAAAAAGAAAAAGAAATAAATAAAGATTAAATGCGATTTAAAACTCGTGTTTTTATTTTTAATTTTTTTAGTTTTTGTATTTTCTGATGGCAAAATACGACTGATAAATTCAAAGAAGTTTAATCTTTTACCTTTCAAAGTTCGTTCTTTCTTTTTTCTTCTTTTCTTTTCTTTTTATTTATTTCTATCTTTAATTTTCAAATTAATTCAAGAGGAGAATGATTAAAAAGAAAAACAAGAAAATAGAGGGAAATTTTGAAAAAAATGCTTAAAACACAAAAGTGTGTGAGCAGGGTGGTGGTGGTGGTGGAGAAGAGAGAAAGAGCAAAAGGGAATTGAGAGAGAGAGAGAGAGAGAGAGAGAGAGAGAGAGAGAGAGAGAGGAGAGAGAGGGGGGGGGAGAAGAACAAAATAAGAAATAAATAATTAACAGAAAAAACAAGAAAAAAAACAATATCAGAATTGGATAAAAGAAAATAAAAATAAAAGAATTAATTCATATTTTTTTTTCTTTCTCTTTTCCCCTTTTCTTTCTCTCCTTTTTTCTCTTTCTTTCTTTCTTTCCGTTCTCTTTTCTTTTTCGCCTTTTCCTTTTCTTTCTTGCACATTTTCATTCTCTTTCTTTGTTTCTATCTTTCCTTTCCATTCTTTTCTTTACTTTCTTTTCTTTTTTCTTTCTCCCATTATCTTTTCACTATTTCTTTCTGTCTGACATTTTCTCTCTCACTTTCTTTCCTTTCTCTTCTTTTTCTTATCTCTTTCTCCTTTTATTTCCCTCTCCTTTTCTTTTTTCATCCTTTTCTTTTTTCTTTTTCTTCCTTTCTTTCTTTCCTTTCCTTTCCTTTCCTGTTCTATTCTTTTCTTTCCCTCTTTCTTTTCTTTCTCTCTTTCTCCTTTTCTTTCTTACACCTTTTCATTCTCTTTATTTCCCTTTTCTTTCTTCCATCTTTTTCTTTCTTTCTTTCTTTCTCTCTTCTATTTTCGTTCTTTCTATCTTTTACTTCTCTCTCTCTTTCTTTCTTTCCTTAAAAAACTTTTCATTTCCTTTTTGTTCCTGTTTTAATATGAGCTTTTCACTGTATTAACAGAATTTGACAACACCGGCTTTTGTTTTATATGAAATACAGAAACCACTTATCTAATCTTTCACTAACATCAAATACATCAATCTTTACTGTATGACAAATTCAATTCTTTCACAACGACTTAAGCTCATCTTTAATTCTCAACTTAATTGTCTTGACGTCGAGTCGGTATAAAAACTTGATCAAGTAACAAAAAATATCTTGTAGTTCATTCTATTAAGCACAAGCAAAGCCCAACAGAAGCCCTTGGAAGAACTCAACTCCCTTAGTTAAGAAGAAGAAGAAGCAGCCAGAAGAATTCAACTAGACAGGAACATGGCAACTTTTAGATTGCTCTTAGTAAGTAAGTAGTGTAAAGCCGTTGGGATGGCCTAAAGCCGGTATCAGCCATGTAGTGAGGGAGTCTATTCTCTTTTCACTAGCGCTAGACCAAGGTGATTGTTTTGGCGTCCCACCTAACGTCAGCGCCTCAATTTACCGCACAGATCTCTAGGCTACACATACGCTGAGTTGGTGAGGGCCAATATCGAACCCGGAAATTGTGGTTCCAAGTCGAACGCTCTACCGACTGAGCTAAACCGGCCCAATTACTACGGAGGTATTGGAAATAGCATTTAATGTTGATTTAATCACTAGAATTATAAAACACTGACGGCTAGGCCTGTAGAATACGCCGAATAAAGATCTCGTAACCAAGTAAGTCTCTAATCTCTCTCTCTCTCTCTCTCTCTCTCTCTCTCTCTCTCTCTCTCTCTCTATCACTGGAGAACTCTCTTATCTGAGATCTCTCACTCACACACACCAATTGTGTGCGTGATGTTAATGTGGGCATATAATAGTTCCACAGGTATTTGCTCGGCTTTGTTTGATTTGGTTCAAAATCTACAAGCATTTACGGCATGTCAACCTTGTTGGGTTATTTTATGCCGAGACATTTTGTTCTATTTTTACTTGATGGGTATTGAAAATTCTTTTTAAAAGCTCAATATTTGTCTTTAAGTTTCATTTTCTAACATTTCTTTTCAAAAGTCATTTTGTTCTATTTAACCCATAGATGATACCCTAACATATACTACCACTCCGAGTGACAGAGTGGACCTGGAATTAATGACAATGAAGAGGTGCACCACATTCTCCAGAGCTTTAGAATTGGAACTTCCCCACTAGATACAGTTTGACATCATACCCATGGCACTAAGATCCTCAGTCACCGCCTTCTAGCACATATATGATAAAAAGGTTGGAGCTTGCCATAAGGGCAATAGGATTGGGACAATCATATAGGTACTAGGGCTTGATGTGACCAGCCGATTGATCGAATGGAACCACTTCGCCCACTCGTCTTGCCTATGTCTGAGTCAAAGTGGGGTGTTGTATGTCATAGACTGCTCAGCCATCAGGATACCATCCTTAAGCATCACGGGTCACCACCCACAGTCAAGAGGTGGCCACATTGGGGGTATTTTACCACTCTGCAGAGGTGCAGTTGTTGTATTCTTCTGCTCTGGCCGACAGAGTGGGGCAAACTGATGAGAATCAAATTAGTCTGCTACACTAATTCTCTAGAGTTGTAAATAAAGTAAAGTCGACGGGGCGGCCTAATATCGGTATCAGCCAATCAGCGAGGGAGTCTATCCCCTTTTCACTAGCACTAGACCAAGGAGATTATTTTTGCATCTGAGGTGGAGCGCCAAACCTACCATCAGCTCCTCACTTTACCGCCCAGAAACCTGTGCTACTCATACGCTGAGTTGGCGAGGGCCGGAATCGAACCAGGAACCTTGGGATTCATAGCTGAACACTCTAGAGTTGTAATTGACTAGAAGTTGTATTATGATCATGTTAAAATTAATGCACAATATTTCTATTTTTGAATGCTAATTTCTGGTTCAGATTAAAATGTGCTGATATTAAGAAATATCAAGTAAGCTCCAAATATGTTGCCTTATTACACGGGCCGGGTTAGCTCAGTCTGTAGAGCGTCCGGCTATGAAACCACAAGGTTCCTAATTCGATACCGGCCCTCGCCAACTCAGCGTATGAGTAGCACAGGGATCTGTGCGGTAAAGTAAGGAGCTGATGGTAGGTGTGGCGCTCCACCTCAGATGCTAAAATAATCTCTTGGTCTAGCGCTAGTGAAAAGGAGATAGACTCCCTCGCTGTCTGGCTGATACGACATTAGGCCACCTGATCACTCTTTTTTAATTACAGGTATGAACTAATTGGTAACAAGTGCTGAGTAGTTTTTGCTTGTCAGATATTTCATTTGCTTGTTATAGATAAGAAAATTACTTTTTTAATAACCAAGATGCTTAAAAACATGCAACTTGCGTTACTGTTCAGTAGAATATGTTGTTATTGATATAATTAGACAATCCAGTTAAATACAATTAATAGTTTATTTATTTATTTATTTTGCTTTACTTTTTGTTAACAATACCACATACCTCGGAGTGGAGTAGTAATTTAAAAAAAGTCCATTAAAACTCTGTCTTTTCATTAAAATAACATATTTTTAGATAATGTTACAGTCGTAAAGAGTTTTTCGATACATTAAGGTTTATCCATGTACCAGGATGAGTCCCGTGGTGTAGTGGGTAACGTGCAGGACTGTGGCATCGTAGTGAGTGATTTCGAACTCTAGTCGTGCTATTACGTTCAATTTCGGGTTAGTACCGTTGGGAAAGGTATGAACTCGCTCATCCCATAACTATAAATTAAATAGTACCATTACATTTCTACAAGGATGATTTTGGCATTAAATTACCCACAAAAGTTGATATCCTATCAAATAAAGAAACAAAACGAAATGGATTTTTTTATGTATAGAAATATCTTTACGAATGTAGCAACGGATATTTGAAAGCAATGCCGATCAATCAAACTGATGACAATTCGTTGTATCAATTCAACGAAGACTCCATAGAAAAATATAAACCGCGGCAAAACTGATCGTGATTTCAATAATAAAAATATAGAAAAGGACAACATGACAAACAAACACACACACACACACACACAGACACAGACACAGACACACACACACACACACACACACACACACACACACACCTATATGATTAAAAGGATTGAGTGTTTGCCATAAGAGTAATTTGAAAAATGCGGCCGGAACAAACATAGGTGCTAGGTCTTGATATGACCAGCCGATGGGGCTTCTCCGACCGCCCGTCTAGCCCACTTAAGGATCGAAGTGGGGTGTTGAACAGATCACTCAACCACCACAATCCATTCCTCATGCATTACGGGTCACCAGAGACGGCCAAAAGATGACCCCCATTAGGGAAGGAGTCATACCCTTCAGCAAAGGTGTATATTCTACAGACCCAGTCAACAAGGCGGTTTCTACCTCAGATTCCATGACATAAAAAACATGGAGTCTGATTCAGTTGACTTTGTTAAAGTTACTTTCTAAAAACCTTTTCGGTGATTGCATTTGTATAGAACTTGTCTTCTGATGACAGTGTACACTTATTTGTTTATTTAATACAATTGCACGTTTGAAGAGGTAGACAAACATTGGGTTTGAGACTCCAATTACTGCAGGCAACCTGACTTCAAGAACAATAGCCTATCGGGTAAACGCTTCAGTTAACGTATATCTTGTTACCTGCAGGTTGAGTGTTCAATTTCTCGGTCGTGTAGTGCAATACTAGCAGGACCTGTGGATATACCACCCTATGATAATTTAATCATTACAACGTTTGATATGTCTACTTAAGTGTTATTGCAGAATATTTCAATATGTAAAAAGTATATTGATTTAATTTTATTTCACTGTTTATTTCTTTCTTTCATTCTTTTCATTTTTTCATTATGTTCAATTGCAACAGTTTAGCGTTAGCGCTTCCGTGCACTCACACCTCTCTCTATCTTTACCCTACTCTTTTTCTTTCTTTCTTTCTTTCTTTCTTTCTTTCTTTCTTTCTTGTCTTATATTTTTTCTGTGTAACATGTCGTTTTTCTTCCCTTTATTTCTTTATAATAAAAAAAGGAATGGTCCATTATTTAGCTGAGTTGACGTCACTGATAAGAAATTAAAAATCTGTTAATAAGCAACACCATATAATCAGGATTTACATTTTTGCTTTTCATCTTGGACTGTTTGGACGGTCTGATTTTTAACCAGAGGGTGATGCAAGATGATAACGGTCGGAAGATTAAGGAACGAGTGTATTAATATATAGTCGTTAGGGTAGCCTAAAGTCGGTCTCAATCAGACAGCGAGGAGTCTATCCCCTTTTCACTAGCGCTAGACCAAGGAGATCGTTTTTGCATCTGAGGTGGGGCGCCACACATACCATCAGCTCCTTACTTTACCGCACAGATCCCTGGGCTACTCATAACGCTGAGTTGGCGAGTGCCGGTATCGAACTAGCTAACCCGGCTTTGGAGTAGTAACAATTAAAGAGGGTGGTTCAATCTTCCTCTTTACTCTCTCATCTCTCTCTCTCTCTCTCTCTCTCTCTCTCTCTCTCTCTCTCTCTCTCTCTCTCTCTCTCTCTTTTACACTCAGAGAACTACTAAGATGAATGGGCGGACGCTCTACCGACTGAGCTAGATACAGTAGATCTATTGAATTTAACGTAAATATAAATCCGAATCCGGTTATTTTATGTCTGCAGGTTAGGGAATCGCGTTCATTGTCCGTTCCTATTTACATTTTCTATGTAGTGATAGTAAAGTCAGCCAAACAGCGAGGAAGTTGCTAATGCTAAACCAGGGAGATTTTTCTGGTTGGAGCGCTACACCTACCGTCACACATTACTTTACCGCACAGATAAGATTTACCAAGCTGTGCTACTCATGAGTTGACGAGAACCGGTATCGAACCTGTAGCTTTGTAATTCTTAGACGAATGATCTATCGACTGAGCTAAACCGGCAATTCTTACTTTATTGTAGACTTGTTCCTTTTTTGCCCACAATTTGGTGATATCAAGTATTCCAATCTAATACTAATACTTATCTGGTTGGTTGGTTGTAGCATTTTACGGCGTATCAACTGTTCTTGGGTTATCTTATGCTAAAGAAATGTTGTTTTATTCATGTTCATTGAGTATTCATTTTTTTCCAAACTTATTTTAAACTTAAAGGGTGGTCTTTTAGTTGAAATCTGGAATAGATAGATCAAACAGAAATTCCTAACAAACAAATGGTCAAATATCTTTTTTATTACCCCACAGCTGAGAGAACAGGACAATAAAAAAATTAAAAAATAAATAAAAATCTGTTTTCAAATGCCTTAAAAGTAATAAAAAATTCATCATTCGCATCTGATAATTTGGGAGAGTTAGACACTTTGTCTAAGCTTCCTTGAAATAGACTATAAAGCAAAATCTCTAAATCTTTTGTTATATTTTTACTTATAAATTTGCTCTGTGACTCTAACAATAGGAGCACACATTGAGCTCTGCAAACTGCGACAGGTTTAAAAAAAATTCCCATGTCGTAAGGAAGATTTTTTCTCTGGACTTTTGGATTATATATATATATATATATATATATATATATATATATATGTGTGTATGAGTAGTGGCTTACCGGTGGGTACGGGTACGATCGTTGGGAGCACACAGTATCCAGGGGTTAAGACCGTGAAAAAACAAATACAAAGTGCTCAATACAATGTAGAGCAAAATTTATTTAAGAAATGGATATATATATTTACCAACCCCTCCGCACGAGCAGGATGCGACACAAAGTCAATTTCTTAAGCGGAGTTTAACAGGTTTGAATTCAGAGTTTTCCTTCTCCTAGACCGGTTGCCTAACCATGGTTAAAGAGCCCGGTCTGCCCTACTATTTACCCATAGCTGGAGGGAGAGTAGGATTCATACCTTTCCCAAGGGTATTAGCGCTAAGTGAAATGCAATTACCACGTCCAGGATTTGAACTCGGGGTGACGTGTCCATTTCCCATGACTTTAACCATTACACCACGCACTTCCTACTTTTCGATTAAGATCAGTTGATACCACGTATGTCTGTTGAAACGGGTCTTATCTTTATAGATCTATAACGATAAGATCCGTTTCAACAGACATACGTGGTACCAACTGATATTAATCGAAAACTCGATTAATTCAACGGATGTAACCCTGACGATTCAGATGATGAAACTCGAGTAGGTTACTTTATATCCATTTCTTATATATATATATAGATATAACGCCATATCTAGCCGCCACCTTACGAGGAAAAAGACTACCAAGGAAGGAAACGGCATAACATCAAAAGACTACCACCCTGAAAGAGTTAAGAGGAAGTGAAGCCCGATACCATCACTGGGAGCAGGAGAAAATGTATAAATATAAGTTGAAGTTAATTGTTTACCAGTTTCAATAAAGAAAGTGATCTGAAGAAACTCGTAGGGTCTCAGATACCCACCGGTGGAAATGGACCATAATCGCTTAATACCCGGTCTTTAAACCTTTTTCTTTACAATATATATATATATATATATATATATATATATATATATATATATATTGTTGTTGCTGACACCTTTCCGTCCACTAAGGACGATGGCGTAGTGTCCACCCCTAAACAATTATCTGTATCTGCGCAAGTGACTCTGCAGGCAAATTCTTGAGTGACAGTACTAAAAGTACACAAACTGTTCTATTTTTTTCATCTACCTCCCACGTGTTTGTTTCAATATGGCATATCCTTATGACTCTCCTGCGGATATATATATATATATATATATATATATATATATATATATATATATATATATATATTACTTGCTGTAAGATAATACCCCTCTCATCATATTTTCAAGTATGTGTCTGTGTGTGTGCGCACGCGCGTGTGTGTGTATGTATTTGTGCATGCATGTGTGTGTTTGAGTGTGTGTTTATGTGCTTGTATTTTTATGGGAGGAGGAAAGGGGGTTCTGTATAAAAAGCGTTACGGTCGTCTAAACAAAGTTTTGTTTATCATTATTATTATCATTAGCAAACACAATGTCCTGTTCGCTCCCCCGAGACGAAAGACCCAACAGGTAACCTGAACTCCAGTGCGGTACTCTTATTTTACTGTGCACACAATTTAACATAATTGGTTGGCTATAGTTGGCTGGAGGGATCTTACGGCATGTCAACCCTTGGCTTATTTTAAACCGAAGATGTTTTCGTTTGATTCATTCTTGATAGGTATTCAAATCTTTTAAAACCGATTTTTAAAAAATCTATTTAACCCATAGATGGGATCTTAACAGGTACTACCACTCCTGGTCAGAGTGAACCTGGGAGTAATGGTGATGAATGCGTACTTCACATTCCCGAGCTTCAGAACTAGAATTTCACCAGAGAGTTCAATATCATAATATCATACCCAGGACATTAAGACCCTCAGCCACCGCACATTTGTGATAAAAAGGGTTGAGTGTTTGCCATAAGGGCAATAGGGTCGGGACACTCATCGAACATATACAGTGGTACCTTGACGTACGAGTGGCCCAACTTACGAGTTTACCGAATTATGAGCAGCTCAATCTTTTGCTTTGTATTGCGAGCTAAATTTTGAGGTACGAGCTATCTTCACATACGCTTATGTTAATAAGTTCACTCGAAACATTTAAGTTGTCCAAATTTATTTACGCCAAAGAAAAAGATCATTTTTAAGTAAAATAAACATTAAAACATAATAGAGTATATCATTCATAACGTTTTATTGCATTATGTTTCTATTAATAATGGAATTCGTTCTCTCTTTGTATGTAACCGAAACTATGTCACTGCTTATGTCAAATGACCCAAATCCATCAATACGTAAAATAAAGAACGAGGTTGTATTATCAATACATTTAAAATCCTGAAATAAGTGTTATATACCTCCAAGAAATAAAGAGTTACATAGTATATGGTGGGAAGAATTTGCATAATGATTTTAACAAAACTGGGTTTAATAAATAATCATTTACCGTTACTGATTTCTAATACAATCCTGTTATTCTCAAAAGTATTGAAGCCAATGATATACATAATTCCATGAGTATAGATAAAAGGATATGAAAACAACACAATATGCTGTTAAAGTGAAAACATTTTATATCATAATCATAGCTAATATTGAACAATATTTCGATTTATAAAAATCTTCTCCAGAGCTTGTTTTTATTCCGGACTCATCGAGAGAGGAGACGTTAATAATATGAATTCAAAACGAAAACATTAATGTTGCAAAAAAGTTATGAGGTAGTTTCAAATATAATTCAAATTTTTTATATAATTCGATATAAAAATCAATTAAAATAACATTAAAATAAGTGTAATAATTTTATATTCGTTCGTATTTAGTTTCGTTAGTCATTCTAATTTAATATAATATCTTATTACATTAAAAATGAAATACTATTGCTAGTTTATATGATTGAAGTATAACAATATCTACTTCGTTATCAAACACCTGCCACTGAAAGGTATTACCAATTGTCTATTTCGTTGAACGCCTTCCATTAACTCCGTCGAACTCTGGTCTTTCGACTGCCCCCCCTCCCCCCGATTAAAGGATGAATCGATCGGGTTTCTATACCGGTTGTCGGTATCTTACAAAAGTCAGAGACATGATACGTCGAAGCACGGCATCTGTGGATGACTGTATATATATATATATATATATATATATATATATATATATATATATATATATATATATATACGAAAACCGTTAGCCATATTACACCACATAATTCATTACGTTCTATTTCGTTATGTTTTTGTATAATACAGCTCTATTTCAAAAAAAAATAAAAATAAACAAAAAATTAGTTTTTTTTTGTGGTACAGAAACGGATTAATGGCATTTCAGTTTATTTCAATGAGTAAAATTGATTTGATATACGAGTATCCTGAGTTACGGGTGGAACGAATTAAACTCGTAAATCAAGGTAGCACCGTATTCCGATTTCCATTAAACGTGATCGGCAAGATGAAGAAGGACCAAAGATTTGAGTTGAGCGATGGGTTTGTGATATTGTCTTCCATGAACATCGGAAAAAGATCGGACGGCAACATCTTGTGTTTTCCCACGAGAGACCCCCCCCGAATCATTCCATGCTCGCCCCCCCCCCCTCTCCATCACTCCTCGCCCTCATCTTTTCCTGTGGCTTCCTTTACATGCTACAAACGCACGGAAAAGCCTACAGTTGGCATCGTTCGACTGGGGTCCTGCCGGCTCAGATGAAAATGGACGCCAGTTAATGTCTTCCCTCTGGGTTGTAGGTGACACACACACACACACACACACACACACACATATAGGCACGCGCGTGTATGCACACACAGATTCTTTCTTTCTTTCTTTCTTTCTTTCTCTCTCTCTCTCTCCCTCTCTCTCCCCCCCTCTCTCTCTCTCTCTCTCTCTCTCTGATTTTCTTTTTCCACTACCTTTCTTTCAATTTTAAAAAAAATTTCTGCTTTCTTTTTTTCATTCTTGCAAAATTCTTTCACTCCAGTTTTTTCTTTTTTTTCTTGATTTTCTTGATTTTTTGTTTTTTCTTTCTTTTTCTCTTTTCTTTCTTCTTTCATTCTTTTAGCTCTGTTATTTTTACTTGATTTGTTTGTTTGTTTCAACTTGCCTTTTTTCTTTCTTTTCTTTCTTTCTTTCTTTCTTTTTTCTTTCTTTGTTCTTTCTTTTTTCTTTCTTTTTTTCTTTAATAATTTTCTATTTACTTTGATTTTTCTTTCTTTTTTTCTTTCTTTAAGATCGTTTTTTGTTTTATAATTTCTTTCATTGATTTCTTCTTCCTTTCTTTTCTTCTCTTTCTTCTTTCATTCATTCTTTCTTTGAAATTGTTTTTTGTTTTGTTATTTTTTCAATTTGTTTTTCTTTTATTTCTTGTTTTCTCTTTCATTCTTCTTTCATTCTTCAATTTCTTTCTTTCATTTTGACATTGTTGTTTATTTCATTCAACATGTTTTTCTTACAAAAATTCTTTCATTCATTCTTTCCCTCTTCTTTTTTGTTTTTCTTTATTCCTTTCAATTTACTCAGAGGACCAGTTTCATTTTGATGTATGATACATGTTACTTTATTGGTAATTATACCTGTCCTAAACAAAACGGCATTACTTTTTCACTCACCCTTGTATATATTGGTGATGGAAATAACTGGTACAAAATATAAAATATATTTCTATCAAAATTTGTTTTCGACTAGACTTTTAATTTAAATATTTTTTAAATAATGTTTTTAAAAAACACTCTCTAAAAACAATTTATTCAAACAAGAAATTTTCTCCTGACGATCACCTAAGGTCGAAACTAGTTGAGAATAATAAACATAAAGAAAGATTCCTCTTTGTCTTATCACTTTTTGTTCATATATATATATATATATATATATATATATATAGAGAGAGAGAAGAGAGAGAGAGAGAGAATGAATGAGAAAAGTATTGGCATATAAAGGTGCTCAATGCCAAAATAGCAGAGCAGAATTACAATCAAATATCATGGATTTATCTCGTTACTATTAGTTTCCTGCTCACAGCAATCATCAGACGAGACTGTCAAATGTTAAGGTTTTAAAAAACTGTGGCTTGTTTAGCGTTTATATAAACGTGAAGCATGTTCATGCGATGGAATGTTATAACGCTAAAGTTGTATTAAAAAAAAATAAATAAACATGCTTAGGTCTTAATGCACACGGTGTCCGATGAATTTTTTTAGATAAATGAAGGGCGAAAATTAATGAATTAATTAGGGACAGGTGGTAAATGGCATAATAGAAATTTGTTCAAATGTCTACATTTGGAAACGAGTTCGCTTCTCTTGTTCAAGAAGTTTGTATTTGTATTTTGTAGGATATACAATTTTTATTCGATGCAAAGACCGCATATATATATATATATATATATATATATATATATATATATTATATATATATATATATATATTTGATGGGTCTATATATGTGTGTATATTAAATATATATATATGCTTTATATAATATAATAAGATAAATATATAAAGGCTTTACATATCTATTTAATAGGTGACAAAGGAACATTCACAACCATATTGGTTTCATGCGATGCAATCATCAGGTGAAGATGTTTCAAATGTCTATATATGTATATATGCATTATATCTATATCTATATCATACATTTGGAAAAATCTTTTTGGTTGTCTTAGAAGCATGGAAAATGAAGATCAGAAGTAAAATGATGAATATCGTGCTCTAAATCAGAATTCTGTTTGCCAATATTTTGAAATAGCGACCCACTTTATGAAAGGTTTGTGATAGACTCTCTCTCTCTCTCTCTCTCTCTCTCTCTCTCTCTCTCTCCTCTCTCTCTCTCTTTCTCTGTAGTGGTGGTGTGTGTGTGTGTGAGAGAGAGAGAGAGAGAGAGAGAGAGAGAGAGAGAGAGAGAGAGCACGTGTTTATATTAAACAATTTTTATAATTGTCAACCTTGGCTGAACCAGCATAAATGGTTGTTTTTCTTCGAGGAAAATTTTATACGTGTGTGTAATTTTTAATTATGTCATAGGTGATTTATTGACTTATGAGCGAAGGAAAAAAAAATTGTCTTCCATGGTTCACGAAGTTTTATATATACTTTATTTATGCAACCGAATCTATGCATATAAGGAATCTCATCTCGCTCTCTTTATATATATATATATTTCTCGATTTGTTTAGCCATACATTTAATAGGTATTCCCGCCTAATTCATTATTAATTAATTAATTTTCAAAATTAGGTACGACTCCAATTAAGCACTTATTCTCCCAAAAATTATCGGCAAAAAGCCATTCAAAACAAACCGTGTTTACAACTTATCATATCGTCGTGTAATAAAAGTCACTAGAAGAGGAATATTAACCTACTCTAAACAAATCGTAAAATCTAAGAAGTCCGTTTAGTGTAGGGGTTATGGGATCGGCCTGTCAGCTTGGCAGTCCGGTTTCAAATCACGCACAGGGCGGTCTTCCGATCTATAGCTCTGCTGATGAGGCCTAATAGGCCGAAATGTACATACAGAGATTGATTTTTCTCGATTTGTTTAGCCATACATTTAATAGGTATTCCCGCCTAATTCATTATTAATTAATTAATTTTCAAAATTAGGTACGACTCCAATTAAGCACTTATTCTCCCAAAAATTATCGGCAAAAAGCCATTCCAAAACAAACCGTGTTTACAACTCATATATATATATATATATATATATATATATATATATATAAAGGAAGATTTTGTCTGTATGTATGTCTGTATGTTTATTTGTGCAAATTGATGGAATGGGGCAACGATCGAAGTTCAATAAAATCCACTCCCTATTTTTGTCCGAGAACCCTTGGAGCAACGCCCTTCTGGGGGAGGCTATGGACATTGATGAGAACATTAATGTTGCGCGGTCCAGCGTTGAAAACAAACACGAGGAAGAAAAAATGAAGGTTGACGACGCCACAAATGCGACAGAGGACAACACAGAACATCTACATCTGGTTGAACCCTTACCCTCAAGGCAACCCTCACGTCGCAGGGTGCGACCGCCAAGAAACTGGAAAAATACCAGGTCCGTTGGTAACCTTGACCCCCAAAGGCGCGAATCTCGCACGTCACGTGATTTAATTAGCTTAGATTTTAGTTTCAACCTGAGAATTAGAGCAGAGTAGACGTGCTCTGTTGAGGTTGATTCTCCCGCGCGGCGAAGAAGTACATGGGCAAGAAAAATAAATCGTGATCAAGAAAATAAAAGTCTTTTGAGTTGATTAATTGCATGACTAAAAACCAGCCCTTAAAAAGAAGTCCTTAGAAGAGAGTAGACACGATGACAGCCAAAGAAGAAGAAGAAGAGGAAACATGGCGACTAGACGTAGCAAAAAGAAATGAAAACAAGTAAGTCTCTACTCTGTCTCTGTCTCACTCTCTCTGTCTCTGTCTCTCTCTGTCTCTCTCTGTCTCTATCACCCAAGTCTCCTCTCTTTTATGTATATACCCAATGTGGGTATGCAACACACATATATCAAAATAAAACAAACTATATATAATACCAGGCACGTACTTATTAAAACTTGTTTAAAAAAACAATAAGGACCGTCTAAGTTTGCATACTCAAATTTTGTATTGACGATTTTGGGTAATGTGACGTGGTTTCGGTTACAGACAAATTGAGACCGAATCTGTATTACTAATAGATACTTATCTCTAATCTTACTAGGGATTAACGGTCGTCTATCTGCGTGGGTGGGTCTGTTGTTGGGCTGGCATTCTGTATGTGCTTCGGATCTGTTACCCACTGGGATTGTCATGGGATGTCTTAGTCTTTTGTTCGTAGATAATCAGCAAAAGTCATTTAAATAAACAAAGGATTCAGGTTCTTACTGTACCTACTGTTGCTTAAGGGGTGACCCAATTAAGTATTAAACTGGGTCATAGCTGCTTAATTTAGGTGATCTAGTGGGAACCGGTGCTTTCAGTGGGATTTGACCGTAAATTTATAAACGTGAATCATCAGTGTTATTTTTATGTTTGCATTATTTAGACGACAATTCCCATCCCACCCTGTACATATTAATTGAACAGTATATATATATATATATATATTATATATATATATATATATATATATATATATGTGAGTGTATATTTATATATATGTGCATGGGTGTACATGTTAAATTAAAAAGCTATTTTCCTCATCACACACACACACACGCATATGTGTATAGATTTATATATGTATGCATATGTGTGTGTTAAATTAACAAAGCTGTAAAAATGATTTTCCTCATCACCCCCCCCCCACATATATATATATATATATATATATATATATATATATATATACGGGTGTGTATGTACGCGTATGTGTGTGTCATGAGGAAAATAATATATACACACACACACACAGAGACACACACACACACATACACAAACACACACATATATATATATGTATATAGATATATATATACATATATATATATGTATACATATATATATATATATATATATATATATATATATATATATATATACATATTAGTCACTAAGTATCGACATGAACCCAAACATTTAATGTCACTTGGCGCCGGATTGGATTAAGATATTGTGATTTAATCTTTATAATTTTTGCCTTAAAAACTCAATTTGTCGAAATAAGTGAGATAACTAATCTTAATTACTTTTTAATGACATTATATTTGTCCAAAACTCTTTGTATATGGAGCACACTTTTAATTCTTACTCTTTTTACGAATGTCTTATTTTTAAAATGGACGTTAGATATATTATCCAATTTTAGAATATACAGGGTGGACCATAAGGATGGGACACATCTTAAATGCTATTTTCTCAGATTACAAAAGCGACAAAGAGTACTAAGTATATTTATTACATAACTGGTACACAGAAGATTTACAAATAATCTAAGATTTGAATATTATGTCCTTAAAATAGTTTCCATCATGACGAAAACATTCGAGAGCTCGATTTCTCATATCACGTAAATTGTGGTTTAGCTTATCAGCTGGAATAGTTGTTATCTCTCTACGGATATGTTCTTTCCGTCCCACCGTCGTGTGTGGCCTGCTTGCGTATACTCGATCTTTCAGGTAGCCCCACAGCGATGGATCTTTGGCTGGCGAAGTATTTTTCGACTACATATGGATTTTCTTTTAGACTCCACGACATTATGGGGATAACTAAAATGAATACATGTAAGTAATAAAATCTTGATGTAATATTAAAATCTTAGATAACAGAAAAAACTCCTGTGTATCAGTTATGTAATAAATATATTTAATACTCTGTGTCGTTTTTATTTCGCCAGCCAAAGATCCATCGCTGTGGGGGTACCTGAAAGATCGGTATACGCAGGCAGGCCCCACACGACAGTGGGACAGAGAGAAAGCATCCGTAGAGAGATAACTATTCCAGTTGATATGCTAAACCACACTTTACGTGATATGAGAAATCGAGCTCTCGAATGTTTTCATCTCAAAGAGATAATATTCAAATCTTAGATCACATGTAAAAACCCTGTGTACCGGTTATGTAATAAATATACTTAGTACTCTGTGTCGCTTTTGTAATCTGAGAAAATAGCATTTAAAATGTGTCCCATCATTATGGTCCACACTGTATATTCTAAAATTGGATAATATATCTAACGTCCATTTTAAAAATAAGGCATAATGTGTCCTATTATTATGGTCCACCTTGTGCACACACGCAAATTTGTTCATCAAAATTACTTGATTCGGTATTAAATGAACCGAAAATGGTTAATATGTCGTAAAACAAAACAAACAGATATATTAACAAAAATTACAAAAAAACATCTTGAAATACTATAGATTAGATTTATATGGGCCGGGTTAGCTCAGTCAGTAGAGCGTTCGGCTAGAAACCACAAGGTTCCTAGTTCGATACCGGTCCTCGCCAACTCAGCGTATGAGTAGCACAGGGATCTGTGCGGTAAAGTAAGGAGCTGACGGTAGGTGTGGCGCTCCACCTCAGACGCTAAAATAATCTCCTTGGTCTAGCGCAAGTGAAAAGGGGATAGACTCCCTCGCTGATTGGCTGATACCGACTTTAGGCCGCCCCGATGACTTTAGATTTATTTAAACAAATATTTATACCCCTTCAAAATGATTTTAAATTACCCAGTTTCCTGTAAACGAATTGAAAGATTACATCATAATCAATGCTAAAAAAGTTTTCTGTTAAAAAAAGATAATAAGCACTAATCTCTATTGCCGTCTTTCTATATGATCTACTAGCAGAGCTACCCAACATTGGCCTGCTCAGTCGGTAGATCACTTGCCTAGGAATCGCAAGGTTCTTGGTTCCATACCTGAACTCCCCAACTCAGAGTATGAATAGCACTGGGATCTATGCGCTAAAGAGAGGAAATAAGAAATAAGAATTCGGCGAATAAACAACACCAGATACTCAGAATTTGTATTTCATCTTGGACGATTTGAACGGTATCATTTTTTGCTAGAGGGTGTTGTAAGATGATAGCAGTCGTACTTTTAATGAACACGAGTATTGATATATAGATTCTTTGGACCAAGTATCCAATAGGGACCCCAAATCATCAACTTAATGAAAGGTTCATATTTTAACTCATCACCGGTAAGTTCGACTTTCAAATATTTGAAATATTTATGTTTTTAACAAGGGTCTTCGGATTCTGTAAGCGTTTCCGACGATCTCCGTGTGTTACATAATCTATGCGGTTGCATAAGATTATTGTCAATCCCCTGTATTTCTAAAGGGATGGCCCTTTTCATATTACGGGCGGAACTTTCCATGGAATAGTACAGAAAGCCCGCGAAATACGTGAAGTCACGTGGGACCTGGTTGGGTCCTCAGTTTCAGTTTTGACGTCGGACAGAGAAGATGTGCTGCCTTAACTGGAACTCACTGCATAGCGCGCTATGTTAGTCAGATGTTTAGTTACATGAAATGTTTAGTTAAGTAAAATAATAAGTAAATAAAAGCTTAAGAAAATAACCCGGTTTTGTGGTTGGTGAATGTATTGGTAACAGGACTGATCTAGAAGAAGAAATGAGTTGGTCGGTCGGACCACCAAGAGAAGTCCAGACGCTAGAAGAGATGTCAGAAGAAGACGTAAGATGTCAAAGACGCCAGAAGAAGAATAGAAGTAAGTAAAGAGGTATGCAACACATGTTTACATTGGTAAATGTTGCCATTAACCTTTTCTTATTTTGATATTTGGGGTTGCATGAAGTTCTGTAGGTCTCTCGCTCAACCGCTCTCCACACATAATTATCAAGGGTATTGTAGTCTGGGGTTGGATTTTAGAGGTGATGTGGTGACAGAAAATTTTCTCACAACCAAAACTTGGTTCTTTTTGTGTAGCAAAGTGTCCTGTTGCCAAAAGTAGGGTCACCCAGTAGACTTCATCATCGATTCAGGGCAGCACTACCGTCTCCAGGCACTCCATTGGGGTCTGAGGCCATGTGGGAGATGAATGAAGGTATGACGTCACCATTGCTAATGACCACCCCAAACACCATAGTGTGGGAGAGGGGGCCCGGGTGATTGCTGTTCATCCTTATCAGTACATCTTTTGGGGACAGAGCAAACCAACGGTTGTTTTGTGAGTTCCGCATATAATATTGACAGAAATTATTCTCATCAGAGAAAAAGCAAGGAATGTTCAGTTGAAGAGGATTTCCTCTTATCGTTCATAGCTTGGGAAAAAATTCTCTATCTTGCCTGTTAAGAAACCCGAAAACTCCCCTCCCCCTCTCTCTCTCTCTCTCTCTCTCTCTCTCTCTCTATCTATATATATATATATATATATATATATATATATATATATATATAAAAAGAAGGTTTGCAAAAAGGAAGAGAATTGATGGAATTGAATTCTACACAAAAAAAAATGAAAATAAAAAATAAACAAAATTGAATTCTGCACAAAGAAAAAAATAAACAAAAACTCCAAACACAAGAAGCTTTATACATAAAACAATATAAACCATCTCTAAACAAAATTAATTTCCAATGCAGTACTCACATTTTAAAATGCCTATAACACTTTTCCCATCAATTCTCTTCCTTCCAGCCTCCACATCCATTAATATAATTTGAAAAACTGGAACATATCACCCCTGATGATGGCAGCTCGAAGTGCCGAAAGTACTCGGGACCTGAACTTTGGTGGACTAATCCAGGAATTCCATCCAAATATTAAAAAGTTGGCCAGAAAACTTTAAAAAATCCCAAATAAAATTGTTAAACAGGAGATTGTCTTGTTTAATTCAACATGCATATATATATTCATATAGTTGTTTACAAACGACATCTCAGGACACTCAAGAGATTCCATCAAAATTGCCTTCGCGGGATTTTAGGGATAGAATGGTTGTCATTTACACCAGACACCAAAATACTTGAAAGATGTCACCTGCCTAGTATTGAGAGTTTAATCCTTAGATCACGTCTTCGCTGGTTTGGTCATCTAGTTCACATGAATGATTGCCGAATCCCAAAACAAATATTTTACGGGAAATCCCAACTGGTAAACCTCGTCAGTGCAAACCCAAAATGAGGTTTAAGGACTGTCTCAAGGACACTCTGAAGAACACTGCCATTGCTGTGGAGGACAGGGAGAAGCTAGCTTGTAATAGACCTGGCTGGAGAGCCACCATATACCTATCTGTGGAAGAATTTGAGTCCGACCGAATTAAACACCAAAAATTGACGCGGGCTATTAGAAAGGGTAATTTTCAGTCCAGCAACATTTAAAGTGGAGAAGTTCCAACATGTAGTTTATGTAGAAGAGTATGTCTCTCCAGGACTGGCCTGGTGAGTCATCTGAGAAAACACAAGGATAGGATGTCAAATGCTACTGGCACCTTACTATGATGATAAAAAAACATGAAATTGTCTTACTCGAATACGAGTTGACAGCCATTTATATATATATATATATATATATATATATATATATATATATATATATATATATATATATGTCTGTGTGTGTCTGTGTGTGTGTGTGTGTAACTGGTAAGTAGGAGATGATTCTATTTGGGATCATCAAAATCTCACTGTACATCCACAATTTATGCTCATGTAGGTGCAAACTTATAGATTTATATAAAGAATTTTAGAAATCCTTTAGAGAGCTCAATGTATAATAACTAATAAATTAATTATCTACAGAGCAATATTTATACTTTCAAAGAAAGTAAAACTTAACAAACCTTCATTTGGCTAAGATAAATTTATTTCGACCTGAGACTCAAATGAGTCTATCCGTTGGTGAGCTATATAAAAAAAAATTAAAGTGTACCTATCTGATGAGACTAGACGCATATTAAGTTTCTGGTTGAAATAAATTTATAATAAACCAAATGACATTTTGTTAAGTTTTTCTTTCTTTGAAAGCATATGTGTGTGTGTGTGTGTGTGTGTGTGTGTGGTCTTTTTTAGTATTGGAGAATTGAAAATAAAGTGCTCGATTACGTGTGTAAGAGCTGCATTTATTTATTATAGTGTACAATACAGTTAAGGTGCAATTGTTACCGTTGGTTTCCAAGTAGCATGTTAGCTACTTTTCTTCAAGACAATCCGATTTTAAGAAATACATTGAATGTCAATTCATTTATATAAGTGCGTATATTTGTGTCCCACAAAAAAAAAAATACGCACATATATAAATGAATTGACATTCACTGCATTTCTTAACAGGCGCGTTGTCTTGAAGAAAGGTGGCTAACATGCTGCTTGGAAACCAACGGTAACAATCGCACCTTAAATGTATTGTACACTATCATACAATATGTGGTTGGCATCCTTCCCTCTACAAGAGACGATGGAGTAGTGTCAAGGTATTTTATTCATTTTTTGTTGTTGTTAACTTGAACTACATAGCCTGAGCGAGGTCATATTGAAGATGAGCTGTTGCCCATGCAGAAAATCCCCCCTTCTCCACACTGCCGCTGTGATCCAAAGGAAAGGTAAGGTACCAATGCGGTTTGGCAACGGTAGTGTCGCAGGAGTTGATGGGTAGTACGGGATTTCAGCATCACACCAACTGATTTATTTTCGGGGTTTACTCCCCTAGCCTTTCCTTGAAAGGCGGCAGAGGTTTTGTGTCAGACTTCTCCTTGAGTTGATGGGTTGCCGACCAAGGCTAAAGAGCCCATTCAAACTCATTTGGGGATTTATGCGAGTAGTAATAAATATATATATATATATATATATAAAGAAAAATCTAGTGAGTCAGATGAACCTACTAAAAGTTTCTCTTAATGCTCTTCAGGGCTGAGATCTGAGTCAGATGTCAGCCCTGAAGAGCATTAAGCGAAACTTTTAGTAGGTTCGTCTGACTTATTAGATTTATCTTTATTATTTGCTCTACTTAGGTATTGAGCACTTTTTACTTATTAGCTTTAGTTTCCTGGTGGTTTTATACAAATATGTATATCTTATATATATATATATATATATATATATATATATATATATATATATAAATTGTTTTTTCTTTTGGCCAAAATATTGTACCAATAGATTATTTTTGTTGTTACGATTATTTTGGTTTTTTCTTTTTTCCAAAAATTTTGTTCTTCCCAGTTGATGTTTGGTAGTATATTTTTACAATCAAACTATTTGCTGTTTTTTTTTCTCACCACGAGGATTTACCAATAATTTTGGTATATTAATATATATATATATATATATATTGTGTGTGTGTGTGTGTGTGTGTGTGTGTGTGTGTGTGTGTGCGTGCGTTTTGTTTGAAAGGGGTAATATTTGTAACACTAGAAAACATACTTCGTATATATACTTAAAAAAAAAATTATTTTACTTTTCTTGCTTGGTAATTTTGTAGATAATATATAGATAAGTTTCAATTGGCGCTTTTTTTTTTCAGTGCAAAACTAAGAAGCGTATTAGACACTATTGTTCAACTGACCTAGAAACACTATTACCTTTCTGAAGAGTCGGGAGTGGTTTATGAACTTCTTCTTATAAACGAGGAAAGATCAAGTCATTCTAGCGTAGACTATCTTTCAAATCACAAACAATCTGCTTGTAATGTCTCTCATAAACAGACTTGAAGTGAACACATAAAAGAAAATAGTTGGAATAGTATCCTCATCTTTACTGATATACGATATGTAGAGAAAGCATCTAGTTATATTAGAAAGAAAATCGAAACAAAAAGAAAAAAAAAAGCACACATAAGGTAAAGGTGTCTTTCTACCATTTAAGGTACTTTCTCTATGTCCTCTTATATATTTACCAACCCCTCCGCACGAGCAGGATGTGACACCATGTCAATTTCTTAAGCGGAGTTTAATAGGTTTGAATTCAGAGTTTTCCTTCCCCTAGACCGGTTGCCTAACCAATGCTAAAGAGCCAAGCCTGTCCTGCTATTTATCCATAGCTGGAGGGAAAGTAGGATTCATACCTTTCCCAAGGGTATTAGCACTAAGTGAAATGCAATTACCACGTCCAGGATTTGAACTCGGGGCGACGAGTCCATTTCCCATGACTTTAACCATTACACCACGCGCTTCCTTCCTCTATGTTCTCTTAAGCTAGTACTAATAAATAACTGCTCGCGGGACCTGTGGATATACCACAGTTTGATAATTTAATTATTATAACGTTTTAAATCCGTTTCATTTGTTGTTAAGATTGAATTTAATGATTTCATGACTTGTATGACACTCAAGTAGATTCTATTTTTCTATCCTTGTTCTAATTTTGGGATGGATCCTGAGAAATCCCAAAATGGACAAGGGGGGGGGCATGAGAGTGGGGGGGGGAGTCAGATTCAGTCATATTATCATAAGAACAATTTACTACTACTACTACTACTACTACTACTACTATACTACTCATGTTCTATTGTCTTTTCTTTTCTTTTTTCTTTTTTGTTTTAAGTGTTAGTGGTGAGGTGGGTAGAATTTTGTTTTTAACAGAGAGAACTTATATTTCACTAGCAGGACCTGTGGATATACCACAGTATGATAATTTGATTATTACAACAATTGATATGTTTACTTAAGAGATATTGCCAAATACTTCAATATGTAAAAAGTATGATAATCTTGATTTAACACTTTCTCTCTCTCTCTCTCCCTCACCCCATTCTCTCTCTATCTATCTCTCTAACTCTTTTTTTCCATTCTTTCTTCTTTTCATCTTTGCATTATGTTCGATTGAAATCGATTAGCGTTATCGCTTCCACGTTCTTACACCCTCTCTCTATCTCTCTCCTATCCTCTTTCTTCCTTCCTTATATTTTTCTATGTAACGTGTCCTTTTTCTTTCCTTTGTTTCTTTATAATAAAAACAGAATGGTCCATTATTTAGCTGAGGTGACGACACTCATAAGAAATAAGAATTCAGATGATAAGCAGATAATCAGAATGTATATATTTGCATTTTATCTTGGACGATTTGGCCGGTCTGATTTTTAACCAGAGGGTGTTGCAAGATGATAACGGTCGTATTTAGATTATCTCATAAAAAGATAGAGACATTTAAAGAATGTCGAGATGCATATTTTCTATGACTTAGACTTCACAGAAAACTAATATTTTGTCCAGCCTTGTGTTGCGTAGGGGCCAAGTCGGCTTGTAGTAGTAGTCGTTAGTAGTAGATACCGTCGTTGGTTCCGAGATACAACATACGAAAGTCGTATAGTCAAAAAGGGGTTGTTTATTTCTTTCTAGGCTCGTGGGTTATTTTTCAAAAAGATGGAGGGTAAGACAGTAATGTCAAACTGTTTTATTGTAAATGTCGTTCATGTGGGCTGTTCGTTGCTAGCCTAGACCTGTCATGACAGAGCCCCAACAAACACGTCCGACTCTTCTCGGGTCCGGCGAAAGAGAGGCCAACTTTTCTTTACTTCCGTATGTGGTACGGGGAGTAGGGGAAAGTTACACCCACTTCCGCTCAAAACCTGGAGCTTCCGTTTTTATTTTCAAATCTAGTTCCGGGGCTTTTTGTCGGTCAATGGCTGGTACCCATTGTGTTTACCCTTCCAAACTTTAACTTCTTTTTGTTCTTATTTCTTTTTCTTCTCTTTTGCCAGAAATCCGATTACCATTTTCGTTTCAAATTCCAAAATTCTCCGTAGACCATAATAATTACGCTATACTTGCAAGGTCATTTTATGCCGAAGTATAATTATAATTAATAATTATATTGATCAAATGAACAGATTATCTTTTAACGTATGTTACTGTAAAACATAAAAATTGGCAGATCGTAAAAAGCATCCAGTATCCACACAGAGCTGGCCAATGTAGGTATTTGCTGGGCGCCCCCACACTGGCGTGCCTATGTGCTAGTTTCCTTAGAAAAACGTCACTTATTAGTCCGCCCGCTTCTCCAGTAGAGCCCAACATATCTTGTTCGTTCGCTCGGATGGTTTGTGTGATAGGGGGTAAGTGGCCGTACAGCCGCTTTCTCGTATAGTGCTATCTCCACGATTCGTTTAATAACACTGCAGCATCTTGTGTAGCACCCATCTAGCTTATTCTCAAGGCGCTTCGTTAGGGTCCATATAGTGCAGCCATACAGTAGCACTGATACAACTACAGCACAGTTAAATCGGATTTCGTATTAGTATATTGATCTGAAAATTTTCAAAATATTTCATAAAGAGGGGTCACTGGGCAGCATCCGAGATTTGAATCTCTTATAATAGCACAAAATTATAATGAATTAGTTTCATCGATTGGAGACTAAACATTAGTATCTATTGTGACAACTAGAACCTTTTTTTTTTCTTTTCCTTTTTTCAACATTTTGATAGCAACTTTTGGTGTAACGAATAGCGAGCAAGATCAGCTGACCATTTATAGTGAGTTCGATTCTCATTGGGTGCCTCATACACCGGACCATATACCACTTATAAACTAAGCTTTGTAAATACCTATTGAGATAACTAGGATACATCACGTAGTATTATGGTTAGCGAGTGAGATTAGTAGACCATTGTTTGTTAGTCAGTTCGATTCTCACTGGATGCACCATATTTCTGGCCTTGAGCCACATATAAGCTAAACTTAGTAAATAACTATGATCACAACTAGGGCACATCACAAGGTGTAATGTTTAGTGAGCGAGCTTAGTAGACCATTGATAGTGAGTTCGATTCTCACTGGACGCTCCATACTTCTGGCCTTGTGCCATAAATTCTTCTTAGTTGCTTACAGATGTATAAACATTGTAGACGTCCAGACGTTCCTACAAGTAAGTCGAGCTGTTTACAAACAAGAACGGACTCGACTCGTGTCTGTCAAAATTTGATGGACTGCACCTTTCTCTAACTTAGATTTGTAAATCCCAATATGTTCACTTGTTCAAAACTCAGGGTGTGTCATAAAAACAACAGAAAAAAAGAAAATAAACGCATTTTAAAAACAAAGTTGCAGTTCGTTGAAGCGGGAAGTCATTTTTTTATTTAAACGAAAAGGTTAGTTTCTTGGTTTGTTTTACGGAATATTAACCCATTTCGGGTCATTTATTGTCGAATGTGTTTATATATATATATGTTTGAGTATATATATATATATATATATATATATATATATATATATATATATATATCACCACGCAAAAAAAAACTTAAGCACGTCCATTTCTGATTTTCGTATCTGAAGATAAAGTGTTCTTTGAAATCGATAAGACAAAAAAAACAATATCTTTTTGTTTTCATTTTTATACGCATTGTATTGCCTTCCAATTATTAATATATCATAACATACTTAAACAATGCTTCAAGCAAATTACCAATTACTTTTATATATACTAGCAAATATATGCACCCTCCGGGTGCAAGTATTTAAGTTTTAATATAATAAAATATCATGTTAAATTAGAAAAACCAAAGAAACTGAATAAGAATTCAGATAAAAATATTAGAACAGAGGGGGTATGATTGAAAAATAGAACAACTTTGAAACTAACTCTTCCATCATTTTCCCTTACTCCCGTCTTTCACTGGTAAATTTTCCTAAATTAACTATTTAGTTAAAATAAGAAGCAAAGAATAAAATTACAGTTATTTCTTCTTTTTAATGAATTTCTTTTAAGATTTATCCCCGAGATTTTTGCTCATATTCATTGATATAAAACCAAACAATTAGAAATCAATAATACTAAGCATATATTTATTAAAATCAAATTTTTAAGATCAATATGCAAATTAGCCTTCCCATTCACACTGTAAACCGCTATTTTCTTGTATATATAAATACAATTGCATGTTATTAGTATGTAGATATGGTCAACAGTCTTAATGATGTAAAGCAATTTTGTTAATAATTAAAATTTAAAAAAAAATAAAATCATGGAGATTGTGATGTAAATAACTAAGGAAATTGTGACTTGAATAGTTTCGGTTACAGACATAAAAACCCACAATCTCCATTATAATAAGATATATATATATATATATATATATATGTGTGTGTGTGTGTCTGCGCATATCTATCTATCTATTATATATATATATATATGAGGTGAGGTAAAAGGAATTGTTGGATTCTTTTTCATAGGTAAATTTCATGGTGTGTTCTACGGAATTTAGTTTGTCGGCGATGTGTTCTATTTCGGTGTTTGCTGGAAGGAGAATCAATATGTCGTCTACCTATGAAAAAGAATCCGACAACACGTCACCATTCCTCAACACCCTACTAATAAAATCAGGAAACAAACTCACCTACAAAGTTTACCGTAAACCCACCAACAAAAACGACTACATACATTTCGACTCTTATCACAACAAAATCAATTTCTCAAGCAGAGTATAACTGGTTTGATTTCAGAATTTTCTTTCTTCTTTATGGATTGCCTAACCAAGTGTTATAGGTGATATAACCTATGGACATAAATGGAATGCGCCGACGACTACTATAAGTAGCAGGAACAATTGAGGCTTGACACGAAGCAAATGCGAGTCAGCTCGTAACTGTATGGTCGGACGCAATCTCCACTTTCTTTGCTGTAATTTCTACTCCTTTTTGTTTAATACATTTGTATCCATTTTTACCAGTTGTTTGTCTTATTTTTGATCCTTAAAACCCCACAACACCAAGGTTAAAGAGATCCAGTTTGTCTGACTATTTATCGATAGGTGGAGGGAGAATAGTTGGATTTAATACTTTCCCAAGAGTATTGGTGCTATGTGAAATGCAAACAGCCTCGTCCAGGATTTGAACTCGTCTTGCCGTATCCAAAAATCTAGATGGGACATGCACAAGGATGCTGGGTGCTTTCTTGAACAAATCTTGAAAGCGGCACCCTACAAGAAAGCAGCTGTACGGCCACTTACCCCCTATCATTCAAAGTTCTGAGTAAGACGAATAAGACATGCTGGATATTGCTAGAGAAGAAAAGACAAACTCATTAGTGATGTTCTGTTGACATCTACAAAGTAGACACACCAGAGTAGGCTTAACTGCAAAAAATCTACATCACTGTACGAATTCTGGATGATGTGTGGAGGACCTCCCCGTGTTGCATAATTGTATGGTGGCGTATGGCTTTTGACAAGCCCTGTAGCGAGAGGTCTGGGGGAATGGAAAAATACCAGTGACGGTTACTGGCCCAACTGACCTCAGAGGCGAGTCACTTGAGAACTAGTTAGGTAATCAGTTCCAGTCGAGATGTGACGCAGTACAGACGTGTGGCTGCGGCTGGGCTCACTCCGCGTGAGGGGTTAGTAAACGGGCAAATAAAATCTTTGATCAACGCAATAATCCTTGTTAAGAGAGGGAGAGAGAAAACAGAAAACAGACGAAACATACACACGCAAATGCTCCAACAATCATATAAAAATTACTGATCATGTCATTAAAAAACAAAAAACAAAAACGCATTCTAAAAACCGAGTTTCAGTTTTGTTGAAGCGATAAACGAGAAGGTTGTTTGACAAGATTCACAAATATCTGAAAGATACGGATCTTCTTAGTTAATTTAAATTATTTCTATCAATTTATAAAACCAAATCAAACAGAAATATTTACCTACAAATTATTCGCTTATAAATTATACAAACAAAAGAATTGGACACGTAGCCTAGTGGATAAAAGAGTTAGGTTAAGACGGTTCTAAGTGATAGTTATCTCTGGACTGCAGGTTCAATCCTGGTCAGGAGCAGCAGTAACATAAAATAATAATTAACACAGCTTAACACCTATACCCCAGCTACGGTTAGCAGAATGAGAACAGGATATCCCCGTGGACTGAATAAAGGGTTAGGTTCCCTGATGGCTCCCGATTACGACAAGAAGGTTCTCGATTACGACAAGAAGGTTTCCGAGTTCGAATAGAAGGTTCCCGACTTCTACAAAAAATACCTGAAGGCACATCAGGCGAAACGTTGTACAGATAACAATGAAGCTGAGGACAATAGTCCCCGAATAATCCAAATAATATTAAAGAGGAAGATTCAGCATTAAATAGTCCACAAGAATTGATATGCCGAACGATATTGATATTGATATATATATATATTTGATAACGAGCCAAAAGGTTACGAGATCGAACCTCATCAGTGGCTTTTTACTTCTGATTCTCGCTGAATTACCAATTTCATAGGGAAATCGTTAATAAATAAGGTTTATTCTATGTATTAATTATTTTGACCATAAATCATATACTCATTGATGAATCCACGCAATTTTTGAGGGTACTGTGACGTAAGCAATGACGTCATTTCAGTTACAGACAAACAGACACCGAATCTCCATATAATAAGATTTTCATTTTATTTATATTATTTTTAAAGAATAGTTCATACAAAGAAGTAATAATCGAAGTCATTTGATTAGTTTTGTCTGGATTTATTCATTTCTCTTTATTTATGGAGATTATTTTTTGAAAATCGAATTAGATGGATTTTAAAAGTTAATTTATGAGGAAAACTCTGGTTAGATGTTCTGTGTATGATGTTAAAATGGCATCTAGTGGTGAGGTTCCAATTCTGGAGCTCTAAGGAGTGTGGAGTACTCCTTTATTTCTATTATTTCAAAGACAACTCTGACCCAGAGTGGTAGAACCTTTAGGGTTCCATTTTTTGGTTAAATAGATAAAAAATGAATTTTAAAAAATGTTGAATACACAACCAGAATGAATAAAACACATTTTTTTTCTTGGGTGGGTTGACATGCCGTAAGAATCAACCAACCTATTCATTGGCGTAATAAATTTGGAAAACTTAAATGTTTCGAGTGAACTTATTAACATAAGCGTATGTAAAGATAGCTCGTACCTCAAAATTTAGCTCGCAATACAAAGTAAAAAATTGAGCGGCTGACAGCTCATAATTCGGTAAACTCGTAAGTTGGGCCACTCGTATGTCAAGGTACCACTGAATATGTTTCGATGAGTGTCCCGACTCTATTGCCCTTATGGCAAATACTCAACCCTTTTTATCACAAATGTGCGGTGGCTGAGGGTCTTAATGTCCTGGGTATGATTTAAACTGCTAGTGTGAAATTCTATTTCTAGGGACCCGGGACCCCTTTTGCCATTATACAAATTCCAACCCTCTTATCATAATTATGCTAGAAGGCGGTGGCTGAGGGTCTTAATGTCCTGGGTATGATGTTAAACTGCTAGTGGTGAAATTCTATTTCTGGGGGCCCGGGGACCCCTATTGCAATTATGACAAATTCCCAAGCCTCTTTATCATAATTATGCTAGAAGGCGGTAGCTGAGGGTCTTAGTATCCTGGATATGATATTGAACACTCTGATGGTGAAGTTCCAGTTCTGAAGCTCGGGAATGTGAAGTACGCATTCATCACCATTACTCCCAGATCCACCCTGACCAGGAGTGGTAGTACCTGTTAGGATCCCATCTATGGGTTAAATAGATTAAAAATGGGTTTTAAAAGATTTGAATACCTATCAAGAATGAATCAAACGAAAACGTCTTCGGTTTAAAATAAGCCAAGGGTTGACATGCCGTAAGATCCCTCCAACCAACTATAGCCAACCAATTAGGTTAAATTGTGTGCACAGTAAAATAAGAGTATCGTACTGGAGTTCAGGTTACCTGTTGGGTCTTTCGTCTCGGGGAAGCGAACAGGACATTGTGTTTGCTAATGATAATGATAATGATAAACAAAACTTTGTTTAGACGACCGTAACGCTTTTTATACAGAATCCCCCTCCCCCCAAAAAATACAAGCACATAAACACACACATACACACAAATACACACACACACACACACACACAGATATATATATATATATATATATATATATATATATATATAAGAAAGTTATGGGTATGTACGTGTCGACCTATAACTCAGAAAAGTGAAGTCACTCAGATTTGAAATATTGCATATAGATTAATATCGTTCTAACCAAAAAACACGCCAAATTTGGTTATTGATTTTTGCTAATTAAGGGTATAATTAATTAATTAAGCCAAAATCACTCAATTTGCGGAACTGTCTGTATACCAGCCCCTGCTGATATTAATATATTGTTCGCTGCCTGCTTTTTGTTACAGTGATTTACAGCTATACCAGAAGTAAAGTTTGATTTTAGTGAATAAATTTCTCAGTCTAAGCCGTTCCGCTCGGAATTCATCACCTATTTTTGATCCAATCTTAAGAATATTTATATGGTTGGAAGGATACTACAATAATCTTTCTAAATATGTAATTCGTATGTACCTATTGATTTATTCTTTACAGCGAGTTAAAAAAAATAATATTTTGCCTCAGTCAGCCTAGAATTCGTAGTATAATTTTTTCATATCAAATTTTAACATAAAATCAAATCTTATTTATCGCATATTTCTGTTCGTATCTTAAAAATATTCCTTTGGTTAGAAAGAAAATAAAACAATCTTTCTAAATATGTAATTAGTATGTTTTTTCATACATTGAATTATTTTTTTTTTTTACAGCGAATTAAATAACAAATCAAACGAAAACATTTAACGATAACTCAACTTTTTTTAAATTTATTAATTACCGTCGTTCGTCAATTCTAAACAAAGCCTTTTTTATTTTTCATAATCGCGTTGATTTATTTATTTTAATATTAGAAATACAAATAAAATCATGATACTAATGCAGAATAGTGCGCAAGAGATAATACCATTAGATTACCTAATAGATTTCACAGAAATACATGAAAACTCAAATTGTTATCAAATTTATAGTATAGTATACTTTACTTTAATAATCTGACATTTGATCGGCTACGCTTTGAATTAATAATGTTATTTTTTTAAAGATTATTTATCGTTTTACATAAATTTGATTACTATATTTAATTCTTTTTTTTTTTTTTTTTCAAATATTAATTTGAAGTTTAGCAATCGCGTCATTTATATTTTATTTAAAAAAATATAGTTAATTATTGAATTAAAATGTCTTACTATATCATTATGTGATGTCATTCCCTCAAATTTGACGAAAAGAAAATTCCCTGACCTCCCACCAGACCGGATTAAATTAAGATCTTTTTTTACGTGGTGATTTTTATGGGTCATCCTGCAAGGATTGAACTCGCTATTCAGTATTAATAGATCTGCAAACGATTATTAAACCATGTTTTTATCTACCTGGGCTTTGCTAGGTAGCCACTGCTAGATATATAATATATATATATATATATATATATATATATATATATATATATATATATGTAGAGAGAGAGAGAGAGAGAGAGAGAGAGAGAGAGAGAGAGAGAGAGAGAGAGAGAGGGGGGAGAGAGAGAGAGAGAGAGAGGGGGGAATAATCGTTAGATGCAAAGAAAACTTTGAATGAAAACCTACAATGTAGGTCATATAGATATAACACACTCGGATAGTTATCAACAAAACTGGCTTGGTGAGTTAGGAATGTATTTTCATAAAAAGCGCAAGTCGTTTCTTTCGGCGTAAAAAGATTAAAATCCAAATAAAACCTCTTGTAAACATTTCATTTCTACCTGTTATTTCACCTTTAATTAATTACTCTCTATTACGGCTGTTCCAGCTAATAACTTCTTTTTAAACAAACTCTTTTCCCATATTATAGGTTACATTTTAATTAGACGATATTTAGACAACCTGCTGGAGGGACACGTGGCGTGACGGTAAAGCGCTCTATGAAATAAATTGTTTGCCTTTCTGTTGGAGTTAATACCTTTAAGAAAAGTATGAACTCATCTATTCTCACACAATTTTACAATATGTTTTAAAACTAAACATTTGTTTATGCATTCTTATAGTTGAAATCATATGCTATGCAGTTATATCGTTAAAAACATTTCCAGTGCATTTTTATAGTAAAACATCTTTTTCAATGCTTATTTATAGTAAAAAAAAAATCATTGTCCAATACATTTTTAAAGTAGAATTGATTTCCAATGGATTTTTATAGTAAAAATGATTCCTAATGCATTTTCATAGTATAAAAGATCATTTCCAATGTATTTTTATAGTAAAAATCATTATGTTATGCATTTTTATAGTAAAAGTCATATCCAATGCATTTTTATAGTAAAAATAATTCCCAATGCATTTTTATAGTAAAAATCATTTCCAATGCATTTTTATGGTTAAAATCATTGTTATGCATTTTTATAGTAAAAATTATTATGTTATACATTTTTATGGAAAAAAACATTTTCAATGTATTTTTATAGTAAAAAATCATTTCTAGAGCATTTTTATAGTAAAAAATCATTTCCCATACATTGTCATAGTAAAAAGAAAATCCTTTTCCATACATTTTCATAGTAAAAAATCATTTCCAATGCATTTTATGGTAAAAATCATTGTCCAATGCATTTTCACGTCATTCTAATGCCGAATAAAGTCATTTTGATTACACTGGTTTACAAAGAAATTGAGACAAGCACAAAAATATCTGTTTTAACCTAATTTGGGGGTGCAGCTGAATTCAGATTTGAAATCCGTTTGTACTCATCACCTCTAGTTTTTTTAGACATGCATACTGTACATTTTGTACACATACTGTACATAAAGGCATATATGCATTCAGATTTAATTTCTAATATTGTGTGACTTATGTCTTCTTTTTTAGTTATTATGCGATAAATGTAAGTGATAGCATTACATTATATATATATATATATATATATATATATATATATATATATATATATAAGCTATATATCAAAACGGATGTTGGCAGTTAAGCGTAGCCAACACGTCTCAATCAACAGCCAGTAGTGTACTGGCCAGTAGTGCACTGGCGTCAGCAGATCATCTAAGAAAACACATTTCTAACTGTCTGTGGTACTATGAATTGTGTACATTGTGTCATTCAAGTATATTTATTCCGTCAATGTTCTTTATCTATCTAGTTTTATCTGTAATAAGCTGCTGCAACTGTTGAAATAAACACGTATATACTCTGTATATACTAAAATGAGACTATTTAAAAGACAGAAAACTAGAGGTGATAGAGCAAAACCATTTATAAATTTGAATTCAGCACACACAAATTACTAAAAAACACCTATTCACATTCTTGCCTCAGACAAAAAATATTTTTTTGTGAACCAGTGTTACCAAAGAATTCAAGTTTATTACAGTACTGATTGTTGTCTAAATGGTCACCCAATTAAGCAAGCTCATCGCTGCTCAACTTCGGTGATTAAGCAGGAACCGTTTGGATAGCCGAGTAATATTTAAATACGCATCTACGATTTCCCTAACATTGTGCAAAGGATTATTCTATTTAGTAATCTGATAATGCTATGTCTTTTATATTCAGTTCTGGACTCTTGAGCACATTGAATTCAACGGTCATTATTTCCCTTTGTACATAGACAGAGATAGATATGTCAGATAAGGTATTATTCTGTTTATACAAATATTCCAAATAGACAGGTGGGCGTGGGGGGCGGTTGCATAAATTTGCATATTTAAAGGGTGCTCTTTTTTACGAATCCATACATAGATAAAACCTCAGCTTATCTGGAAATCAATCACATACACACACGCGCGTGTGCGCGCACACACACATACACATCACTCTCTCTCTCTCTCTCTCTCTCTCTCTCTCTCTCTCTCACACACACACACACACATACATACACTACTATAGATTAAAAAAAGGCCATTTACATCTTCCATGTTACAAGTGAATATGTAACAAATGATTAGAATTAGTGGTACCTTGACGAGTGAGCTTCAGATACGCGTATGTTTGAAATTTATTCGTATTCTAGAACTACAGTGATACCTTGATTTTCGAGAGCCAAATCTTACGAGTTTTCTGAGTTTACGAGCTATCACACGGTCGATTTTTTGCTTTGTGTTGAGAACTAAAATTTGAGGTACGAGTGAGCTTCATGCATTTTAATTTTAATAAGTTCACTAAAAACATTTAACTTTCCAAATTTATTACACCAAACAAAAATAACATTTATATATAAATAAACATTAAAACATATTACAGCACATAATTCATTGCATTCTGTTTTATTATGTTTTTATTTAATACAATTGGCTATTTTTCTTATTTAAAAAAATGTAACAAAAAATGATTAGAGCGTTTTTTGTGGGTAGAACTGGAACAGATTAATAACATTTCCTTTTATTTCAATGGGGAAACTTGATTTGATATACGAGGAAACTAAATTATGAGCAGAACGAATTAAACTCGTGAGTCAAGGTATATATATATATATATATATATATATATATATATATATATATATATATATATGTAGTTAATTATCGCCTGAAGAATATATCAGAAGATCTGAAAAATGTGTCGCTAATGTAAGATAATTATGAAAATTAAAAAAAAAAAAACATAATCCATTTTGCGGATCTTTTTTTTTATCAAATATTCATTTTTCTCCCGTTGGGCCCATAAGAACTCATATATATATATATATATATATATATATGGATCTTTCAACCCAAATCCTTGTCATCAGAGGCGTGGTTTTGTTTGCATCTTTCTACAATCAATCAGTTCCTGAACCAAATGATATGGCGTCGAGGAATCCCCGTTTTATTCAATCTGATTTGCATATGGTCGATAACCTGCCAATAACAGTTGTTTTCTTATATAACGTCCGCACCGAGAAAGGCTCATGAATTGGAGGAACTTGTACTAAGTTTGAGCTACTATATTAGGGTAGGTCGATTTTTCACTTTAAAAAAATACCAAATAGTCCATCTATGCGAATGTTGTGTGTTAGTATACTGAATAGTGATACCAAAAATTAGATCTTTTACTTGCATCATTGTTTGAGGAAATAGCATCAAAGATCGTCTACTAAAATGCACTAAAAATCCTCGTTTTCTAAAGGCTAAATTTGGCGAAAACGAGGAATTTTTAGTGCATTTTAGTAGACGAACTTTGATGCTATTTCCTCATACAATGGTACAAGTAAAAGATCTAATTTTTGGTATCAGTATTTAGTATACTAACACACAACTTTTGCATAGATGGATAATTTGATATTTTTTAAAGTGAAAAATCGACCTACCCTACTACTATACATGGAACACTGTATCTGGAAGCCAATTGACCATGAATACAGGTGAAGGGAGGTAAGTGACGTGCAAGATTCAAAGCACGGAGACAGCAGGGTCACTGGCGTGCAATTTCGAAACAAGTGGCCAAGAATGAGTGCACGTTATGACGTAATTACACTGCTTAACTTCAATGTGATGTAATAGCGTGAATGAAAACATTCTCTCTTGCTCCCCGGCGCCGTTGCTTAAATATTGACCTTGTGTCACACCTGTTATACAGGATTAAATTCGATTTAACCGTGCTTTCTATTGTCAAATCCTTAAGCAAAATTCACCATATTTATTGAATAATCTTCGTGTATACATGCCTACACAGCCAGGGCGCCATTTTTGTAATTTTCAATGGCAATGTATAGCAACATCAGTTGGAGACTCCACTGTAGGATTATGTAAAGGTTGCTTTAAAAATATCATAATTAAAAGTGTGTGGTTTATATTTTTATTCATACTAGCAAATATATGCACCCTCCGGGTGCAAGTATTTAAGTTTTAATATAATAAAATATCATATTAAATTAGAAAAGCTAATGAAACTGAATAAGAATGCAAATAAAAAGATTTGGAACAGAGGGGGTATTCTATTGAAAAATAGAACAACTTTGAAACTAACTCTTCCATCATTTTCCTTACTCCCGTCTTTCATTGGTAAATTTTCCTGGTGTAACTATTTAGTTAAAATAGGAAGTAAAAAATAATATTACAGTTATTTCTTTTTGTTAATGAATTTCTTTTAAGATTATCCCCGAGATTTTTGCTCATATTCAATGAGATAAAACCAAACAATTAGAAATCAATAAAACTAAGCATATATTTATTAAAATCAAATTTTTAAGATCAATATGCAAATTAGCCTACCCGTACACACTGTAAACAGCTATTTTGTTGTATATATAAATAGAAATGTATGTTCTTAGTATGTAGATATGGTCAGCAGTATTAATAATGTAAAACAATTTTATTAATAATTGAGGTTTAAATAAAAATAAAATCATGGAGAATGTAATGTAAATAATTAAGGGAATTGTGACTTGTATAATAATATAGTTTCGGTTACAGACAGAAAAACACACAATCTCCATTATAATAAGATATTTGTTTGTTATACCTCCATTTTTTTTATTCACATCGACCTAAAAAAATACTTGGATGACACAATGTATACAATTCATAGTACCACAGACAGTTAGAAATGTGTTTTCTTAGATGATCTGCTGACGCCAGTGCACTATATTTCTACATAATATATGCACTATTAATACAACATACGTGTATACAGATTAAATTCCGCAATTGTAAAGTCGGCCGTAGGATATGGATACAACAAAGCGAATTCAAATTCTGGACGAGGCTGTTTGTATTTCACATAGTGCTAGTACACTAGCAAAAAGTATGAATCCAACTATTCTCCCTCCAGCTATGGACAAATAATAGGTCAGACTGGGCTCTTTACAAGTATGGTAACTGGTCTTGGAAATTTCAAACCTATTAAACACAGCTTAAAAATTGACCTTGTGTCAGATCTGTTATTGCCTAGGGGGTAGGCAATAACAGATCTGACACAAGAACCGTCCATTGACGAAGGAACTTACAACACTAAGGTGCAGCAATAATTGTTTACCAAGGATTTCCGCTGGACAAGAGCTCTTGTTCGAAGCCTAAAGGATGGCCCATAAAATCGTAATCAGATTGTTAGTTGTTCCTGATAAAGACTTGGGCTTAATCGAGTTTGTGGATCAACGCCGAGAAAACAAAACCGCAATCCTCGATGGCATTTGTCTGTTGTTAGGTGTGACGTTTCAAATTACACAAGAGAAAACAGCGAAAATACAATCTTCATATCAGCATTTGTTTACTTACACTTCCTGAGCTTAACTTAAGCCGGGAAAAAGTTTCTTAAAACGACACTTTAGTTGACTTAAATGTTATATACTCCATCGTCGGGTATATGAGAGAGAGAGAGAGAGAGAGAGAGAGAGAGAGAGAGAGAGAGAGAGAGAGAGAGAAGAGAGAGAGAGAGAGAGAGAGAGAGAGAGACAGATAGATAGGTAGATAGAGAGAGAGAGAGAGAGAGAGAGATAACGATAGAGAGAGATAGAAACATAGATAGATAGATAGAAACATATAGAAATAGATAGATGGATAAATAACAGACAGACAGACAGACAGACAGATAGATAGATAGATAGACAGACAGAAATATATAGAGATAGACAGACAGACAGACGGACAGACAGATAGATAGATAGTTAATTTACTACTTTATCAACTTCCTTAATGTCAGACAATGAATAATGGAATGAAACGCTTATTTCATTGGCTCCAAGCGATAAATAAATCCCCAGTTGAGACTTAATTGTTGTTTCATTTATTCTTACTACTTCTAGTCGCCATGTTTCATCAACTTGTCGTCTGGTTGCTATGTTCTTCTAACTGCTTCTTCTAAGGTCTTCTTCTGGCCTAATTTTTGTCATGCAATTAATTAAACCACAAGACATTTTCCCCTTGATCAAGATTTATTTAACCCATTGTTATTCGTCGAGCGGTGAGAATCAACCTCGCAGTAGCACGTCTACTCCGCGTTAATCTCAGGCTGAAACTAAAACCTAAACTAACTAAATCACGTGATGCGCGAAATTCGCACCTCTGGGTTCAGGTAGCTATAACATTTACTAGTATTTTTCCACTCCCTGATCTGGAAACCAATGGACGCCTTGAAATCTTGCTACAAGGTGTGTCAACATTAAATTGTAATATAACATTAGATATCTTATAATAATGGAGATCCGGTGCTTGTCCGTTTGTAACTGAAACTACATCACAGCTTACGTTTCACTACCCTTAGGAGCTACGTAAGTTTATCAATGAGTCAAAATCCTTAATTAATACATAGAATAGTAAATATTTATTAACGATGGCTCTATGAAAATCTGAGTTAGATTTGCCTCAAAACAGCCCAGGTTGATAGTGCATTAAAATCTTACAATGTATCTTATATATCACAAAGAAGTAAAGGTTTACCTAATATATGTCGTGCTTAATTTGCATACTGGTTTTAACAAAACTGGGTTTAATAAATAATTACTTGGTGTTATTGATCTGTAATATTATTATTTTATTCTCCGACGTATTAAAATCAATCCTATGAATGAATGGTCGACTAATTTTAGAGGCTTGTCATTTAATGTGGTGATGTTACTGTCATGTTTGAAACACATGAACTTTGTTTTATCTGGGTTCACGTAGAGACCAATGCCTCTTGCTGTCTGCTTCAGACAATGTAGCAGACAATCGGTCTGGGCAGGTGTATTTCCAAGAAGCGGTAGATCATTTGCGTAGTCTGATTTCTTGCTTTTGACATCTGTTTTTATTAGTTATTGACATTAAGAAATGAAGATACCCCTATTTCAAAAACAGAATCTTTTCATACTTCCACTAAACGGGGGTCTGCTTTTGTGTGCCACCTCCATGATTTAAAGTGTTATCTCAAGCAGATTTTGAATGACGAAACTGGAGTTGGGTTGGGATTGATGTTGTGGGGGGGGGGTCGGCTATTGCGACTCCATTCACTGCTGGTTAATGGTTGCTACGGAATTCACTCAGTCGTGAATGTTTTGTCCCCAACAGGATTTAACATTTCTTCTTCTTTTTTTTTTTACTGACTATTGCCCAGCATTCGTTTTATTCTTTAAACATACAATTTTCCTTTTTTTCTTCCCTTCCGAAATTTTCTCGTTCTTCTTCTCCACTGCTTTCTTCTTTTCTTCTTCTTCTTCTTCTTCTTCTTCTTCTTCTTCTTCTTCTCTTCTTCTTCTTCTTCTTCTTCTTCTTCTTCTTCTTCTTCTTCTTCTTCTTCTTGGTTATTGCTTTTCTTAAGACTCACGTTTTTTATGTTTATAATTCAACTCAGTATTTTCTATTTATTTATCTCTATCTCTATATATATATATATATATATATATATATATATATATATATATATATGTTGAGTCCCGCTCTTCACGCTGTGGTCCGCTGGTTCAATCTCTAGTGATTGTGGTATGCACTGCTGATGAGACCAAAGGAGGTCGAAACAGCTGTCCAGTGCTCCGGATGTCGCAAATGGTGTTTGCCGAGTTGTCTGGTCGTGGTAATATGATTCAATTATCAATATATATATATATATATATATATATATATATATATATATATATACAAGCGAATATACAAGCAAAGTCCTGCAAATATATCCCTAAGAAACAAAGGTTTCCATAATATATATGGTGTGCTTTATTTCCATACTGTTTTTAACAATACTGTGTTTAATAAATACTTAGTGTTATTGACCTCTCATATTATTGTCTTATTCTAGAGCGTATTAAAATCAATCCTACATATGATTCTATATAGAAAGCAATTTAAATGTTATTAAAATAAGAGTAATCTTTTTGTATGTGTTTCTATTTAATTTCGTTAGTTTAATATATTTCATTTCATTAAAACGTAAATACTTACGCCCTTACTAGTAGAAAAAATATATAAAAATTTAGGCAACAAATCGTTTAGAATAATCTTATAATGGAAATTGTGTGTTTCTCTGTCTCTAACCGAAACTATATTACTACTCACGTCACAATTCCCTTAGTCATTTACGTCACATCCTCCATGATTTTATTTTTTATTTAAACCTCAATTATTGATAAATATGTTTTACATTACTATTGACCATATCTACATGCTAATAACATGCAATTGTATTTATATATACAACAAAATAGCGGTTTACAGTGTGAACAGGAGGGCTAATTTGCATATTGATATTTAAAAAATTGATTTTAATAAATATGTGCTTAATATTATTGATTTTAATTGTTTGGTTTTATTCTAATAAATAAGAGTAAAAATCTCGGGTAATCTTAAAAGAAATCCATTAACAAGAAGAAATAACTGTAATTTTATTCTTTACTTCTTATTCTAACTAAATAGTTAAGTTAGGAAAATTTAGCAATGAAAGACGGGAGTGATGGAAGAGTAAGTTTCAGTTGTCCTATTTTTCGATTAAGCCCCGCTCTGTTTCGAATCATTTTATATGCGTTCTCATTTAATTCTGTTAGTCTTTCTAATTTAATATATTTTATTACATTAATACTTAAATATTTGCACCTGAAGGGTGTATTTATTTGCTAGTTTTGTTAAAGATAATATTTTTAAAATATAAGTTTTCGACTGCCTCAAAGAATACTATATCTTTGACCTTGATGTCATCAAACAGTTTGTTTCACAGTGTTTCCATTATACAAAGTATTTACTGACATTCCACCATGTCAGTCGAACACAAGGGTCATTATAGTGGGGAATTACGCACAAACCGAAGATCATGTGTGGCTAATGTTTAAAAATTGCATGGATCGCTTCGGTATACATCTTGTGAGGTGTCTCAGCCAATGGGCAATACACCCAACCCTGCCTCTTTAAATCGATGGGCTGTTGTTGCTTGTGGGGATAGCGAACTGCGATCACGCTGATATTAAATATCTTACCGGCCCAATAACCGAAGACACTGCACACAGGGTCCCGAAGAAGAAGAAAAAAAACAACTACAGGTAAACATACGCTCTATACCCGTATGGGGTATATAGTGTATATTTACCTGTTGTTGGTGACCTTGTTCACATCCTGCCCGTGGCGAATGGCTTGGAGAAAATAAGGGCGTTCCGTCGTGATGTAATTGTTAGCAAGCTACTCTCACAGATCCATTACAACTGGATAGCAACTTTGATCCTCACCGGATGCCTCATACTAGCGACCTTGTATCACACCCTATTCGTGTTGAATGGTTTTGGGATAAAGAAGGGCGTTCCATCGTGGTATAATGGTTAACAAACTACTCTCGCAGATCTATTGCTACTGAATAGTGTATTTGATCCTCGTTGGATGCTTCATACTTGCGACCTTGTGTCACATCCTACCCGTGGTGAATGGCCTCGGTTAATACCTACGCACTTGTCCAACTTTGTTTCGTTTTGTCTTTCTTATGACCATCGTCCCTATCCCGATTTTCAAGGCAAGCTGCGTCGTCCAACCTACGAGTCGTGTAATCGACGGAAGAAAAACAAAACCCAAAACCCCAAAACAAACAAACAAACAAAATTAAAAACAAAAAACAAAAAAAAACGAACAAAAAAACAAAAACAAGTTATCTGAATTCTTCTAAGTGACAGTTATCTCTAGGCTGCAGGTTCAATCCTGGTCAAGGTGACAGTAACATAGAATAATAATTATCACAGATAAACACTTGTACCCAGTCACAGTTAGCATAATGAGAACAATAGACTCCTGTGGATTGGAGTCAAAGTTATGTGAAGGCTCCCGATTACGAAAAGAAGGTTCCCGAGTTCGAAGAGAAAGTTCCCGAGTCCAAGAAGGTTCCCGAGTATGACAAGAAACACCTGAAGAAGACCGGAGGGCTAATCGACCGAAACGTTGTACATATAACAATAAGGATGAGGACAATAGTCCGAATGATTCAAATAATCCAAAAATCCCAACAACAAAAAACAAAAACAAAAAACAAACTAGGCAATTACTTGAAAAAATTCGGTGCCGTTATAGTATGTGGTTGAATGTGTCCTTTATCGATATAAGTATATTTATCGATATAAGTAGTAGGCAATTTATTGAAACTAATTATTTTTCACATATATTCAATTTCAAGAAATGCAATTCAGTCATAAGCTGTATATAGTAATTAAGAATAATTTTAAAAGAATTTATCCACAATTTACATGAATCAAAGATCTATTTAATTCTAAAATATTCTAAAATTCTGAAATAGGGTTAGGTTTAGGTCTAGGGGTTAGAGTTAAGGTTAGGGTTAGGGTTAGCAGTCATTATTATAACCATATAATATGCTTTTTATGATAGGCCACATACTATAAGAGAGACATGATTTCGTAGGCCACTTTCAAAAGGTAGGCCACTTTCAAAAAGTAGGCCACATACTATAAGAGAGACATGATTTTGTAGGCCACTTTCAAAAGGTAGGCCACTTTCAAAAGGTAGGCCACATACTATAAGAGAGACATGATTTTGTAGGCCACTTTCAAAAGGTAGGCGACATTTAAAAGGTAGGCGACATTCAAAAGGTAGGCCGCTTTCAAAAGGTAGGCCACATACTATAATGGTAACAACATTTCTCTTGTGAAAGTAAGTAGTATTAAAAGATAATTGGTTGCTTTTATGGCATGTCAACCCTTGTTGGGATATTTTTGGTAGTATATTCTCACCCCCGCACACACGCAGAAGAAGAAGTCACCGTATTCTAATCCCCACCCTACATAACATCCCGTTATCTTGTGCCACATTTTCTCCTCGTATAGTCAATACCTACATCTACATATTCATTGAAGTAACTCGTTTTTGACTTCTTCTTTTTTTCCTTCACCACATTCCTTCTTTCCTTCCATTAAATTTACATCGCTATAAATCGGATTGCTCATTATCTAAACGTGTCCAAGCTGAAAGCATCTTCCATTCTTTTCACAAGAAATAAATAGGTCCACAATGCTCAAGAGTCTGTGACGAAACAAATTTATAATAGGAGCCTCACGCTAAACGAATAATCGCCTCCATCAGATATATATTAAACAACCGGTGGGTGTCGGTGGGTGTTACTGAGTCCCGGTGGGTGTTGGTGGGTGTCCGTAAGATAATATACTATATTTTATCGTTTTGCGTTTTTATTTATTTATTTTTATTTTTATTGTCGATAAGTAAAATTAGTTAAAAAAGAAAAATGTGGGTGTTAGTAAAACAACAAAGCGGGCATATTTGTAAAGATATCTGAAATATGGAGGCGCATGGTCTAATGGTTATCATCGTAGGAAATGGACCCGTCAACCCGAGTTCAATTTCTGGATGAAGCTGTTGTAATTTCACATGGCGCTAATATCCTTGGGAAAGATATGAATCCAATTCTCCCTTTAACTATGGGTAAAATAGCAGGACAAACTGGGCTCTTTAACCATGGCTAGGTAACCAGTCTAGGAGAAGGACAACTCTGAATTCAAACCTGTTGAATTCCGCTTAAGAAATTGACCTTGTGTCGCATCCTGCTCGTGCGGAGGGATTGATATATATATATATATATATATATATATATATATATATATATATATATGTCTAAATATCAGTAAAAGATATACAAAAAGGAAACAGAAAACAAAAAGACGATGAAGAACAAAACAGATGAATAAAAATTTGGTTGGTTGGCTGGTTGGTTGGATAGATTTAAAAAAAATTAATGTCTGCTATTCAAAATATTTATAAGGGCCGGGTTAGCTCAGTCGGTAGAGCGTTCGGCTAGAAACCATAAGGTTCCTAGTTCGATACCCGCCCTCGCCAACTCAGCGTACGAGTAGCACAGGGATCTGTGCGGTAAAGTAAGGAGCTGATGGTAGGTGTGGCGCTCCACCCCAGACGCTAAAAAGCAATGTCCTTTGTCTAGCGCTAGTGAAAAGGGGATAGACTCCCTCGCTGCATGGCTAATACCGACATTAGGCCGCCCCGACGACTTTACTTTTTACTTATTTAAAATATTAAATGCAAAAGAAATTCCATGTTGGATGTGAGCTGCACAAGGATGACTGCGTGCGACTTTGAACAAATCGTGGAAACAACATCCCACAAAAAAGTAGCTATACGGTCACAAGCCTCCTGTTACACAAACCATCCGAGTAAGGCGAACAAGACATGCCGGACACTGCTGGAGAAGTAAGGATGAGCTAATAAGCGACGTCCTTCTGTGGAAACTGACACATGGACATACTAGTACCGGGCGTCCAGCAAAGATCTACATAGACCAGTTCTGTGCGGATGCAGCATGCTGTACGGAGGACCTCCCGAGATCAATGAGTGATAGGGAGTGTTGGCGAGAGGTTGTCATGGATATCCGTGCTGCTGGCGTGACATGATGATGATGATGATGAATTATCTTCACGAATATGAATTATATCTTCATTATTTTTTGCTCAAAAAGCAAGATCTTGTGATAGTGAATGTGATATATATATATATATATATATATATATGGTGATTGCCGCTTCTTCACAGAATAAGGCCATTTCTACAAGTAGTTCAGTTGTGAGCAGTTGTGAGCACGCAGATGGCCTACGGATCCAGCTTATTTTTATGTACCTTGTCCCACATATGAAACCCTCGACATACATGCCCTGCCACACAGGTCAGACTTCAATGTAGGAAATGTTTCCATGACGTCCTTCATGTGTCGCTTCAGGATGGAGGGCTCGAGTCACCTTTCCTCAAACTTCTTATAGCTCCCATCGTCCTGTCTTTTCATGAGGATGTGTATCCAGCCCACCCGCTTCTGTCAATTGGTCCTTATCGCTGAAACTGACTTCCGCAAGGGCATCGATGTCGGCCCCATATTGAGATGCTCCTCTGTCACGATACCAGTACGTAGTTTGGGGTTTCCCAATATTTCAAGATCGGGAAGTGTCCATACATTCCAGGTGGCTATTCTTAGCCTTGTTTTGTGTTGTAGTATTTTCTTGTTTTCGCCCAGCTAATGTGGACATTCGTCGAAACGCTGGTTTCTGGCCAGCTTGATAGGTGAATCGGCATTTGTTTAGGTCACCTTTTCTAGACACTTCCCAAATGGCTGGGTGAACTTTGCAGAAGTGCAGTCGGTGCATTCTATTGCCGCAGGCGACAGGGCGGAATTGATCAGAGGGGCCTCTCCGATCGCCCATCTAGCCAAAGTAATGACCAAATATCTCCCTGAAACTGTGAAGAGAGAGTCTGGTGTCGAGTTTGCCATCAGATATGACATTGTTTTACAACTGGAATCGATTCCAGTTGGTATTTCTGACAGGCTGATGTCACTTCGTTTACCTATCGGAAGGAATAGATACGCCAACTTGCTGACTTGTTATGGACCTACAATGGACTTCTTTAATAGTAACCTTCGTGTTCCCCGAGACGTACAACATCTCGTGATATATATCGGCTAGAAACCACAAGGTTCCTAGTTCGATACCGGTCCCCGCCAACTCAGCGTATGAGTAGCACAGGGATCTGTGCGGTAAAGTAAGGAGCTGGTGGTAGGTGTGGCGCTCCACCTCAGATGCTAAAAACAATCTCCTTGGTCTAGCGCTATTTAAAAGGGGATAGACTCCCTCGCTGACTGGCTGATACCGACTTTAGGCCACCCTGTCGACTTTACTTTTTACTTTTATATATATATATATATATATATATATATATATATATATAAGTGTGTGTGTGTGTGCGTGTATATATATATATATATATATATATATATATAAAATCACAATTGCGCTGGGCTGGTCATGTTTTGCGAATGCATGATGACAGAATACCAAAGATTCTCAAGTATAGTCAGCTTGACAATGGTCAAAGAAACGTGGGTCGACCATTTCTTAGGCTTAAGGACAAGTTGAAAATTAACCTCTCAGCTGCAAATATAAATCACGCTACTTTTGAGAGCACATCACTCGATCGTAAAACGCGGAGGACTTTGTGTTACAATGGTATCAAGAATTTTGCAGCATCGGAGGTCACCAAGCTGCGTAAAGCTAGAGAAAGGACTAGAGCATTGGCTAGTGTCCCAGCAATACATTCTAATAATCCACACTCTTGTTCCATCTGTGGACTTCTTTGCAAATCATTGGCAGGGCTGAAATGTCACCTGCGATTAACACACAAGGTTAGAATGAAAGAGGTTGTCGGAACCTCATACGTCGAAATCGACGCGAGAGTCCATCAAATGTATATATATATATAAGAGAGTTTCATAATTTGCTTGAAGCATTGTGTATGTATTGGTTAGGAGGTTGATTTAGAAGGCTATCACAATGCAGTTTGGAATAAATAAAAAATAATAATACGGTAACAATGGTGTTGTGTGTTGACCTGTATTTTTTATTATTTCTTGAATTTTCGAGGTAATACCTCTTTATCAAAATAATTGAACTGAAGCAGTACAGTTATGGCATTTCTTCCTAAATGAATTTTTTTTTTTTTTGAAAATGACGTTATTTTTGAAATAACTGTATTCCCGTGTGAGCGTGAATGCGTTTATTTTTTTTTGTACGTGTGCGTATATTGTAATGCGCGTGACATTGAAAATGCGTGTTGGTTGTGACGTTAAGACTGTATCCTAGCGCGGGATTTTGTACGTGGGTATGTGCGAATGAAAAAGTGTATTTGTGTTTGTGACGTTTCCTGTTGGATTTTACATCAATTTAATCATTTAATATTATTAATATTATTATTATTATTAATATTATCATATTTATTTGTTTATTTACTTATTTATATCTAATTCAATTTATCTTTTTTTTATATTTTATAATATTTTTAAATATATATATATATATTTAATTTATTTATTTAATTTTTTTCCTTAACAACTAGTGTGCAATGGCTTGTGTGTTTGTATGTGTGTGCGAGATGTTGGGCTATAGATTTGAGTGCGTGTTTCGTATTAGTCTTCTCGTTGTAGATTTGTTTCATTAGTAATTCTCCATTGTGCATGTGGGTATGTGTTTCGTGTGTGTGTGCATATACTGTTACATGTGTGCGTTGGTTGTGGGTTTATTATATGATGAACTCTGCGCTGAGTTCACTCCTGTTATTGATCTCTGGGTGTAATCTAGCGATTAGCAAGGCCTCTTTAATTCTGAGATACCCAAATTTCTCTCTCGAGCCTCTATATTGACTGTTATATTTCTTTCTGTGTTGTTGCATTTAACTAAGTGTTTACGGAAAGTGGATGCTTGTGTGTGTAAGTGTTCTTTGATTCTAATGTGTAGTGGTCTTGTGGTGCTACCTATGTAAAATTGGTTACATATGTTACATTTTGTGCGGTATACCACATTCACTTCGTGGCACATACCTGTGTCGCGGATGGGGCAGTTCGCTAGTGTACAACTAGTGGCCTCCTTATGGTGGCTTGTGGAGAGTTTTCTCCTGAGTGATGGTCCGTAATGGGCAAGTTGTATATCCACGCCCTCCTTCCGTATCGCCCTACGTATTGCTGTGGTTATATTTTCGTTGAAATGTGGTAACCTTAAAAAACAGGCATTGGACGTGAGATGGTGTTTTGTGGATTCTGTTTGCTTGAGTCGTTTTGTGATTGAAGTGGGGTAACCATTGTCTTTTAGTGTGGATATAAATTGTCTGGTGTGTGTGATCTGGTCCTGCTTCTTGCTGCATTTGTTTCGGATACGGGCAAGTTCGTTCTTTATGTATCCAGTCTTTGCCCCAAGGGGGAGTGCCGATTTGTGCTGGACGAACAAGTCTCTGCTGGCCAATTTTCTATAGAAGTCGGTGTGGATTTCTCCCTTGTTTAATACCTTAAGTCGGAAATCCAACAGTGATAATGATCCTGTGCAGTCAGGATGTTCTATAGTGAAATGTATGTTGTTGTCTATGTTGTTGAATGTTGATGCAATTTTGTTGGCTTCTTCACGGGAAGATGTGAGGATGAGAATATCATCTATATACCTGGTGAAGAAGGCACAAGAGCGGCAAATATTAAGCGCTTGGCGTTCAAGTCTGTCCATGTAGGAGATGGCCAGTAAGTCCGAGAGGCTGGATCCCATCGGCAGGTCCTTTATTTGCTTATATGTTCGTTCTTGAAACGTGAAGTATGTGTTGTCTACGATTATTGATAGAAGTTGGTGTATGTCTTGAGGGGTGAGGTTGTAGCAGTATAGGCCGGATGATGCTATGCGTTCAGTCAACAGGTCGACCGCTGGTTGAGCTGGTACTGATGTGTATAGAGCGGTAACGTCCAAGCTAAATGCGTATTTATTATTTTCGAGTATATTTGATTGGGTTTGTTGCAGTTTGTGAATGACTTCGTCAGAGTTGCTGACATGTCCAGGGAGAGTCGCTAATATTGGTTTCAGTATTTTTGAAAGGAGCCATGATGTCTTATATAGTGGTCCTTCCACACTGGAGACTATTGGTCTAATTTGCGGTGTTGAATTGGTTTTATGTTTTTATTAGATGGTAAAACCTTGGTAGGGTGCTATTTTTGCTGGTGAAGTTGTTCTTGTATCTGTTGGGGAGTTTTCTATTTTTGCAGATTTTGGTCTATGTGGTGTTTATGCGGTTTTCTATTTGGGTAGGCGTTACATCTGTGACCTCTGTATAGAGTTCGTTGTTGTTAAGGTGTTCAAATGCCAAGTTGTTGTACGTATCCTTAGGGATTATGCAGAACTCTTTTCCTTTATCAGAGGGCAGGTAAATTAATTCTTTCTCTTTTAGTTTTTTAATGGTGTTGTGTTGTGCTCTAGAAAGGTTGGGTGTTATTTTTTTGTTTCCTTTTATGATTTGGAATATTGATTGTTTGAGTCTAGATAGTTTTGAATCTAGTACTTGGTTGGTTGGAGGTGGGTGGAGTGGGTTATCTAATAAGTAAGTAGGGAGTTGGTTGTTTTTATTTGTTGTATCTGTGGGGTTGGGTGTGTTATCGATGAAGGTTAGCCATTTTAGTTGGTATGCAGTTCGACAAAAGTTCGTCTCAAGGTCCAGTAGTAGTTTGTCATTTATTTTAAACAAATAAATATGATAATATTAATAATAATAATAATATTAATAATATTAAATGATTAAATTGATGTAAAATCCAACAGGAAACGTCACAAAACACAAATACACTTTTTCATTCGCACATACCCACGTACAAAATCCCGCGCTAGGATACAGTCTTAACGTCACAACCAACACGCATTTTCAATGTCACGCGCATTACAATATACGCACACGTACAAAAAAAAAAAAAAATAAACGCATTCACGCTCACACGGGAATACAGTTATTTCAAAAATAACGTCATTTTCAAAAAAAAAAAAATTCATTTAGGAAGAAATGCCATAACTGTACTGCTTCAGTTCAATTATTTTGATAAAGTGGTATTACCTCGAAAATTCAAGAAATAATAAAAAATACAGGTCAACACACAACACCATTGTTACCGTATTATTATTTTTTATTTATTCCAAACTGCATTGTGATAGCCTTCTATATCAACCTCCTAACCAATATATATATATATATATATATATATATATATATATATATATATATATATATATATATATATATATACAGAGAGTGAGAGTGGGGGAAGAGAAATAAAAATGTCATTCAAAAAATCATTATTCACGTATAAATAGGACTGGAAATTGCTTCATTGTCTTAAAGTATTTTTAAGTGTATTACTCTAATTAAAATCTCGCTATGATATGTTGCTTTTATTGGGTTACGGTTATATAAGAACATGGTGACAATTTTTAATAACATAAATGAAACTAATCAGAGCGGAATAAAAGAAAGCGGAAAGAAGACAAAAAATAAAATAAAGGAAGAAAAACGTGAATGAAAAGAAAAGCAAGAAAAAAAAAAGAAAAGAAAAGAAAAAAGAAGAATGAAAACGTGAAAATTTGAAGAAAGAAAGAAAAAACACTCCGAGAAACATCAAGAGGTTCGGGGCAACATTAAGCATCATTAGCATCAACCTAACCCTACCGACCCGGCTATACCAAGTAAGTATTTAAAAAATGTAGGCACTTTCACAATTTCTGTTTTTATAATGAGAACAAAAAAAAAAAAACTGAATTCGCTACCAAAACTGCTTCTTAAGAATAAAATTGGAAAACTTATTGTACTGTTCATCATCATCATCATCATCATCATCATCATCAGCAGCAGCAGCAGCATCATCATCATCATCATCATCATCATATGTTTTCTTTCGGACAAATTACCATGTATTAAGCAAACTAACACAACGAGAATACAAAGCTAGGTACGACTGGGCTGGAAAGGTGATCCACTGGGAATTGTACAAGTAACTAAATTTGACCATATAACAAAATGGTATATGCATAAACCAGAATCTGTTCTTGAGAATCAAGCTCATCAATTTCCCTGGGACTTTGAAGTGACGTATCCCAACCAGAGGAGCAGACCAAATTGATTAACAAGAAAAAGAGAAACGGTCAACTGGTAGATTTTGCAGTTCCAGCAGATCACAGGGTGAAGATAAAAGAAAACGAAAAGATGGAAAAATACCTGAACCTAGCTAGAGAATTGAAAAAGAAAAAGAAGGGGAATATGAAGTCGAAACTGATACCAATTGTAGTTGGTGTTCTTGTTAGAAAATCCGTGTTGCATGATGTTGCATCCTGTGATTGCATCCTGTAATCAGTGCTTCCTATTGCCAACTCCTTAGAAGAAAAAAATCACCTATTTATTCAATAAAGCTCGTATATAACATCCCAACATCATCATCATCACGCTAGTAGCACGGATATCCATGACAATTTCTCGCCAACCATCCTCAGTCATTAATTATCTTCAAAAGTTCATCTGTGCAGCATCCAGTATCCGTACAGAACTGGTTAATGTAGCCCTTTGCTGGACGTCCCGCACTTGTATGCATATGTGCTGGTTTCCACAGGAGGACGTCGCTTATGAGTTCGTCCTTGCTTCTCCACCAATATCCAGTATATCTCGTTCGTCCCAGTAGGATGATTTGTATGATAGGTGACAAGTGGCCATACAGCTATTGCTTTGTGGGGTGTAGTTTCCACGATTTGTTTAAGATAGCACGCAACATTCTTGTGAAGCTCCCATCTAGCTTATTCTCTAGTTGCTTCGTATATATATATATATATATATATATATATATATATATATATAAAGTAAAGTCGTCGGGGAGGACTAGAGTCGGTATCAGCCATACAGCGAGGGAGTCTATGCCCTTTTCACGTGCGCTAGACAAAGGAGATTGCTTTTTAGCGTCTAAGCCGGAACACCACACCTACCGTTAGCTCCTCACTTTACTGCACAGATCACTGTGCTACTCATACGCTAAGTTGCCAAGGGCCAGTATTGAACCAGGAACCTTGAGGTTCCCAGCTGAACATTCTACCGACAGAGCTAAACCGGCTTTATATATATATATATATATATATATATATATATATATATATATATATATATATATATATATATTTATGTGTGTGTGTGTGTGTGTGTGTGTGTGTGTGTAAAGGTCATTTGGTGTCTATGAATGTATTTATGTATGAAGGTATGTCCGGATGAAACTACGTAGACACAACAGGTAAATTTATATACACATCAAATATCACCGGTTCTTGCTTTTTGCGCAACAAAATATGAAGACTTGCTTTATATTCGAAGATATTCAAAGATTAAATATACATAGAAATAGCATAGAAATTATACTAAAATTTCTAGCATTTGTATATGTCAAAATTAATCAATAAAACCGTGTTCCCATATTGTACACAGTTGATGCTGAGTAGCCGCTCCCAGTTGTTAATGAATTATACTAGTTAATTCTAGTTTATTCCCAATTCCTAACTTTTCCGACGGTATTTGTCGAAGCAGCTGCGTCTACGATTTGAACACAGGTCGTTGTTTCCATTCATTACGACGCTAACCATTATACAACGAACCATTCCATTACACACACACACACACACACACACACACACACACACACACACATACCCCCCATATATATATATATATGTATGTATGTATGTATGTATGTATGTATGTAAGCCTGTGTGTACCTGCGTGTATTTGTATTTAATTACGTGCGTACATGTGCACACTAACACCACACACAGACAGACATAGACAAACATAGAGAAAGACACCCCCCCACACACAGACACAGACAGACAGACAGACAGACAGACAGACAGACACACACACACACACACACTATATATATATATATATATATATATATATATATATATATATATATATATAAAGAATTGTCCTTCCAGATGAAAAGTCAATCTCGTAAAATTCTGCCAGCTATTTGTCTTCGGCATAATGGAACCCCCGTCAAACGTCAAATGGTCGATCCACGTTACGCTTCAAATCTCGTAGAAACGAGAGCAATATCTCGTACGGAATCTCCATTTCGTCAACCGGTAAACATATCTCTTTTCCAATTTATTTATTTATTTATTGCTTGTATACATTTAGGGGGTTGGTGGGGATTTGTTCGTTTTGTTTGAGAAAATTCTACTTTTACTGACATTATTTTAAAAAGTTTTTTTTTTACCGTAAATTTTAAGCTTTTTTAAAATGTCTCTTTTTTGTTTCAGATCTCCATTAGATATATATATATATATATATATATATATATATATATATATATATATATATATATATATACCTTTTTCCGCGTATATATATATATATATATATATATATATATATATATATATACTTTTTCCGCATATATATATATACATATATATATATACATATTCCACACACACACACACACTCTATCTCTCTCTCTCTCTCTCTCTCTCTATATATATATATACCTTTTTCCGCCTATTTTACGGTTGGTGGTGTTCTTTACGAATTTAAGGGATGGGGTGAGAACCGGCATTGAATTTTCACGAAAGTGATTGTTTTGTGTTCGGTAAACACGATTTTTGTTTGTCAAAACATGGCAGTTTTTCGAGAATAGTTTCTCGCAAACATATAACACAATTTCACCCCCATCTCTCTCTCTCTCTGGTTGTATCTCTCTCTCTCTCTCTCTCTCTCTCTCTCTCCCTCTCTCTCTGTCTCCCTGTCTATCTATATCTGACTTTAACCCTCTCTGACTTTATCTCTCTCTATCTCTCCCTGATTTTCTCTCTCTCCCTTTATATATCTGTCAATATCTCTCTCTCACTCTAACTTTATCTCTCTTTCTCTTTGTCTATTCATCTCTTTCTCTCCTCTCTTTTACTATTTCTGACTATCTCTCAATCACTTTGTCTCTCTCTCTCTCTTCTTCTCTCTCTTCTTCTCTTTCTCTTTCTCTCTCTATATATATTTCGATGTGTCTATCAATCCCCCTCTCTCTGTCTCTGTCTCGCTCGCACACTTTCTCTCTCTCTCTCTCTCACTCCCCGTCTCTCTCTCTCTCTTTGTTTCTCTGTTTATCTATTGCTGTATTTAACTCTGCCCCCCCTCTCTCTCTCTCATCGCTTTGTCTCTCTGTTTATCTGACTTTTTTCACTCTCTAAATCTATATCTCTCATTCTTTCTTTCTTTCTTTCTTTCTTTCATTCACGCTCTCTTTCTCTCTCTATCTCTTTCTGACTTTATCTCGCTCTATCTCTTAATGTATCTCTGTCTCTGTCTCTGTCTCTCTCTCTCTATATATATATACACACATATATATATTAATTCATGTATATATATACATACATATATATACATACACACACATATATCATTCTCTCTCTTACTCTCTCTCTTTCTCTCTTTCTATATATATATATATATATATATATATATGGTATTTGTGAAAATGGTGACTTACCAGTGAAAATTGGTCTCAATGGTTAGTTGATACAAGTTTCACAATGATAAGACAGCGATATAACAAATATAAAGTGCTCAATACGTAAGTAGAGCAAATTTACCAAATTTACCAAATAAACCAACCGTTTATCGCGAAAAAATACACACGTACAATCGACTGCAAATAATCAATATCTTGATTAATCCAGTGGATTTAACCCTGAAGAACCTTATGGTGAAACAAGAGTAGGTTATTACCGTGTACAATTATGATAATATATACAGAGATAGATAGATAGATAAAGAGAGAGAGAGAAGAGATAGAAGATAATGTCAGAGAGATAGTCACACACACACACACACACACACACACACATATATATATATATATATATATATATATCTTTATTCTCGTAATTCTTCAAAATCACCTTCTGTTTTTTTCATTACCTTTTTTTTTTAAATTCTCATTCGTTATTCTAGTTTATTATTCTCCTTCTGTTTCATTGTTGATTTTTCCGGGCAATAACATCTGGGAACATGACCCCCCCTCTCTCTATATATATATGACCCGCTATATATATATATATATATATATATATATATATATATATATATATATATATATATGTATGTATGTATGTGTGTGTGTGTGCGTGTGTGTGTGCGTGTGTGTCTCTGTGTGTGTCGTCGTCGAGGTGTCTTAAAGTCGGTATCAGCCAAAAAGTGAGAGAGTCTATCCCCTTTGCACTAACGTTAGAACAAGGAGATTGTTTTGGGCGTCTGAGGCGGAACGCCACACCTTCCATCTGCTCCTCACTTTACCCCACAGATCCCTGTGCTACTCATACGCATGGAGCCGATGAAAGAGGGTTTGAGAGGCAAACATTGCTCCAATGATGAGGAAGTGAAATTTGTAGTGAAGAAGTGGCTCAAAGAACAGTCAATAGAATTTTACGAGGTAGGAATACATGCTCTCATGTGAAGATGGAACATTGCTATTGAGAGAAAACGGTGACTATGTGGAGAAGTAGGGATGTGATCCACAGATTCATTTTAATTTATGATACATGTTCCTGTGTTGGCAATTATACCTGTCCTAAACAAAATGGCATTACTTTTTTTACTGACTCTTGTATATATGATGGAAATTAACTGGTATAAAATATAAGAATATATTTCTATCAAAATTTGTTTTCGACTAGACTTACTATTTTTTCTCTTTCTTACTCTAGGAGCTGATGGTAGGTGTGGCGCTCCACCTCAGACACTAAAAACAATCTCCTTTGTCTAGAGCTAGTGAAAAGGGGATAGACTCCCTCGTTGTCAGAATGATACCGTCTTTAGACCACCCCGACGACATATATATGTGTGTGTATAAGAGAGAGAGAGAGAGAGAGAAAGAGAAGAGAGAGAGAGAGAGAGAGAGAGAAAGAGAGAGAGAGAGAGAGAGAGAGAGAGAGAGAGAGAGAGAGAGTGGGGGGGAATGGGCAAAAGTAGAGAGAGTAAACTTTATGTAGTTGTATCCATCTTTTGTAAAGCCCAGTTTGAATATATCTGTTAATTTGTTTATGACTTGATCGACAGAGGGCGCCAGGAACGCAACAAGGTTTGTCTATTACATGTCATAACAGCCGGGGATGTGCCTGTCGACACGCTACCAGTTGACAATATGTCCCACCGTCATCAAACATTCAACTTAGGAAAAGATAACTACTTAACCAAACGCGCGAAGGTTTCGGGTCGGTGATTTTTGAGGCCAATAAATGAATGCGATTTACTAGGGAAAAGCTTCATGAAGATTGAGCATCCGACTGGGATTCGTAAGGTCTTCTACCTATGAGGTTGATATATGAGTTTTTAACACTATTCTTTCTTTTCATTCTTTTTTTTTTTTTACAAAAGTACTTTTGTCACCATTATTAATAATTTTGACTAGTATTATCCTTAGCCTTTCTTAATTCTAGCTGATTTTAATCACAATACTTAAAATTTAAAATTTGTACAAGCATTATCCTTTATCTTCCTAATTATAATGGTAATAATTGTGATAAAAAACAACTAAACTTAGGAAAATGAAGGATAATATTAGAAAAATTATTGATGATAATCAGTCATAAAAACAGCTAGAATTAGGAAGATGAATGATAATACTAGTCAAAGTTATTAATCTGCAAGATTTTATCTTTCGTTGTCTTGATTTTACTGCCATGCAATCTTTTACTAAATGAACTGAAATAATATTTAACCGAAGTGGTAGTATCTGTTAGATAGAAAAACATGAGTTTATAAAAAATTGTGAATTTATTTCAAAACTTTATCGGCATTAAATTACCCACTGAGGTTGATATGCCGTAAAACCAATCAAACCAAACCAAACCAAACCAAACCAAACTGTTTGTCCGTCTATATAAACGCATTGGAAAGTTATGAAATACTATTGACTGATTATCGATCAGTACGGTCACTTCCCCACTATCACTTAAACCTTCCGAGTAAGATAAACAAGATATTCTGGTCACTGGTGAAGAAGCAAGAACAGACTCATAAGTGACATTCTCCTGTGGACATCTTCACAGGCAGACCAGCAAAAAAATAGTAGATGAATCAGCTCCGTGCGGATTCTGTATGCCGTGTTGATGATCTGTAAAAGATTTATAAATGTAAACTTTTAAATTCTCCTCATTTCGACCCCTATTATTTTTATTCCGACTGTCTAGAATATTTGTTTTATTATTTACATAACCATTAAATATTCAAGGGTAGAAGTGTTAGTTTCTATTAGAGGTAGTACCTGTTAGGGTCAGTTAGTTTCTATTAGTGGTATTACCTGTTAGGGTCAGTTAGTTTCTATTAGTGGTAGTACCTGTTAGGGTCATATCTATAGGTCAAATATATCTGTTTAGAAATTATTTGTATTTGATAGGAATGCTTGATACCATATAACTATGTAAATTGTTTGTAATAGGAATAGGTACTTGAAGCTATTGTTATTTACTAAAGATTATTGTTATTTATTTCAAACTTATATAAGTGCAAACAAATGATTATATAAAATGTTACTTGAAACCAAATGAGTATTAGTAATAAAAACGAAATAAAATATCGAAAACAATAAAACAATAATAAAACAAAAGCTAATAAAACTGAATTTTAAAACTTTTTAAAACAATCAAAAAAGACAAATAGAAAAATAAACATTTATTTTTGTTTTCTACTTTTCACCAGATTCAGGGAATTAAGTCAAAACAAAACAAAAACAAAAGAAAACAAACACTATTTTTCCCCAGATAACAAATTCACTAAATTAAAAAAAAAAAAACACTTAAAAAAAAAAGAGGAAGAATTGTATTTCACTTTGTTTTTCTGTTTATTTTTCTTCCAAAGTCAGGCGTTTTATTTACTTTACTTTCTCCCTAAAAAAAGAGGCATTTGGTTGGTTGGTTGGTTGGTTGGTTGGTTGTTTTTTATGGCATGTCAACCCTACAAAGTACGAAATATGTGGTCTGTAGTGTTCAGGCGTCAAGAGCCGAATTTCAAATGGCCGCTTCCACGGTTATTTAATTATACTCTATCCTGGTCAAGAGCAGATCACCCTGTTCAGTCTAGACATAGGGGGAAATCACTCGATTGTACTTAACCCTTGCTAAGTTATTTTATTCCGAACACGTTTTGTTTTAGTATTATTTGTATTATTCGGAATATTGTCCTCATCTTCATTGTTATCTGTACAAACGTTTCGGCCGATGTGCTCTCCGGCCTTTTTCGGGTATTTCTTGTCGGACTCGGAAACATTTCTCGGACTAGGAAACCTTCTTGTCGTCATTGGGAACCTTCTTGTCGTAATCGGGAGCCATCACGGAACTTTGAACCCAACCCTTTATTCAGTCCAAGGGTGTATCCTGTTCTCATTCTGCTAACCATAGCTGGGGTACAGGTGTTAAGCAGTGTTAAGTATTATTCTATGTTACTGCTGTCCCTGACCAGGATTGAACCTGCAGTCTGGAGATAACTGTCACTTAGAACTGTCTTAACCTAACTCCTTTATCCACTACGCTATGTGTCCAACTGGACAATCCAGTCTGAAAAGAAATACCCGAAGAAGGCTGGAGGGAACATCGACCAAAACGTTGTACATATAACAATAAAGATGAGAACAATAGTCTGAATAATACCAATAATATTAATCATCAAGCTTCATCTAAAAGATTCAGAGAAATGTTTCGTTTTATTAATTCTTGGTGGATCCCTTTTTATACTCATTTTTTCTATTTAGGCGGCCCTAACAGGTACAACCACTCCGGGTCAGTGTAGCTGGGATTAACGGTGATGAAGGAGTACTCCACATTCCTAAGAGTCCTAGAACTGGGAGATAAAATGTAAAAATGTAAATCCTTATTATCTTGTGTCACTTATCCACCAAATACATATTTCTTATAAGTGTCGTCACCTCAGCTAAATAAGGGACCATTCAGTTTTTTTCATAAAGAAAGAAAGATAAAAATAAGGACATGATACGCAGAAAAATATAATAAAAGAAAAAAGAAATAAAAGGTGTAGGTGAACGATAGAGAGAGAGAGAGAGGGAGAGAGAGGGAGTGAGTGCGCGGTAGCGATGACACTTATCTGTTTCAATCAAACATAACGAAAATATGAAAAGAAGGAAAGGAAGAAAAATGTGTGTGTGTGTGTGTGTGTGTGTGTGTGTGTGTGTGTGTGAGAGAGAGAGAGAGAGAGAGAGAGAGAGAGAGAGAGAGAGAGAGAGCAGAGTGTGAAGGAGAGAGAGTTAAATTGAGATTATAACACTTTTTAAATATTGAACTATTTGGCAATAGTTCTTTAGTAAACGTTGTAAGAATTAGATTATCATACTGTGGTATATCCACAGGTCTTGATAATAATAATAATAATAATAATAATAATAATAATAATAATAAGAAGAAGAAGAAGAAGAAGAAGAAGAAAGAGACGAAGGAGAAGAAGAAGAAAAAGAAGGTGATCATAAAGAAGAAGAAGAATATGGAGCTTACTGGAAGAACTGTCGATTGCCAAAAGGATTTCAGAATTCTTTTGCGCTCTACCGATTCTCTTGGAGAAGCAACTTTCTAAACATCTGCACAAATAGCGGAGCCAAGTTATTGGCGGGAAACGAAGCATACCATACATTGAAATTCTTTAGACTTTTTTTTCTTTCTTTCTGTCTTTTTTTTTTCTTTTAAATCAATTGAGTTGCAATCGATATGCAGGTATTGCTAAATCTTGGCATAGGTTTTGCCAAATGGAGCGGGGGGTGGGGGGTGTCGATCAAATTTGCTTCATACGCACTGCATTATCCAGGCCATTGCGCACAACTTGAGGCACCTGACTAAATCTCCTTTCTCAGACGAGAGGGGGGACCCCCCTCTAGATTAATCCAAGAGATTTTCCATTTTCCTCCATTGCTCAATGAAAGATAACAATCTCTCACTTCTGCTCTCTCCCTCTCTTTCTTACCCCCTTATATATATATATATATATATATATATATATATATATATATACCGGAAGTGCGGATTCCAAAATTTTATCAGTGTATAAAAATAAACATCTATACCATGTGTTTCCGTTTTGAAATCTGTTACGTAAGACTAAATTTGGCACTAAGCCACGCCTAGTCTTGGAGCAGCCAACAAAGAATTAATTCCCGAGTCAGGACTGGCGGGACTCGAACCATCAATTTGTAGCGGCTACTCATCTGCTTCAGGCTGTCTCAGATGGATTCTATCAAGTATTTCAAAAGAATTATTCGAGATATTTCTAAGAAATGGCCAGATTAATAATCCTACAAATGATTTCTGCTCGCATTCTTGTGTTCTTTATTTGGTGGCATTAGATAAAACCAAATATCTCCCCCAATTCTTTGAATTAACCATTTCGCTGGAATTGTAATTAATGTAGTAATTTGTACAAGAAACTTAGAAAAATTCAATAAATTTATAACAGGAAGTCAGATGTATTTTGTTAGCAACCTTCCATCTACGAGAGACGATGAAGTAGTGTCCAATTTTTTTAACTACGTTGTCTGGGTGGGTTGGTATGGAGGATGAGCTGTTCCCCCTCTCCACACTGCCGCTGTGATCCAAAGGAAAGGTAATAAGCCAATGTATTTTGGCAGCGGAAGTGTCGCAGGAGTTGCTGGGTAACACGAGTTCAGAATTACACCCCCTTAGGGTTCCGGCTCCGGATTTATTGGGGGGGTTTACTCCCCCAGCCTTTCCTTGAGATGAGGTAAAGCCACTAGGCAATGGGGTTTTATATTGGACTTTTCCTTTTCCTAGATGGGTTGCCAACCAATGTAAGGAGTCCCTTCTAAATCCTTTGGGAATTCATGCAAGTTTAATTTATTCAAATATATTATTATTATCCTGATAACTCCATTGCAATCTTTTAAATTTCCATATGCTACAAGAGTGTTTTAAAGCTTCCTATTCCAGCCAATTCTTTGAATTCGCCACTTTCTTCGCAATTGAATTGTACAACAATTATTATTATTATTATTATTATTATTAAAGAAAAATATTATTAAATATATTATCAAATATATTATCAAATAAAATATTCATTATTATTATTATTATTATTATTATTATTATTATTATTATTATTATTATTATTATTAGCAAATATATGCACCCTTCGGGTGCAAGTATTAAGGTTTTGATGTAATAAAATATTGTATCAAATTAGAAACTATTTAGAAAATGATAAACTGAGGGGGTATAATCGAAAAATAGAACAGCTTTAAATCTAACACTTCCATCATTTTCCATCACTCCCGTCTTTCATTTTTCCTAATTTATCTATTTAGTTAGATTGTGAAGTATTTCATAAAATTACAGTTCTTTCGTCTTGTTTAGGGATTTCTTTTAAGATTTATACCAGAGATTTTTGCTCAGATTCGTTAAGAGAAAACCAAACAATTAGAAATCAATAATACTAAGCATATATTTATTAAAATCAAATTCTTAATATAAATATGCAAATTAGCCTTGTCGTTCACACTGTAAACCGCTATTTTGTTGAATATATAAATATACTTGCGTGTTGTTAGTATGTAGATTAATCGAGCAGTATTAATAAGGTATAACAATTTTATTAGTAATTGAGGTTTAAATAAAAATAAAATCAGAGAGAATATGAAGTAAATAACTGAGGGAATTGTGACTTGAGTAGTAATACAGTTTCGGTTACAGACAGACAAACCCACAATCTCCATTATAATAAGATTATTATTATTATTATTATTATTATTATTATTATTATTATTATTTACTCCTTTTGAATTTTCACATCAACGTTAGCTGATGGTCTTTCACTGGAGTCTGAGTGACAGCAAGTCTCCTCAGGTCTCCAGGACTCTTCTGAGTATTCTGGAAGATTGCAGCAGTGCAGTGTTCAGAATGGTTTCAACCCTTCCTTTGATTTCCAAACTTTCCAAACCCTTTTCCAATCCTTTTGGGACCGTTCCAAGTGCACCAACTACAATTGGTATCACTTTTATATTCCATAACTTTTTCAGTTCTCTGGCAAGGTCCAGATATTTGTCCATTTTTTCATTTTCCTTTAGCTTCACCCTGTGATCTGCTGGAACTGCAAAATCCACCAGTTGACAAGTTCTTTCTTTTTTGTTAATCAACACTAGGTCTGGTCTTCTTGCTGGGATAAGGTGATCCGTTTTTATTTCAAAGTCCCAGATAATTTTATGCGTTTCGTTCTCAAGAAGAGATTCTGGTTTATGCATATACCATTTTGTTGTATGGTCAAAATTAAATTTTTTGCATAATTCCCAGTGGATCACCTTCCCAACCCAGTCGTGTCTAGTTTTGTATTCCCGTTGTGCTAGTTTGCTACATTCGCATAGTACATGGTTTACAGTCTCATCTCTATTACCACAAAGTCTACATTTACTATTTCGTTGGGTCTTATCAATTTTCGCTTTGATATATTTTGTCCTTATGGCAATTTTTTGTGCAGCAATTATTAGTGATTCAGTTTCTCTTTTGAGGTTTCCTTTTCTTAACCATGTCCAAGTCTTTACATGTGCAACTTCTTCGATTTGTCGTTTGAAGTGTCCATATAATTGTTTTTCTTCCCATTTTTGTTTTCTAGTCTTTGTTGTTTTTCTGTTTGTCCATCTGTCACTTCTACTATTGTTGGTCGCCATAAGTAATTTGTCTTTGCTCTTTCTTGTGTAATCTTCAAGTTGTTGGATTGTGGTTTCTATGCAGTCCTCTATGTTGGCAAGACCCCTTACCCCTTCTTTTCTTGTTACATATAATCTATCTCTATCGTCTCTAGGGTGGACAGCTTTGTGCATGGTCATTAACTTTCTCGTCCTTTGGTCAATCTGTCTGAGTTATTCTTTTGTTCATTTTAAGAATGGTCCTGAGTATCTTATAATGGGGACAGCCCAGGTATTGATTCTTTTGATCAGATTTCTGCTGTTAAGTTTGGTTTCTATAAGTTTTCTAGTTCTCCTGAGATATTCTTTTTAACTTTTCCTTTCATTTCTGCTTGCATTATATTATCCACTTCTAAAATTCCTAAGTATTTGTAGCTTTCATTTTCATCAAGTGATTTTATAGTTTCCTGATTTGGCAGTTGTATTCCATTCATTAATTTTCTTTCACCCCGTTTTATTACAAGCATAGCACATTTCTCAATTCCAAATTCCATCCCTATATCCTGGGTCGTATCTCGGCTGTGCTACCATTTTCCATGTATATCTGGAAGAACAAGAAAAGCAACAGCAGCCTACATGCATATAAGGTTGATCATCTACCCCCTGTTTTATACAATGGGTGTACTGATCATTTATTCGTTCCGGGGATGATTCATCTTTTGTTTTATCTGAAATGAAAAGTTGAGCCAACATTCGTTGGATGCGGACTGGATCCCCAATGTTGGCCATGAAGGGAGCACCTGCCCATCATGTCCCACAGACCCGAAGGCTGTGTTCCACGGCTAATATATTTTAATTCGGACATTTTTCATGAAGTGGTTATACCCGACTGTGGAAGAATTTGAGTCCAACCGAATTAAACACCAAAAATTGAAGCGGGCTATTAGAAAGGGTAATTTTCAGTCCAGCAACATTCAAAGTGGAGAAGTTCCAACATGTAGTTTATGTAGAAGAGTATGTCTCTCCAGGGCTGGCCTGGTGAGTCATCTGAGAAAACACAAGGATACAGTGTCAAATGCTACTGGCACCCAACTATGATGATAAAAAAACAGGAAATGGTCTTACTCGAACACGAGTTGACACCCATTATATATATATATATGATTTTATATGAAAATAGTGACTTACCGGTGAAATTGGTCACAATGATAAGACAGCGATATAACAAATATAATGTGCTCAATACGTGAGTAGAGCAAATTTATTATTATAATGGTACACAGTAATGACGGTTAGTGACTAACGTGCAATCGGCTGTAATTAATCAATATCTTGATTAATTCAGTGGATTTAACCCTGAAGATCATTATGGTGAAACTCGAGTAGGTTATTACTGTATACCATTATAATAATAATAATAATAATAATAATATATAAATATAAGATAATTCGGAAAATCAAACGTTTCGCCAGAATCAGACCTGTGTTGAAATATATCAGTCTGTTTTTATCCAAGTGTCTTTTTAATTCCATTTAATGAAGCTGAACAACCAGAAATGGAAGATGAATAAATAAAATCATGTGAAAAAAGAATTCAATGGTTGCAAAATGATGAAATTACAGTTATATATTCATATTATATCATGTTAGATGATAACACAATCTGCTGCTTCCTCTTTCGCACATCACAAACAGTCACGTGACTTTTCACACACACCAAGTACATATACCAAAAATAACAGACACATATATATATATATATATATATATATATATATATATATATATATATATATACTTATCTTTATAGAAAAAAAGTAAAAATCGTATTTTTCGGTTCATTTTTTCATATTTCATAAATAAAATAGGGGGTAGACTAAAATAAAGATAAGTGTCTGAATAATTATATCAGAAGATTTTTATAAGTTTCTATGCGAGAGGTTTTTTGTAAAAGAACCATGAATACAGAATTCTTCTAAAAATATAAATAAAAAACTGAGCCTGTTGTAAAAAAACGAACTGTTTTTCTTTGTAAAAACTCTTTATGTTTGTTATTTCTTTTTTGTGAGATTTTTAAAAAAGTTCAAAAACTTTTTCAATCAGTTGGACACATGGCCTAGTGGATAAGGTAGTTAGGTTAAGACAGTTCTAAGTGACAGTTATCTCTGGATCCCGGGTTCAATCCTGAGTAGAGGCAGTAACATAGAAAAATAATTAACACAACTCCTACCCCAGCAATGGTTAGCGGAATGAGAACAGGATACCCCCGAGGACTGAATAAAGGGTTAAGTTCGAAGTTTCGTGATGGCCCCCGATTACGACAAGAAAGTTCCCGAGTTCAAAAAGAAGGTTCCCGAGTCCGAGAAGCTTCCCGAGTCCGAGAAGAAATACCTGAAGAAGGCCGGAGGCGCATATCGACCAAAACGCTGTACAGATAACAATAAAGATGAGGACAATAGTCCGAATTACGCAGATAATACTAATAAATCTGATGAATAAAAAAAGTAAAACTAATACCTCAAGCTGATCACCAACGATGCTAACATATCGTTAAAAATCATTAACTACACAAGTGTAAATATAGATATACTTTTTTTGTCAGTGTCATCCAGACAGCGAGGGAGTCTATCCACTTTTCACTAGCGCTAGTCCAATGAGATTTTTGGCGTATGAGGTGGAGCGCCACATCTACTATCAGGTCCACACTTTCCCGCATAGATTCGTAAAATTCATCAGTTGAGTATGGTTAAGTCAATTGAGTAGGGTTAAATTGAAGGAATATATACAGGGGGGGGGGGGTTAAGTGGTTTACAACTGCGAAAAAAATAGCATATTTTTTACCAGCATTAGACTATAAAATACTAACATTAACAGATGACCATAGACAGATAGATAAATAGGAACAGACTGACATATATATATATATATATATATATATATATGAAGGTAAAAATGGATATTGAATCCGACAATATGTAAGAAGGTTTTATAGAAAAACAACAAGATGTTAAACATTTTTGTTGACAGATATCTGTTTCGACATTATGAGTATGTCTTTTTCAAAGCAACATTGTAAGAGGAAAAACGAAATGAATATATCAGTAATTACAAGGCAACGAACGCTCTCGATCAGTACCGGAATTTTTTTTTAAATTTAAAAAAATACATATTTGTTGTTAAAAATAAAATAAATTTTATTTTTAAAATGTTTAAGCATTTTTATCATAAAAACTCAAAAGAGTTTGTAGTAAAAATGTAAATGAATATCAAAAAAGTTCAAGAAAATGTTCCGGTTACAAATGAAAGTTTAAAAATGTAACAAGTCCAGCAACATGAATCTGCAATGATGTTAAACTCGCAGAGTCGGGATCCTTATTACATCCGAAAATATGAACCTCCGGTGAAATGATATACGTAATTCCAAATTTGTTTTTTCTATGGACAGTATGAAGGTAAAAATGGATATTGAATCCGACAATATGTAAAAAATTAAAAAATTCCGGTACTGATCGAGAGCGTTCGTTGCCTTGTAATTACTGATATATTCATTTCGTTTTTCCGCTTACAATGTTGCTTTGAAAAAGACATATTCATAATGTCAAAACAGATATCTGTCAGCAAAAATGTTTAACATCTTGTTGTTTTTCTATAAAACTTTCTTACATATATATAATATATATATATATATATATATATATATATATATAATATATAGAGAGAGAGAGAGAGAGAGATAGATAGATAGATAGATAAATAGATATAGATAGATAGATAGATAGATAGTGATCTTCGTGTGTTCAAGGACTTCAATATTAATGACGAATTCACTCCAATGAATATTGAGGATCGTGCTGATGCGGTATAAAAAAAATTCATTTTCAAGGCATCACTCGTTGCATATTTTGTCGTCAGACTGACACGGACAACCGTCATTTTCACTCGCGAGAGAAACCGCCTCGGTTTTTATGCCTCCTCAATGGCAAAACCACTCTAACCAACAGAAGTTACAGGCCGCTTACCACGAGTCACCACCCACAGCCTAGAGGTTGCAAGTTCACTCTGTAGCCTCGCGTGTCAATTCACTTTACCTCCCGCTACATATGCAAAAGCTGCGCTGGTGGAAAAGCTTGAGGAGTGATAGGTAGTAGCGATAACTGATCTATAACTCTGGGCCATGTGGGAGGGTGACAAGAACTATTGTTCTAGACACACAGGTATTTGTGCTCTTCTTCAGGTGTCTGTTGTATAGGTAACACCAATCTTCCTTATGAAATTTACCCCCCCCCCTATATTTAACACAATGAAAACCTGCATAAAGGTTAATATTATCTTAAAAAAATGTTGTCCATTCGAAAGAAGAAACAGGAAACAAACTCCTGATGATTTTAAAACATTTTACCAGTTTACGAAAATAATGAAAATTATGAACGAAAAACAATGTTTACATTTTTGCACCGTTAAATCAATTGAAATTTAACGTAGACAAAAGCAAGTTATGACTACCGGCTTTTAAAAAAATATCTATGAAAAATCAATTAATGGTCCAATTATCACGAGAATTTTCACAATTACTTACCTTTAGATGTAAATATGTCTGAAATAGTTTTTTTTCTAAAATATATTAAGGGAAATATTTTTTACGAGGTGTACCGCCCCCATTTTATTCTATGAAATATGAAAAATGATCAAACAAAAAACGATTTTTATTTTTATTTTCTATAAAGATAAGAATCTGAATAATTATATCAGAAGATTTTTATAAGTTTAAATGCAAGATTGTTTTTTAAAAGAACCATGAATACAGAATTTGCTAAAAAATATCAATAAAGAAATTGACCCTATTGTAAAAAAAGCAGACTGTTTTACTTATTTTTCAAGATAACGGTGAGTAATTTTTCCCCAGTCGGATAAGTTGATCTTTGAATTAACTGTTTTTCGTTGTAACAACTGTTTATGTTCGTTATTTCTTTTTTGCAAGATTAAAAAAAATGAAAGAATATTTACGTTTCTTCCTTCAATATGGCCTAAACTGATCACGTGACCTATTTTGGTGGTACCTACTGTTGTATCACACGCGTTTATATATATTTACCAACCTGCTCCGCATGAGCAGGATGTTACACAAGGTCAATTTCGGAGTTTAACAGGTTTGAATTCAGAGTTTTACTTCTCTTAGACTGGCTACCTAGTCATGGTTAAAGAGCCTAGTTTGCCCTGCTATTTTACCTATAGCTGGAGGGAGAATTGGATTCATACTTTTCCCAAGGGTATTAGCGCCATGTGAAATTCCAATAGCTTCATCCAGGAATTGAACTCGGGTTGACTGCTTACCTTGCATGGTTTAATGTCCCAGTCTGCTCAACTATTTACCGATAGCTGGAGGGTGAGTACATGGATGCATACTTTTCACAAGACTATTAGCGCAACATGAAATGCAAACGGGCTCGTCCAGGATTTGAACTCGGGTCGTCAAACCCATTTCATAGGACTATAACCATTACACCACGTGCCATTATAGTTTAGGTTTGGCAAAGCACTGCTTGCCTTTTTGCCCATCCAGTTGTTTACTTCCATGTCAATCCTCGCATCAGACGTCATTGTAGAGCTCGCTAAGTGAACCGATGGGCTCACCTTCAATTCACCGACGCCGATGGGATCGATGATGATTACACGTTTTGATTACGTACAATGAGACGTGAATTACAATCACGTGTCAAATGACGTATATGTTCAATTCTGTGTCAATATTCCCGCGACTTATTCAAATATGTGCGTCCTGGGACGCACTAAATCAAAAAGCTATCAGAATCACTGTACCCCTATTATCATTATCTTCATTTTCATCATTATTATTAGTAGTAATAGTTCATGAATTCTGGTAAATTTCAAATTCCGGGTGAGTTTGCGTTTAATATGACGCTAACGATCCTTGAAAAAGTGCGAAACCACATTTAAATGTTCTCATAGCAATTCAAATATCTTTCAAATTGTCCATAGTTAATAACTAGTACTTGTATAAATATATTCTCTTCAGGATCAACTCTAAATACTAATGAAACTAGATAATTATCAAGGGTACAAAACGGGTGGAATTTGGGGTGGGATGAGGGGGGGGGTGTACACAAAATTTTGAATTGCTTACTTAATCCAACCAAAAGAAATATGAAAACAAAGTGATCAATGGTTAAGATTGAAGACAGTAAAGTTGAGGGAAGAAACAGTTTTGTTGAAAGTTTTTTTATTAAAAGAATAAAACTTTTGGATTGAGGTGGAATTTGACTCTTGAAAATAAAGAATTGTTATTGTATAATGTTAGTAGAAAAGCATTTGATGAATTGCTGTTTATAAGGTTTTTGGACCTGTCACCCTTTTCTATTTGGGGGAGGGGGGTTAGCTTTCAAATAACCCACATCGCACTTATCATCTGTGCCTCTGTTTATCCAATATGCAAATGTTTTAAAACTTCCATAAGTTAAATTATCTTCTTGGGAGAATAGCTGTCTTGGCTAAAAGGTAATCTGTGCATAAAACGGTTAGTGTAGGAGAAGACTGAATGCTTTAGCATTGGTAGAAGCGACTATTCTAAAAGGGAAAGAGTATTGAAACCGCTACCAATGCGTTATAGGCCAGCGTGGCAGGAGTAAGACATAAAATACATATATTGGCATTTCAGTCTCGGACGACTATATAGTCCCTGTGCCCCTAAAGTTAACGCTTCTCCTGTGACTGAAGTTCAATGTCCGAAAAACATTCTCGACCACAGTAAGTGGTAAGGCATATTACTACACATGCCTTAGAGACCTTGTTTGAATTCTGCACAAACATAGTTGTAGAATTTCTCATCAGGATCTGAATATTAATATACTGACATGAAACTCTGCCCTGAAAAGGACTAAGCAAAACTTTTAGTAGGTATATCTGACTCATTAGGTTTATCTTTATTATTTGCTCTACTTAGGTATTGAGCACTCTTTACTTATTAGCTTTAGTATATCCTGTTTTTTTTTGTATGAATATATATGTTTCATATATATATACATATAAATTGTTTTTTCTTTTGGTCAAGTATTATAGTATCAACCGATTATTTAGTTTTTTCTTTTTTTCAAAATTCTTTTTCTCCCCAGGTAATGTTTGGTAGTATATTTTTACAATTAAACTATTTGCCGGTTTTTTCTTAACGCAAGGATTTACCAACAACTTTGGTATATTATATAATTTATATATATATATATATATATATATATAGTGCAAAGGTGCCAGTGTATATGACATGGGTTATCCTCACTCTCTTGTATGGCAACGAAACATGGACCCTTTAAACTAGGGTTGGTCGATTTTTACCCCTTTTTTAAAGTATCAAATTAAGGGCCGGTTTAGCGTAGAGCACTTGTCTAGGAATCGCAAGGTACCTAGTTCGATACCGGCCCTCGCTAACTCAGTGTATGATTCCTTAATCCCTGGGCATACAATAACATTAAAAATGATAATGCCATTAAAATCAACCAATTAGCCAATCTAATAGTAAGATGCTCAGCCACAGCACATAGGTGATGAAAGAGTGTTGGGGTGGGGGTGCGCCATAAGGGCAATAGGAATAGGACAATTATATAGGCGCTATGGTTTGACATGACCAGCTGATTGATCGGGGGGGGGCTCTTCGTTCACCTGTCTAGCCCAATAAGGGCTAAATTGAGTCTTACATGACTTGGACTGCTCAACCATCAGGATTCGGTCTTTAAGCATCATGGGTCGCCATCCACAACCAACAGGTGGCGCTATTAGGAGAGTTTTACCTCTGCAGTCGGTGTATTTTACAACCCCTCCAAAGGGCGGGATGATTGTGATTATATATATATATATATATATTATATATATATATATAATATGGAGTATATGTGCTTAATTGAAGTCGAACCTAATTTTATGAAAGTTAATTTAATTAATAATTAATTAATTAGGCGGATTACCTATTAAATTTAAGGCTAAACAAATCGAGAAAAATCAATCTCTGTATGTACATTTATATATATATATATTAATCGTCGGGGTGGCCGAAAGTCGGTATCAGCCAATCAGCGAGAGATTCTATCCCATTTTTCACTAGCGCTAGACCAAGGAGATTGTTATTGCGTCTGAGGTGGAGTGCCACACCTACCATAAGCTCCTTACTTTACTGCACATATCCCTGTGTAACTCATACGCTGAGTTGGCGAGGGCCATTATCGAACTAGGAATCTTGTGAAGTATGTGTGTGTATATATATATATATATATATATATATATGTGTGTGTATGTGTGTGTGTGTGTGTGTGTGTGTGTGTGTGTATGTGTGTGTGTTTAGTTTTATTATGCAAGTGAATATGTTGGCAATATTTTTGGGATATACCTATATGTAATTAAAGGAAAACCTATATGTTTATGAGTAAAAGCATTTTCTGTTGAGATTTTCGGGTGTCGGGTTTTTCTTATACAAAAGCGTATTATACATTGATCGGCATGAGATTATTTGGCGCAAGTCGATTGGTCGTGGGATGTTCGGGCGTGAGTGTCTGGCGTCATATGATTTGGCCAAAGTCCATTTATAGAAGAACATTTGAAAGCGGCTAAAAAATGCTAGAGTGACTATATATTCTATCTACAAAGAGTCAACAATATAATTTAACTAAATGAAAATAAACGTTGACAAAGAAATACAGTGGTACCTCGACTTACGAGTTAATTTTCGTTCCAGTCGTGACTTTATTTCCTCGTATATCAAATCAATTTTCTCCATTGAAATAAAGTGAAATGTCATTTTCCGTTCCAGCTGCCCCCCAAATAGCATAATTTTTTTGTTTCCCTGTAATTTATTACACGTTTTATTATTTTTGTCACTCTTCTTTTTATGGACCCTAATCTCAATATGTCCCTCCAATTTCAAGACATTAAAATTGATTTCAATTCTTCAAGGAATCACCTATTAAAAGCTAGAACACCATCAAGAAATGATTTTCGAGTGAAATTTTCATAGATATTCTACAATTGTTTTTCTCAATAATAACCATTTAGACAAAAAGGTTAGCGTTTCCATTTAAGTGGTGATGACGAAACTCCAATCCCAGAAATCCGTAGAGTGGAAAAGTCCGAAAAATATTCTTATGTGAAAGTCCGAAAATCGCTGTGTAGTGTTTCGTTTTATATTTTTGATTAAATCCTATTTAATGGACATAAATTCCACCATCATATGTCACCCAACAAAATTTAAAAAATACCAAAAATCAAGGAATTAACCGAATTTAATGAAATTTTCAGTGTTGATATATTAATGAATAAAAGATATAAAGCACCAGTTATTTTATTTTAAAACTTTTACATTTTTTCAGGTCAATTAACTTTGAACCACGTATGTTTGTAAATCTGTGTTACGCCTCAAAGATACGTAGTTTAATGATAACTGGGCTGAAAAATGTAAAAGTTTTCAAATAAAATAACTGGTGCATTATATATTTTTATTCATCAATATATCAACACTGAACATTTCATTAAATTCGGTTAATTCCTTGATTTTTTGTATTTTTTCTTTTAGTCGGGTGACATACGATGGTGGAATTTATGTCCTTTAAGAAGGATTTAACCACATGTTTCTTAAATTTTGAATATCGAGAAGATTTTAACTTCATAAATAAAGGCTCACAATCTTTTGCTTGTTTCCACAATTTTCTTTTCATGGGATTTATCATTATTAACCCAGTTGAGTCCTGTTGATGGTTTAAATAAAACCGAAACGTTTTAGTGTTGCTTTCAAAATGTCAATCTTTGACATCTTTTCTTGTTTTTTCAAAGACTTTATACTTATTCATATATATATATATATATATATATATATATATATATATATATATATATAAGTAAAAAGTAAAGTCGCCGGGGTGTCCTAATGTCGGTATCAGCCAATCAGCGAAGGAGTCTATCCCCTTTTCACTAGTGCTAGACCAAGGAGATTGTTATTGCGTCTGAAGTGGAGCCCCACACCTACCATCAGCTCCTTACTTTACCGCACAGACCCTGTGCTACTCATACGCTGAGTTGGCGAGGGCCAGTATCGAACGGGAACCTTATGGTTTCTAGCCGAACGCTCTACCGACTGAAGATCACAGAATATTTCTTCTATATATAAAAGTGGTAGACGTTCAAGTTTTATTGTTTTTTTTTTTGTTTTGTTTTTTTCGTATATCAGCATCCAAATCGTAGAGAAGGTTTCCGATAATTTTTAGGCAAGCACTTTCAACCATGTCTCTTGTCGTTATCAGGGGGACCATTGGTTGTAAGTTGTTGTTTGTTTGTTGTGTTAGTTTTACTCGTTTCATTTCGTTTATTGTATTTTTTGTGTGGATGCACGTTTATTCAATTAGGAGTGTTTATTTGTCCGCACTAAAATATCATCAAGAAAAATACTGTGTGGTCTTTGACAAAATCTGCTTAAATAATAACCTGATGCCAAAATCCACAATACACACACATATATATACATATATATACATACACATACATATACATACACATATATATACATATATATATATACACACACAAACATATGTATATACATATATAAGCGTTCATCACGATGTCTGGACAATCCTCTCTATGCACCCGACCATATATATTGACACACATATCTTTACGTCTTTATTTGTGACCCACATAGATATTTATTTAGATGCATAAACCCTCATCTCAATTCTCAGCGCATCTGCTGTATTGAGTCACCTTACGTCCTCCTGTTTTGCACTCTTTCATTCCTTAGCTTTCCTGTCGACCAAATTGATGAACCCTCGACGCTGGAGAGCCTGCAGTTCTCGGGAGTGTATTGTTTTTACACTCCGCTTTTGTTAAGTCCCCTGTGATAAAAATTGCTGCTTTTTCTTTTCTTTTCTTTTCTTTTTAGATCATCTTCTCCAGGTTCTGTTCTGCTTAAAGCAACCCTCATCAAAACCCTCTATCAGACACTGGGACCCAAACACAATCTCTTTCTAAATACACTCACTACAAGCATCTCGGCCAGTTGTACGTATACAGTGTTTTCCAGAAAATAAATCAGGGCTTACGAGGTATACAAGAAAAGTTCCAGTATGTCGGAAAACCTGAATATATATATATATATTATATATATATATATATATATATATATATATATATATATGTGTGTGTGTGTGTGTGTGTGTAGAATTAAACAAAGGTAGGTTCTCTTGTTTAACAATTTTATTAAAAATCTTTTCGAGCTTTAGAATCCGTGGATTAGTCGACCGGAGTTTTTATCCCAAGCACTTTCGGCACTTCGAATAACATTTTAAAATGCCTATAACATTTCCTCACAATTCTCCTCCTTCCAGCCTCCACACCCTTTAATATAATTTCTACAAGTTCCCCTCCTAGATACTCTCACTACTACTAACTTGAAAAAAAACCCAAAAAACTCGAACACAAACA
>CM042165.1:86243820-86253820 GCA_023376005.1 Doryteuthis pealeii
GGATTTGAACTCATTTTGCCATGTCCATTTCCAACGACCATAACTAAACCAAACTTCTGTCATACCAATTGATATCGTAGCTTAGATACTAAAGCAGCTGGTATGAATAAATGAGACAAGGAGGGACGTGAGTTCGAGTCTCACCGGGAGCTTATTCTTTGTTGTCTCCGATACGCCCTGTACACTCCCTGTCGCACAACCACCTACCCAAAATGAACAAATAAAATTAAAAAGATGAAAGAATATTAACGAAAATAATAATAATAGTAATAATGATAATGGTGATAATAATGATAATAATATATAATATAAATTGATAATAATAATAATAATAATAATAATAATAATAATATATAACCGGAAGCGCTTCATTTATAAAGATGAAAACAAATGATAATAATGAAAAGACGGAAGACGTTTTTTTGATGTTTCTGTTATATGCAGACATCAAACAACACACCACGACGAACAATGACGTTAACGAGTGTGTGTGGGGGGAAGAGGTGAATGTTGAGAGAGAGAGAAAAGAGAGAGAGAGAAGAGAGAGAGAGAGAGAGAGAGAGAGAGAGAGGAGATGGGGGGGGGAAGGAAGAGGGAAAGGGGGAGAAAAGCGGGTTACTAAACAAAGATCACGTCGAATGGAGAAGTAAAGAAAGATGTGAAAGAATAAAGAGAAATAAAAATGATCGGCATGTTTGTCCATATGTTTTGGAGACAGATTCAGATTTGTAAATTATTATAGACATTTTACTTCCGCACATTTCTAATTCCGTCTGTCAATGTGTCCTGTCTGTCCTGCAAACACACACACACACACACACACATATATATATTATATATTATATATATATGTGTGTGTGTGTGTGTGTGTATTTGGGGCAGCATTTTTTTCATTTATGCATGTTGAATTAAACAACAGACACATCTCCTGTTTAATCTATTTTTATTTGCGATTTTTTCAAGTTTTCTGGCCAACTTTTAATATTTGAGTGGAATTCGTTGATGAGTCCACAAAGTTCATTGTCCCGAGTACTTTCGGCACTTCGAAGCGCCATCATCAGGAGTGATGTTGTTCCAGTTTTTCAATTAATGTTAAATGGATGTGGAGGCTGGAAGGAAGAGAATTGATGGAAAGTGTTATAGGCATTTTAAAATGTGAGTACTGCATTGGAAAATAATTTTGTTTAGGGATGGTTTATATTGTTTTATGTATAAAGCTTCTAGTATTTGGAGTTTTTGTTTATTTTATTCTTTGTGCAGAATGTGTGTATTTTCCGTTAGAATATTTCGGTAATTAGAGTGGGAGCATGAATATAATTTTAGGTGTTGTGAAATGGAGCTATTATCTGTTAAATGGAGAGTAAGACGACCTGACAATGTCGTTGAGGTGAAACTGATGTATGTGTTTTCATTCTCTGGGGAGACTGCAATCTCCTAAGGGACATTTAAGTCTGTATACTACATTGGTCTCATTAAGTCGACTTGTCTGGGAAGAGGAATTGTTGCGATCAACGAGGTTAGTTGTTTTGAATTTTGTATAATAAATAATCAATTTTACCTTATTTTTGGACGTGGTTGCAGTAATGTTCTTCCGAATTATTTTTTTAGTGCTATTTCATCAAGTGTGTAATTCTTATGCATCTGCTTGAAAAAACTTGAAAAAATCGCAAATAAAATTGTTAAACAGTAGATGTGTCTGTTGTTTAATTGAACATGCATATATATTATATTATATATATATATATATAATATATATATAAAGATAAACCTAAATGAGTCAGATAAACCTACTTAAAGTTTCGCTTAGTGCTCTTCAGGGTTTTTTTTCTCACTGCGAGGGTTACCAACAAGTTTGGTATATTATATATATATATATATATATATATATATATTATTATATATATATTTGTGTGTGTGTGTGTGTGTGTGTGTGTGTGTTGCAAGGAAAGTTGTGGAAAATGAATAACAAACACAATTAGCTTCAATTAAATATTTCGCTTCTGTTGATCTGAGGGGCTTCAAAATCAGAATGCATTTTATCATTTCAAAATGATATATAGACGATGAAATAGTAAAAAGGAGGAGGCGCAGGAGTGATATAGACAATGAGGAGGTAAACATGGTTGACACAAATGTAGAAAGTATAAAAGTTCGGGGTGGGGGGATGCGAAATATAAATGGAATGTTTATAAGAAGTGCTACTTTGACTTACAAGAACCCCAACTTCCGAGTCCTTATTATGCCAAAGAAAAATATCATTTATGAAACATCTAGAAACGGCTACCCTGCATTGCCTGGGTAGTGGGGAGGTAAAAACAACAGTTAGTCTTGCAGATCCATTATTATTGAATCACGAGTTGGATCCTCGCAGGATGCCCCATTAAAATCCCTATGTAAAAAAGCCCTTGTGTTGATCCAGCTGCTCTAAATAGAAAAATTCATGTCCACTATTTAGAATATTAAATTTTTAAAAAATCCCATGATGTTATCATTTAAATTTCATTTTTTAATTATCTTCACTAATATAAATCAAACCTTCATTATTTTTGCTCAAAAACCAAGATCTTGTGATAGTGAATGTGTATATATATTTACTTTGTTGTTAATTGTTTTATTTTCATAGTTTCGTCCGGACATACATACACACAAACTGCTCTTTATATATGAATAGATAAACATTAAAACATATTACAGCACACAATTCAGTATATTCCTATTCTAATTGTGTTTTTTATACATCAATACATGCGATTTTTCTTAAAATTTGAAAAAGTGAATAAAAACTAGGGTCCTGTTTTGTAGAATAGCAGCTTGGAACGGATTAATGGTATTTCTGTTATTTTAATAGGGAAAATTGATTTGATATACGCAGGAAATTGAGTTAGTGGAGCTGGAACCGGTTTAATGGTATTTCAAGTTTGTTTCAACGGGGAAAATTGAATTTGATATAGAGGACAATTGGTTAGTGGAAGCTGGGAACGGTTTAATGGTAATTTCAGTTTGTTTTCAACGGGGAAAATTGTTTGATATACGAGGGACATTGAGTTAGTGGAGCTGGAAACGGTTTTAATGGTATTTCAGTTTATTTCAACGAGGAAAAATTGATTTGATATACACGAAGAAATCGAGTTCGGATTTGGTATTTGAGTTTTGTGAAGCAAGTAGATTTACTGTGTTGGATAAATACATTTCTCTTAAGTGGTGTGAATAAATTCAGTTTCAGTTTTTGGGCAGGTGTTTCGAATTTCCCAATGGAAGATTAACATTGACAGTTCACAAAAAAGGTCAGCGTGATAACGAACGTGATCACAGCTGAACAATCATTATAAAGCTATCAAACAATATGACAGCTGATTGAAGGTTTGGTTGGGCTGGTTGGTTGGTTGTTGGTTGGGTTGGTTGGCTGTTGGTTGGTTTGTATGCATGTCAACCCATGTTTGGGTTATTTCATGCTGATGAGATTTTCCAATTCATTCTTGCTCATTTTTTCTTTAAAACTCTCATCAGCAGAAATAACCCAACATGGGTTGAACATGCCATGACAAACCAAACCAACCAGCCAACAACCAACCAACAACCAACCAACCAGCCAACCCAAACTCAATCAGCTGTCCCAATATTGTTGATAGCTTTATAATGATGTCAGCTGTGATCACTCGTTATTGCCAACGCTGACTCTTTTGTGAACTGTCAATGTTAATCTTCATTGGAAATCGAACAACCTGCCCAAAAACTGAACTGAATTTTATCACACACTAAGAGAAATTGTATTTATCAACACCAGTAATCTACTTGCTTCACAAAAACTCAAATACCAAATTCCGACTCGATTTCCTCGTATATCAATTCAATTTTCTCGTTGAAATAAACTGAAATAGCCATATAAACCGTTCCAGCTCCCACTACTCAATGTCCTGTATATCAAATTAATTTTCCCCGTTGAAACAAACTGAAATACTAATTAAACCGTTTCCAGCTCCACTAACTCAATTGTCCTCGTATATTCAAATCAATTTCCCGTTGAAACAAACTGAAATACCATTAAAACCGTTCCAGGCTCCACTAAACTCAATTGTCCTCGTATATCAAATGCAATTTCCCATTAAAATAACAGAAATACCAATTAATCCGGTTCCAGCTGCTATCTAACAAACAGACCCTAGTTTTATTTCCACTTTTTTTCAAATAAGAAAAATGCATGTATTGTATAAAAAACACAATAGAATAGATATTACTGAATGTGTGCATGTAATATGTTTAATGTTTTATCTATTCGATATATAAAGGAGCAGTTTTGTTGTGTATGGTATGTCCGGACGAAAACTATGAAAATAAAACAATTAAAACAAAGTAAAATATATACACATTCACATATCACAAGATCTTGGTTTTTGAAGGCAAAAATTAATGAAGGTTTGATTTATATTAGTGAAGATAATTAAAAATGAAATTTAAATGATAACATCATGGGATTTTTTAAAATTTAATATCTAAATAGTGGACCATGAATTTTCTATTTAGAGCAGTGGAGCAACAAAGGGCTTTTTTACAATAGGGAATTTTAATGGTGGCATCCTGCGAGTCCAACTCGTGATTCAATAATAATGGACTGCAAGACTAACTGTGTTTTACCTCCCCACATACCCAGGCATGCAGGGTAGCCGTTTCTAGATGTTTCATAAATGATATTTCTTGGCAAATAAGGAGCTCGGAAGTTGGGGTTCTTTGTAAGTCAGGAAAGTAGCACTTTCTTATAACTTCCATTTATATTTGCGCATCCCCGCACCCCGAAACTTTTAAACTTTCTACATTTGTGGCAACCATGTTTACCTCCTCATTGTTCTATATCACTCCTGCGCCTCCCTCCCTTTTTACTATTTCATCGTCTATATATCATTTTGAAATGATAAAAATGCATTCGTTGATGAAGCCCCTCAAATCAACAAGGAAGCGAAATATTAATTGAAGCTAATTGTGTTTGTTATTCATTTTCCACAAGCTTTCCTTGCACACACACACCACACACACACACACACACCAAAATATATATATATATTATATATTATATATATATATATATATATAATTATACCAAACTTGTTGGTAAACCCTCGCAGTGAGAAAAAAAAGCCCTGAAGAGCACTAAGCGAAACTTTATAGTAGGTTTTATCTGACTCATTAGGTTTATCTTTATAATGATATATATAATAATATATATATATATTACTATATATGATGTTCAATTAAAACAAACAGACACATCTACTGTTTTAACAATTTTATTTGCGATTTTTTCAAGTTTTTTCCAGCAGATGCATAAGATTCACATTGTGAAAATAGACACTAAAAAATAATTCGGAAGAACATTACTGCAACCACGTTCAAAAAATATGTGTAAAATTGGATTATTTCTTATACAAAATTCCAAAACAACTACCTCGTTGATCGCAACAATTCCTTCCAGACAAGTCGACTTAATGAGACCAATGTAGTATACAGACTTAAATGTCCCTAGGATTGCAGTCTCCCCAGAGAATGGAAAACACATACAATCAGTTTTCACCTCACGACATTGTCCAGGTCGCTTACTCTCCATTTAACGATAATAGCTCCATTTCACAACACCTAAAATATATTCATGCTCCCACTCTATTACCAACATTATTCTAACGGAATTACACACATTTGACAAGAATAAAATAACAAACTCACAATACTTAGAGCTTATACATAAAACAATATAAAACCATCCTAAACAAAATTATTTTCCAATGCAGTACTCACATTTAAAATGCCTATAACACTTTTCCCATCAATTCTCTTCCTTCCAGCCTCCACATNGGGGCTCGGTCCAACCCCAGACCCAGCGCCACCACGATAATATGTCATGGAAGGGTAAGGCCGGTTGTTGAACTGCAAACACACCGGGCGCCTATTTGATTTTGCCGCCACCTGCCCGATAGCTGTGCAGTATAATAGTGTCCAGCGTGGCAGGGGTGTGGATTGCGAAAAGCGGCGATATCGTATGTCTTGTATTTCTGAGAATAGTTTCACTTGAGCAGCGGAAACGCAATGTAATTTTCTGTGTCAGTAGTCACATTTATCCACCGTCACTTGTTACACAATGTATCATAAAAGCCTCCTACGTTGTTGGTTGTCCATGCTCCAGAGATGAGAGAGTAGGGACACACGGGAGTGTGCATATGTGTGTCAGAGAGAGAGGAGAGAGAGAGAGAAGAGAGGGAGAGATAGAGAGAGAGAGAGAGAAGAGAGGGGGGAGGAAAGAGATACATTGAAACAGTTAGATAGATAGATAGATAGATCTTCCAGAAATAAGAAGCAGGTCAGAGGAATGTATGAGTTATTGAGAGAGAAGAGAGAGAGAGAGAAGAGAGAGAGAGAGGGAGGGAAGAAGAAGGAAGAAGGAAGAAGGAAGAAGGAAAAAGAACATGTGAACTTAGATAGATAAGATAGATAGACAATAGATAATCGATAATAGATTAGAAGATAGATAGATAGATAGATAGGTAGAAAGACAAAATATATAGATAGTATTGATTGAACATCGAATAGATAGATAGATAGTAATAGATAGTGCAGAAACAGATGAATAGATATATCGATAGATAGATAGATAGATATAGATAGATAGATATGACGACAAATAGATAGACGATAGATAGATAGATAGATAGATATATGAACAGACGAATAATAGTAGATAGAATTAATATAACACGAATAATAGATAGATAGATAGATATGAACAGACGAATAGATAGATAGATGATAGATGATAGATAGATAATATAGTGTTGTGTGTGTATGACAATAGTAAACAAGATAATATAATATATTGATATGAACAGTCCAATAGATAGATAGATAGATAGATAGATAGTATGAACAGACGAATAGATAGATAGATAGATAGATAGATAGATAAATATGAATGTGGTACACACACACACACACACACACACACACACATACATACACACGTGCAATAATGTTCTTGGAAATGTAATGTTAACAACCAAAATAACGGTACAAATTAATCAGTTTATAATAATAATAACCCTTTATCTAATAAACAAACACTTAATACAAAAATATGCGTATTAAAAATGTTAATTGAATTGTCATTTATGATAATAAACATCAGTGAAAATGTTCATGATTTTTTTTAATACTGAACATCTGAAATGACTCCTGCTTCTAAAATGTTGTTTCTGTAAGAAAAATGTATTATTTTCTAAGTTTAATCTTCATCTGGCACAAGCTAATGTCGCCAGGCCAAGATGAAGCTTCCTACCGTAATAGATTGTCTGGAAGAGGAGATTTGCTGTCTCTATTCAAACTAATATAATATATATATAATAATATATATTATATTATTATATAATATAATATATTGAAGGCAAGCTTTAAAGGTTGAAGCTGGTGAAGATGTAAGATAGTGTCGAAAGTAAGAGACAAATAGATACATACAGATAGATAAATAGAGAGAGAGAGATAGAGGAGAGGAGGAGGAAGAAAGAGAGAGAGAGAGAAGAGAGAGAGCAACGTGGAAAGAAGATGAAAAAAGTTGGTTAGTTTACAATATATTAACCCTTTCTGGTCATTTAATGCCGAATCAAATCATTTATAAACAAAGAACTGAGGATGCTTATACAGTAAGGTTTACCCAATAAGTATTAAAGAGGTCATCTCTTCTTAGCTTCGGTGATTTAGTGGGAACCGGCGGATTCAGAGTCACTCATCCGTAATAGATCAAAAAAGAGGAAACGTAAATAAATAAATAGATAAATAATACAGACATACACACATACAGAGGACCGGTTAGCTCAGTCTGTAGAGCGTTCGCCTAGAACCCAATGTTCCGATTTCGATACCGCCCTCGCCAACTCAACGTATGAGTAGCACAGGATCTGTGCGGTAAAGGAGCATATGGTAGTGTGGGCCACCTCAGACGCCGAAAACAATCTCCTTGTCTAGCTCTAGTAAAAGGGATAGACTCCTTCGCTGTCTGGCTGTACTGACTTTAGCCACCCCGACGACTTTACTTTACTTATAGCAATAGCATAATTTACAGATCATTGCCGTCCCTCACAATCCTATAACTCCACCAGCAGAACCTTTCCCCTCATGAGCCCAATTAATCAAATTAATCAAGTGCTCATCAAACCCGTTGCAGATCCACAAACTTTGATGCAAATATGACATAGGAAGGACGTCCTTCCCGTTGAATCAGATGATAAAATCTGATGCTTATGCACCACCATATGTCTGTTAAGACCAGAAGCTGACTTACAGACTTTGTTACAGACTGCATAAAACACATTGTTTGTGTCATGTAATTTGCATGAATTGTCCCTGATGATATTTCCTATGATTGACATATCCAGTCTTAGAAAGCAGAATTTGACCATATGTCTAACATTTTCAACCCTCCATGTTCTCTCCAATATGACAGGTGTATCCCTTTCGAAGTTGTCACTTTTCATGCTCAATTCTTTTACTCTCAAAACTGGTACAGCCATCATCCACATGAATTCTCCAGTCAGTTCTCTTCAATGTCAGCTTTTCCCAGTTGTCAGGATCTATTTTTATTTTTACAATGTTGCTTTTTAAGCAATGCTTATACCTCTTATGCTGTGACCTTTTGCCATAAGGCAGATGACCGTAAAGGAGTTGCTTTGGCATTCTAATATCACTCATTTATTGTACTCCTCGAAAACATGGACTTTGTTTCGAAGACAAATTCTTGAACACTTTACTTACATACATAGAAATAGCATAATCTTTACAGATCATTGCCATCCCTCACAATCTAATAACTTCACCACCAGAACCTTTCCTCACATGAACCCTCAAATAACTTATCAAACCCGCTGCAGATCCACAAAGTTTGATGCAAATATGACATAGGAAGGACGTCCGTCCCGTTGAATCAGTTGAATACATACATACATACAGAAAAGACATGGTCAATTTCTTAAGCTGAGTTTAACAGGTTTGAATTTAGAGATTTGTGGCCTAACTTACAATTTACCTATAGCTGAAGGGAGAATAGATTGATTGTGAAATGTAAAGTGCCTCATCCAGGATTTGAACTCATTTCGCCATGTCCATTTCCAACGACCATAACTAAACCAAACTTCTGTCATACCAATTGATATCGTAGCTTAGATACTAAAGCAGCTGGTATGAATAAATGAGACAAGGAGGGACGTGAGTTCGAGTCTCACCGGGAGCTTATTCTTTGTTGTCTCCGATACGCCCTGTACACTCCCTGTCGCACAACCACCTACCCAAAATGAACAAATAAAATTAAAAGATGAAAGAATAATTAACGAAATAAAATAATATTAATAATGATAATGGTGATAATAATGATAATAATAATAATAACAATTGATAATAATAATAATAATAATAATAATAACAATAATAATAACCGGAAGCGCTTCATTTATAAAGATAAAAACAAATATAATAATAAAAGACGGAAGACGTTTTGATGTTTCTTTATATGCAGACATCAACACACACCACGACGAACAATGACCGTAACGAGTGTGGTGGGGAAGAGGTGAATTTTTTAGAGAGAGAGAAGAGAGAAGGGGAGGCGGTGGAAGGGGAGAGAAAAGCGGGTTACCTAAACAAAAGATCCGTCGAATGGAGAGAAGTGAAAGAAAGATTGAAAGAAATAAAGAGAAATAACAAAATGATCGGCATGTTTTCCATATGTTTCGAGACAGATTCAGATTTGTAAATATTATAGACATTTTACTTCCCGCACATTTCTATCCCGTCTGTCAAATCTGTCTGTCTATCTTACACACACACACACACACACACATACACACACACCACACACACACACACACATATATATGTATGTGTGTATTGGGCAGCATTTTTTCATTTATGCATGTAGAATTAAACAACAACACATCTCCTGTTTAAACAATTTTATTGAGATTTTTTCAAATTT
>CM042165.1:86256320-86258820 GCA_023376005.1 Doryteuthis pealeii
ATACGAGGACATTGAGTTAGTGGAGCTGAAACGGTTTAATGGTATTTCAGTTTGTTTCAACGGGGAAAATTGATTTGATATACGAGGACATTGAGTTAGTGGAGCTGGAACGGTTTAATGGTATTTCAGTTTATTTCAACGAGGAAAATTGATTTGATATACGAGGACATTGAGTTCAGAATTTGGTATTTGAGTTTTTGTGAAGCAAGTAGATTTACTGTGTTGATAAATACATTTCTCTTAAGTGTGTGATAAATTCAGTTCAGTTTTTGGGCAGGTGGTTCGATTTCCAATGAGATTAACATTGACAGTTCACAAAAAGGTCAGCGTTGATAACGACGTGATCACAGCTGACAATCATTATAAAAGCTATCAACAATATGACAGCTGATTGAGGTTTGGTTGGTTGGTTGGTTGGTTTGGTTGGTTGGATGGCATATCAACCCATGTTGGGTTATTTCATGCTGATGAGATTTTCATTCATTCTTGCTCATTTTTTTCTTTTAAAACTCATTCTTAAACACATGTTTTAGACTCATTTTTTTTCTATTTCACATGGAGCTAATACCCTTGGGAAAGGTATGAATCCAACTGTTATACACCCATACTGCCATGTTGGGTATATATACAATGAAAGTTCTTTTGAAAGAGAGGGAGAGAGGTAGACAGAGATGCATAACTTACTTTATTTCTTCTTCGATTGTTTGGCAATTCGATCGTCTAACTTTGACTTCTATCTTGTTGGTTCTTCATCTCTTGATTCCCTTTCTGTCTTGGTCAGTATTCTTGTTAAAACATGCATCAACCAACAACGCCATGTTTATTTTCAAAACTTTTACTCTTAACTAAGTTTCTTTTCTTACTAACTAAACACAGCGCGCGTACAGGTGATTCCATCTAAGCAAGAAACGCCTTTTCCCTACGCTGTGTCCAATTTGACAATTCAGTGTGATTTTTTTGGAACTTATAAACCTAATATCTTGTTATGGCTAGAATATCTACCTATTCACTTATGTATGATTTTAACCTTGACTCATATTATTTTTTAAATTTAATCTAGCCTTTTTAATTATAGATTCCCATATTGTATTCATCTCTATACTTGGTCTACTATAGTCTATCATATGAGCTGATTCTTTGAGGCGTCTTCTCTTCCTATGTTCTTCCCTATCTATCATCCTAACTTCATCCCATAAGGGCAGATGGTTTCCCTTTTTTCAGTTTACCTCTAGAGCCACATCTTCCCAACTTCATGACATGCATCCGCGTGATCCTAACCTTATAGGCAAGGAAATATAGATATATAGATAGAGAAAATTATAACTATAATTAAATTATGATAACTAGCAAATATATGCACCCTGCGTAGGGTCAAGTATTTAAGTTTTAATGTGATAAAATATTATATTAAATTAGAAAGACTAATGAAACTAAATAAGAATGCAGATAAAAAGATTTGAAACAGAGGGAGGGTATAATCGAAAAATAGAACAACTGAAACTTACTCTTCCATCACTCCCATATTTCGATGCTAAATTTTCCTAATTTTACTATTTAGTTAGAATAGGAAGTAAAATATAATGACAGTTATTTCTTCTTGTTAATGGATTTCTTTTAAGATTTATCCCAAGATTTTGCTCATGTTTATTAACATAAGACCAAACAATTAGAAATCAATAATACTAAGCACATATTTATTAAAATCAAATTTCTATATCAATATGCAAATTAGCCTTCCGTTCACATTGTAAACTGCTATTTTGTTGTATATATAAATACAATTGCATGTTATTAGTATGTAGATATGGTAAACAGTATTAATAATGTAAAACAATTTTATTAATAATTGAGGTTTGAATAAAAATAAAATCATGGAGAATGTGACTTAAATAATTAAGGGAATTGTGACTTGAATAGTAATATAGCTTCGGTTACAGACAGACAAACACCCAATCTCCATTATAATAGGATAAGAAGAACAAATAGAGTCTATGCAAACCAAACCGAAAGAACCAGAGGAAGACGGCCGTAGAACCCAACCGGCCAGACGGTTAGAAGAAGAATGAAGACTTAGAAGATATACCCAAGAAATAATAAGTGACTGTGTAACTGAAGGTCTAGGCTTAGTGTAGTTACAAATGTTCGAACCTACAACGGCAGTAGTAAGACAATCAATCTTATGCTTAGATTCGACTCTATCTCCCTAGAATCTAAAACTTTCCCCACTTCCTGTTGAATATATGTTCGCTTCGAAACCCCCCGCCCCGCCAAATAAAGTCCATCAAAATACTGAGATTTTATCAACGTCTAAATGTTTAACTCTATTGTCTCAGACACATTCTTAGATATTATCTGTGTTTAAATGCTTAAACCTGTAGACTCTGAAATAAATACTTACATATATCAATATCTAGATGTTTATATGTCTAAGATAAATGCTCAGATTATAGAAGATAGATGCCATTGTATTTATATATATATATATCAATACGTACAATTT
>CM042165.1:86263820-86318820 GCA_023376005.1 Doryteuthis pealeii
CGTCGGCTGAAAATAGCCATATCACAAACATCGTCTGTTTGTTTACTTCATATATATATATATATATATATATTATATATATATATATATATATATATGTATATATATATATATATATATATGAGCAAATAATAGATTGTGTAAAATCCGACAAAATGGGATTAAATGTTGAGGTATAAAAGTGGATAAAACTACACAATCAATAACGAAGCTTCATCAGATATATATATATTATATATATATATATAATATTATATATATTATATATAAACACATCCGGCATTAAATGATCCGAAATGGGTTAATATTCCGTAAAACAAACCAAGCAACTAACCTTTTCGTTTAAATAAAAAATGACTTCCCGCTTCAACGAACTGCAACTTTGTTTTTAAAATGCGTTTATTTTCTTTTTTTTCTGTTGTTTTTATGACACACCCTGAGCTTTGAACAAGTGAACATATTGGGATTTACAAATCTAAGTTAAAGAAAGGTGCAGTCCATCAAATTTTGACAGACACGAGTCGAGTCCGTTCTTGTTTGTAAACAGCTCGACTTACTTGTAGGAACGTCTGGACGTCTACAATGTTTATACATCTGTAAGCAACTAAGAAGAATTTATGGCACAAGGCCAGAAGTATGGAGCGTCCAGTGAGAATCGAACTCACTATTAATGGTCTACTAATCTCGCTCACTAAACATTACACCTTGTGAAGTGCCCTAGTTGTGATCATAGTTATTTACTAAGTTTAGCTTATATGTGGCTCAAGGCCAGAAGTATGGAGCGCCCAGTTAGAATCAAATTTACTAAAATAGTCTATTAATCTGACTCGTTAACATTTACACCTCATGAGGTGCCTAAGTTGTCATAATAGTTTTTGTTTTTACTAAGCTTAGCTTATATGTGGTACAAGCCAGAACTATAGAGCGCCAAGTGAGAATCGAACTCACTAACAATATATTCTACTAATCTCGCTCGTTAACCATTACACCTCATAATATATAACATAATATATATGTTTCACACTGTGGTTGTTGTCCTTGTTTGAGTATATAGGAGTGCGTTAATCTTGTATGACCAATGCGTAATCGGGACACAATAACCTGTAAAGAAATTCTCACAAACATGCAGTTGGTTGGTTGGTTGGTTCGTTGTTTGATCTTAGGGCGTGTCAACCCGTATGTTATTCTATACTGCAGACGTTTTGTTTTGGAATTATTTGGATTATTCAGACTATTTTCCTCATCTTCTTTTTTATCTGTACAACGTTTCGGCCGATGTGCCCTCCAGCCTTCTTCAGGTATTTCTTGTCGGACTCGGGAACCTTCTCGGACTCGGGAACCGTCGGATTATAACAATTGTTATTTACTAAGCTTGACTCAGATGTGACACAGTGTATGATACCCAGTGAGAATCGAACTCACTAATCTCGCTTATTAACCATAACACTAAGTGATACGATCTAGTCTCTCTCTCTCTCTCTCTCTCTCTATATATATATATATATATATATATATATATATATTGATTATCATATTACTTTTTTAATGCAAGTAATGGTGGGCTCTCCAATCGTGAACGATAGATGCAGTGAGTGATTTGATTCCTCCCATGTTGTGAAGAAATTTTATGTTTCCCCGAGTGTGACAGCATCCCAGCCCTGCTGCGAGCCATGAAGCCACACTGACGAACGAAATGCTCCAAGGCAGGAGTTAAATGTTTTTGTTTTAAAGTTAGGCGGAGCCGATCTCTATGCATCAGTCTATTTTGTTCAAAGCTATTTATTTTAGCGAAACATGTCTTATGCCATTCCTTCCGATTCCGATGCTAGATCTTTCCAAGCGCTCAGGTCAATATGGAGGCGTTTCAAATTGTCCTTCAATTTGTCCTTGTAGCGTAAGAGAGGACGTCCAATAGAATGCTTATCATTTGGTAGTTGCCCGTATAAAATCTTCTTTGGAAGCCTGTTCTCATTCATTCTGACAACGTGATCAGCCCACCTAAGCTGAACCTTGGCTAGTAAGGTTTCGATGCCAGCAATGTTACATCTTTTTAATATTGTGCTATTTCTTACTCTATCATCCCATTTTATACCGCAAATGACACGAAGACAACGCATGTGAAAGGCGTCAAGTTGGTTTATGTGCTTGCGGTAAAAGTTTCAGCACCATACCGTAGAGTAGAAAACACGACTGCTCTGTGGATGTTAATTTTTATTTTAAGAGATACATCTTTGGTACTCCATAAACGATGTTTTAGATTACCGAATGCAGTGCTAGCTTTACCTATTCTGGAATGAATTTCTTTGTCCATTTTTCCATCAGACGTGACTGTTGATCCAAGATATTTAAACGTGTCAACAATCTTTAATGCTTTTCCATTTTCGGTAATTAGAAAATGAAAATACATACATCGGCTTTACCTCAAACACATTGTCACGTCGTCTAACCCTCCATTTAACAGATAATAGCTCCATTTCACAACACCTAAAATTACATTCATGCCCCCACTCTAATTACCGAAATATTCTAACGGAAAATACACACTTTCTGCACAAAGAAAAAAATAAACAAAAACTCCAAATACTAGAAGCTTTATACAGAAAACAATATAAACCATCCTTAAACAAAATTAATTTTTTATTCTTCTCCTTCCAGCCTCCACATTAATATAATAAAAAAAAATGGAACACATCACCCCTATTGATGGCACTTCGAAGTGCCGAAAGTACTCGGGACATGAACTTTGGTAGACTAATCCACGAATTCCACCCAAGTATTAAAAAGTTGTGCAGGAAACTTGAAAAGATCAAACATAAAATTGTTAAACATGAGATGTGTCTGTTGTTTAATTCAACATGCATAAATGAAAAAATACTGCCCAAACACACACACACATACACACACACACACACACACACACACACACACATATATATATATATATATATATATATATATATATATATATATACTTTGGTGGGATAACAAGTAAATTGGTACTAGGATGATTCTAAGCTGGTCCTTTCTTCCAGCTGTACGGTGTTGAAATGTTTAGGTCAAATTTAGGAGCTCAATGTTTAAGTTTTATAAACAAAGCAAAGTAATTAGGAAAGACAAAAAGCTTAAAAATCGGACATTAAGTGATTATAATCTATTTCCACCCATGGGTATCTGAGAACCCTCTGAATTTCGTCAGATCACGTTCTTTATTGAAAATCTTTTCAATAAAGAACGTAATCAGACAAAACTCAGAGGGTTCTCAGATAGTGAGCACTCTTCTAAAAATATAGCATCTATTGGCCCACCAAGTGAGATAGTGATAGCCATACACTGTTTGTTATATATATATATATATATATATATATATATATATATATATATATATATGGCGAGAAAGAAAGAGAGAGAAGAATAGAGTATATGAAATAGGATAATAGGTTGAAAAGACAAAAAAGGGATTTCCTTCCTTTTCACACTCAAGATGTTTCCAGATAAAAAAAATCGTCGAATGAAAAGTCAAAAAAAGGGGGGGGGTAATTGGGAGTAAAAAAAAAGAAGAATATATCAAAATGTGCATTTGAGAAATCAAAAAACAAAGCACTCTACAAAACAACAAAAAGATAGAAAATAAAAAAAAGTAGAGAAGAGTACATCCCCCTATAAAGACAACAACAATAACAAAAAAAAAACAAAAAAAACAACAAAAATAAAATAATAATCAATGCAATCGTGAAACAAGGATGTTTGGATGTTAGTAATCGGGATTTTTTTTCTTCTTCTTCCCATTCCAAGAAACATCCTTGCCACTATTATTACAAAAAATGCCTCCCTCCTCATTCAAAAAAAAAAAAAAGAAAGAAAAGAAAAGAAAAAAGAAACAGAGTTTTTCCAAGTAGAAAAAGACAAAAGACAGAAGAATTCATTGCGTCTTCAGCCAAACCTGACAGGAAACTTTAAAACAAAAAGAAAAAAACAAACAAACAAAAAACAAAAAACAAAGAAATAAAACAGGAAGTTTCAGTGGGTTAGCTTAATAGCAACAAGCAGGGATACCCAGTATTGCCCGGGGTAAAAAAACAAAATAAAACAAAAAAAACAAAAAAGAAACAAAACTGCACTCTTCAAATATGGCAACACAGTTATGTATTTAATATATTTCTTCTGACACATCGCAAACCAGGTGCATATTTTTTTATCTTTTCTCTTTTCATTTTTTGTTTGTTCATATCGTATGAGTGTTTCCCGGGGTTTTGTTTTGCCACTTTTCATGTAAACCACAATTTTTTTTGTTTAAACAATTCACCAGATTTGGCGGCAAATTGTATTTTTATCAAGCAGTGTTATAAAAAAAGAATAAAAATTTCGAAATTCGGATTTTAAAAATTCTGTAAAAGAAAAAGGATGTCCTTTATAAAATACTAACATATGCGTCAGGTGCGAGTATTAAAGTTTTAATGAAATAAAAGTAAAGCCAATGGAGTGATCCATTGCTGAATAGTGAGAGAGTCTATCCCCTTTTCGTTGGTTTCTTTTTCGGTATAGCTTTTTTTGGCGGGGGTGGGTGAGAAAGAAATGCCACACGAGGATGAATGGCAAAGACAACTCGAGGCAGAAATAAATAAAAAAATAAATAAAAATTATAAACATAATAAAAAGAAGGGAAGAAATAAATAGAAAATTCAATGTTTGAAGCAATGGATTCAATCAGATATTTGATATTGGATCCAATGGAAACAAAATCAACAAATTTTCTTATGAATTATTTTTTATGAAGTTTTATGCTATATGGAAGGAAGGTATTTTACTATCATTGAGGTTTCATTTGGCTAATGTCTCTTAAGATATAAACACATCTTATTCATTCTGTTCCTCTTCATTTTGGTTTTTGTGTCACCAGAAATCAATTTTATTGTTTTTCAACAGCATATGTTGAAATACAATAATATATAAACAGTGTTTTAAAAAAAGCTCTATCTACCAAGATGGAAATGAACAATAAATGAAATATCAATTTTCTTAATAAAAAGGTTACCTTGGCATTCAACAAAACTTTTCATTGGTTGAAACATCCCTGAAAAAAAACCCAACTCTTTTAAGATAGCATAGAGTTGCACTATCATATTTCTTTTATGATCCTCCAATTTCTCAAATCTTACCATTGAGATAAATTTTCAGAAACAGAAGTAGAAAAAAGTTGTATAAGGGGGTCTAGGGAGGGTTAGGGGATACTTCATTTGCATAATTCGGTATTTTGCAAAAAAAAAATCTGTTTAAAAATACTGAGACTAGTTTTATATATATATGTCTGACCACAAGGACATCATCTGATGATGGTTCTATTGGAATATGTCCTACACACACATACATCTTTTATGATACACTATGTCTAATTGTTTAAAAACTTGAAAGTGACAGGTTTATACAATGTCTTCTATTATTGTTATTTTACTTGTTCAAATAATTTGAATTAGATTGCATTATATGTAATATTTCATCGTCAAAATACACGTGTCAATCCATATAACTATACTGTTTTTCCTTTTGTCTTTCTCAATATATATATATATAGTCACCAATACATTTAGAAATCCGTTTTACCAATGGTTTCGGAACATCACTTTTAGGTGATAATCCGTCATCAGAAACGTTCACTTTAAATACAGCTCTTACTGAAGTAATTGAGCACTTTATAATCATTTGTCCAATAATGATAACAATGATTTAACTATATATATATATATATATATATATATATATATATATATAAAGAGAGAGAGAGAGAGAGAGAGAGAGAGAGAGAGAGAGAGAGAGAGAGAGAGAGAGAGAGAGAGAGAGAGAGAGAGAGAAAAGGATATGAAAACAACACAATATGCTGTTAAAGTGAAAATATTTTATATCATATTCATAGCTAATATTGAACAATATTTCGATTTATAAAAATCATCTTCAGGGGTTGTTTTTACTCCAGACTCATCGAGAGAGGAGCAGAAAATAATTTGAATTCAAATATATATATGCATACAAAACAAAATGTCATTACTTTTTTAGGTATTTTGTGTTGGTGACATGTAAATAAAGTGCTCAATTACAGGTGTAAGAGTCATTTTTAGTTGTTATTGTGTACTATATAATTAAAAGGTGATTGTTACCATTGGTTTCAAAGCAGCGTATAAGCCACCATCCCCAGGACAATGTTTTATTATTCACAATTGCGCAATGAAATGAGAAACCACTTCCACCCTCCCGAATTACCCCATCATCCACCCGCCTCCCAATCCAAATTACACACAAAACCGACCAAGTATAACGCCAAGTTATACCTTAATCCCCCACCCCGAAATAATGAACATACAAAAAATGCCAGAATTCAATTTACCATTGACTAGCCGCAATTTAAGAATTATCCAATTTCTTTTTGATTAAAATATTACAAAACAACTTGGGAATTTTCTCTATATTTTTCAACAATCAGAATAAATATCTCCAGAGTTCAGCATCATTTACATGATTAATTCTAACAGAATGGGTAAGATATTTGTATTTCTCAAATATTTCGAGTCTATTTCAGCGCATACATTCACTATTCATGCTTTAAAAAACAGTATTTTTAATTTTTGTATTTTATAATACACACACACACACACACACACACACACACACACACACACACACACACATATATATATTATATGTGTGTGTGTGTCTGTGTGTTGTTATAAAAAATACAAAAAATAAAAATACTATATATATATATATATATATATATATATATATATATATATAGAGAGAGAGAGAGAGAGAGAGAGAGAGAGAAAGAGAGAGAGATAGCTAGCTAGATAGATAGATACCTTAGTTCAGATATAAATTCATTACGAAATTTTTTGTCTATTTCAGTCTTATTTTTACTAATTTGAAACTTTCATATTCGGTTATATATATATATATATATATATATATATATATATATATACTGAAAATTGTACTAATCAGATATACCAACAAAGAAGCATACGTGAACTCAAGAACAACAATAACGACATGAATAACAACTACCCCCATATATATATATATATATATATATATATATATATATATTATATATATATATATATATAGTGTCAATTCCTATCATACCCTATTATTTATTTCTCTTCATATATCCAAGAATGACTTCCTTCGACCAGTTAACTGATGATCCACATACCAAAATCGCAACAAAAGATTCCAGAAGAAACCTTAACAGCATTTCCGTGCCATCCGAAGAAAATTTTGGCGCCGTTTTTCAAGATCCTTTTACTCTTTTAAGCTTCTGTTTATTTTTTGCTGTCGTTATGAAGGGGGGGGGGACAGGAACCTCCCTCACTTAGTTTCCTTTCTCGCATACTTGCCGTCCGTAAATATCTGACGCTTCCCGGCGGACCCTTAATATTTATTTTTACAGGTTATCCGTTCGGGGTGAACATACATACACGTATATTATATATATATATATATATATATATATATGCAAAGGAAGTCTTTCAGTGAATCAACTACCCACCCCCGCAAAAAAAGAAGAAGGAAGAGCAAAAAGAATCGGCAATAAAAATTGGCGTACATTGATAGTTAGCAGGTTACGCTTTTTTTAAGTTTTAAGAAAATAACTTTTAAATTTTCCAACAACTTTTTTCGAGCGAAATTTTTTTTAAATTCTATTTTTTATATGTTCTTCAGAATTTGATCTTTCTACAAACTAATAAGAAATCTACTAAATTAGAAATACTAACGAAATTAAATAAGAACGCATATAAAATGATTACATTTATTTTAATTATAGTTTAATTAATTTCTATATAAAATCATTCATAGGATTGATTTTAATAAGCTAGAGAATAAAATAATAATATTAGAGATCAATAACACCAAGTAATTATTTATTAAATCCGGTTTTGTTAAAAGCAGTATGTTATATAAACCTTTTATCTTTTAGTGATATATAAGAAAGATTGCAGGATTTTAAACGCACTAATAACATGGGCAGTTTTGAGGCAAATCTAACATGGATTTTCAGAGACGACATCGTTAATAAATAAGATGTATTAATGATTTTGACAATGGATTAAATACTAAGTGATAAACTTTTATTGTGACTTAAAGAGTGACGTAGTTCTGGTTACAAACAGACAACGATTCTCCATTATAATACAAATTATCTGGAATTTTTTTGGCTTAAGATGATGAAAGGTTAAAATCTCCCCTTAAATTCTGAATTGATAAAAGAAATTTTGCAGTTCCAGCAGATTACAGGATGAAGATGAATATATATATATATATATATATATATATATTGGTAACCTTCCGTCTATTTAAGACGATGGCGTAGTGTCCGTTTTGTTTTTAAAATTTTTTATTTATTTATTTATTTTACCTACAACTACGTTAGTGGCTGAACAGACCGATCGTTGAATGACAGTCTCTGGTGCAGTGGCTTCAAACAAAAGGTGATGCTTTCTGTAGGTGTTGGGGTGTTGTTGTCTCTCCTTCCTTTTAGCTCTCTTTTCTGTGGTGGCTTCTTCCCCCCTCTCTCTCTCTCTCTCTCTCTCTCACTCCCCTTCTTTCCTTTTTTGATGAGGAGGCGCCAGGTCACACGGTCACAGGAGGAGGAGGAGGAGGAGGATGAGGAGTAAGCAGCCTTTTTGTATTTTATTTATTTTCATTTTCTTTTCCTTTTGAGCGACTGTCATCATAAAAAACGATAAGTTTGAAAAGTGATTTAAATTTTATTCATTTTTAAAAGAACTACAGAATGCAATGAACGTTAAGATTTACAAAACATTAAATATTTCTATTAAGATTAAAAGAAATTAAAAATAAAACATTTTTGACGACTTTTATGAAAACAACAATGAATAAAATACCCAATACACACACAGATTATTAAAGTTCTGAACTTTAATATCTGAAATATCTCTATATTAATACTCATGCTCCTTAAAAGTAAGACCATTATCATCTTGCAACACCCTTTAGTTAAAAATGAGACCGTTCAAATCGTCCAAGATGAAATACAAAAATCGAAATCCTGATTATCTTGTGTTGCTTATCCGTCGAATTCTTATATTTTAATGAGTATCGTCACCTTAGCTAAAAATTGGACCATTCCGTTTTTATGATGAAGAAAGTAAGGGAAGAAAAAGGTTATGCTACACAGAAAAATTATTAGACAGAGACAGAGACAGAGAGGGAGAGAATCCGTACTGTCAGTACGCTTTGAGGATGATTATACATATATATTTGATTTTTGATGAATTAATATTAAATAATGTTGAAAGAATAAATAAAGGAAAGGAAATGTTGAATGGATAAAATTAATTCAACATGAGTTACTAACATGTGTTTCGCCCAGGAGTTTGTTCATGTACACATGTATTCTATTTATTATTATTTTAAATATAAAATAAAATAATAGAAAATTATAAAATCTTTAAATATACAAGAAGAACACCCTTCATAAGTGTAAAATCTTTGATAGTTTTGAACACACACACACACACACACACACACATATATATATATATATATATATATGTGTGTGTGTGTGTGTGTGTGTGTATGTGTGTGTGTTCCGAGGATTTATAGCCCCAAGCTATAGGCTATTTAGCTGAAGGATAAGTGAAGAACTGACTGAAAATATTAGGAAATAGACAGAACGAAAAGAAGTATAAAGAAATCTTTTGAAAGAAAAAAAGAAGAAAAAATTAAGAAGAAAAATAAAAAGCCGGGAATATTAATTGAAATTTAAAAAAAAAACGCAATAAAATGTGTGTGTGGGGGGGTAGAGGCGTTTGTTGGAAATTAGTAGGAAAGCACAGCGTAAAAACCCACAGGGAACAACAACAACTACAACAACAACTACAATAATAAAATATAATAATAATAATAATAATAATAATAATAACAGGAGAAACTGAATCACTTATAATTGCTGCACAAAATAATGCCATAAGGACAAACTACATCAAAGCGAAAATCGATAGGACCCAACAAATAGTAAATGTAGACTTTGCGGGAATAGAGATGAGACTGTAAATCAAATACTCTGCGAATGTATCAAACTAGCACAGCGAGAATACAAAACTAGACGCAACTGGGTTAGGAAGGTGATTCACTGGGAATTATGCAAAATAGTACATTTTGACCATACAACAAAATCGTATATGCTTAAACCAGAATCTGTTCTTGAGAACGAAATGCATAAAATTCTCTGGGACTTTGAAATAAAAACGGATCACCTTATCCCAGCAAGAAGACAAGATCTAGTGTTGATAAACAAAAAAGAAAGAACTTGTCAACTGGTGGATTTTGCAGTGCCAGCAGATCACAGGGTGAAGCTAAAGGAAAATGAAAAAATGAACAAATATCTGGACCTTGCCAGAGAACTGAAAAAGTTATGGAATATGAAAGTGAAAGTGATACCAATTGTAGTTGGTGCACTTGGAACAGTCCCAAAAGGATTGGAAAAGGGTCTGGAAAGTTTGGGAATCAGAGGAAGGACTGAAACCATTCAGAACTGCACTGCTGCAATCTGCCAGAATACTCAGAAGAGTCCTGGAGACCTGAGGAGACTTACTGTCACTCAGACTACAGTGAAAGACCATCAGCTAATGCTGATGTGAAAACTCAAAAGGAGATAATAATAATAATAGACCTTGCCAGAGAACTTTGAAAACTGTGAAACATGAGGGTTAAGGTCGTGCCGATTGTGATTGGGGCCCTTGGAACAATCCCAAAGGGGTTGGAAAGGAGTGTGGATGAATTAAAAATCAGAGGAAGAATCGAGACCATCCAGACTACTGCATTATTGAAATCGGCTCGAATGCCCAGAAGAGTCCTGGAGACCTGAGGAGACTTGCTGTCACTCAGCCTCCAGTGAACCACCGGCTTCTGCAGGTGTGAAAAACTCGAATGGAGAGAAATAATAATAATAGTAATAATAAACTAGCACAACGCGAATACAAAGCTAGGCACGACTGGGTTGGGAAGGTGATCCACTGGGAATTATGCAAAAAATTAAAATTTCACCATACAACAAAAGGATATATGCATAAACCAGAATCTGTTCTTGAGAACGAAACGCATAAAATTCTCTGGGACTTTGAGATAAAGACGGATCACCCTATCCCAGCCAGGAGACCAGACCTAGCGTTGATTAATAAAAAAAAGAGAACGTGTCAACTGGTGGATCTGCAGTTCCAGCAGATCACAGGGTGAAGCTGAAGAAAAATAAAAAGATGGATAAATACCCGGACCTTGCCAGAGAATTGAAAAAGTGATACCAATTGTAGTTGGTGCACTTGGAACGGTCCCAATAAACCTGGAAAAAAGACTGGAGGATCCGGAAATCAGAGGAAGAATTGAGACCATCTAGACTACTGCTTTGCTGCAATTGTCTAGAATACTCAGAAGAGTCTTGGAGATCTGATGAGACTTGTTGTCACTTAGCCTCCTGGGAAATACCATCAGTATTTTTTCACATCGCTGATGTGAAAAACTCAAAAGGAGTGAAAATAATGATGATAATAATGATGATAATAGTGATAATAATAATAATGATAATAATATAAACTTGAAAATTATTATTAAGACGCAGTAAATGATCTGTCCCTTTCGTTCTGGTCGATGAACTGGGCGAATTTGAGGGTGAATGGACAATTTCCCCCCAAAGCAAAGCACGTGAGGGTATAAAAGAAATGCGGAGAGAGAGAGAGAGAGAGAGAGAGAGAGAGAGAGAGAGAGAGAGAGAGAGAGAGAGAGGAGAGAGAGAGAAGGAGAGGGAGAGGGGAGGGGAGGAGAGAGATTTTTTTCTCGCTAGCAGGTTCTAATGTCAGGTGTTTATTGGACATTCATTAAGTGATCAGAGTGACCAGAAGAAGAAGAAGAAGAAGAAGAAGAAGAAGAAGAAGAAGAAGAAGAAGAAGAATGAGGTGGAAGAATAGGATTGAATGAATGAAAAAGGCGAATGAAGATGGGAAATAAAAGAAGAAATCACGGAGTCAAGAGACTGGGACAAGAAGATGATGGCCTTACCGGAGAGAAGAACTAAAAAAAAAAAACAAACAAAACAAACAAAAAAAAAACAAATAGAAAAGTAAAATAAAATCAAAAGGATAAAAGAAGATAAACCCAATACCCCCCTCATGAAAAACAAACCAAAAAAAAAAAAATAACAGCCAAATCACTAGCACGTGACAATAAAGGCATCATTATCATCACCAGCAGCATCATTAACATCCATTTTGTGATCATACGCCATAGTCTCAGTGCGTGGGTCTCTTTAACACTCACATTCGTTTGGTATTACTGAAAAAAAACACCAGGATTGTCAGTTTCTATCTGCTGTCAGCACTTTACTGAGAGCAGTACCACCCTGATTGATAATAATAATAATAATAATAATAATAATAATAATAATAATAATAATAATAATAATTTAGAAAATTATCAAAAGGTACCCACCAAAAAATATATTCATTATCATAATTGTCATGATCATTCATCAGAGTGAAATTTTATTTTGAAATGAAGGTCGAATCTTCTCTGTGTGCGGAAAATTTTACATTTTTCTATTATTATTATTTCATTTCATTTGTTTATTTAATGATAATAATAGTTTGAACCGTGTACACAGAGATGAACTGACTGAAACACATGTGTAAGTGATATTGATTAAATTAATCTTTTATTATCCATTCTGTTCTTTCTTTTCTCTATTCACTCTTCCTCATATTGTCGGATTCATTTCCAATTCCATTTTCACCCCCCCACACACACACATATATATATATATATATATATATATATCTTTGTCTCGTCAGTCTGATCTTATTTTATTCGAAGACCTCATACCTGGTGTCACTGGTATGATCTTCCCGTTTTCCTTTTTTTTTCACTTTGTCGAAATGTACATTCAGGGATTGACATTTTCTTGAATTGTTTAGCCTTACATTCGAACATATATGCCCGCCTAAAAAAATCATTAATTATTAACTAATTAATTTTCAAAATTAGGTACGACTTCAATTAAGCACATATCCTCCAAAAATTGTCGGCTTAAAGCCATATAAAAATAAACACATTTGTTTGTTTACAATTTCTCACCTAGACTGGTTATCAGGCCAAGCTTAAAGAGCCCAGTCTGCGCTACTATTTACCCATAGCTGGAGGGAATGTAGTGTAATGCATACCATTTACAAGGCTATTAGTGCTATGTGAACTACAAACAGCCTAGTCCACGATTTGAACTCGGCTCGACGAGTCCATTTCCTATGACTTTAACCATTATATGCAAGGTACAAGCGAATGTCGGTCAAATATGAGGGATGTACACAAAGGGGGTGCCATTAATTGAGAAAGTGTAAGCAGTGGACTTTTCAATGTAGCCGCTAGCGTTCCAAAAACTTTCTCTTTGTCAGTTTTCAGTGCTTGGGTCTCGTTTGTCTAAAAACCCATCAACAGCAGTTATGACGTCATCATATGAACTCAGCCTATAAACTTTTATCTCGTATATGCGAGGTACTAGCGAATGTAGGCCACGTATAAGGATGTGCACAATGTGGGGCCATTCATTTGGAAAGTGTAGGCTCTGGATTTTTCAACATAGCCCCTCCTTTTCGTTGCAAGCACTTCCTCTATCAGTGTTGCTGTGCTTGGAGCTCATTTCTCAAAAAGTCATCTACAGCAGTTATGACGTCATCATATGAACATTTTCAGCCTCTATAACGTATTTCTCGTTTATGCTAGGCACTTGCAGAAATAGGCCAAGTATAAGGATGTACACAATGTGGGGCCATTAATTTGGAGAGTGCAAGCACTGGACCATACAATCAGTTATGATGATAACTGATTCAAATAAGAAGACATTAGAAACAAACATGGATGTTCTGGTTGGAAAGTTTGACTAAAATGACAGATTTACGTCTATTTAAGTGTTTATTGTATTTATTAAGGCTAAACTTGGTGCCTATTGTAATTCGGCACAATGTTCTACGCACTGCACAATTGTTTGCCGAAGTTCGCTTGTCATGATTATTTTCTATAATTATCGAATTTTATACGATATACGCATTGTAATTGCCTTCAAGCAAAAATAATAATAATAATAATAATAATAATAATAATATACATATATATATATATATATATATATATATATATATATATATATGCTGAGTAGTAAGTTTTAAAAATAATTCGTATATATATGTATGTGAAATTAATATTTTAGAAAAAACAAACACAAGATGTTAAAATTCGCTGACAGAAATCTGTTTCGAACCTTTATTGAAGTGGTCTTCATCAAGAGCGATGTGGGACAATAGGCACCAAGTTTAGCCTTAATAAATACAATTGACATTTTCTTTGTGGACTATAATGCTTCTGATTTAATAAAATAAAATAAAATATATTTTATTTTATTTTCAAAACAGAATATGCATTTTCAAAATTTAAAATTAAAAAAACAAAAAAAATTCCGGCTATGAACTCGAACGTTTCGTCTGTACCACTTTCGTCTTATAAGGGTCCACTCATACCGTCTCTCTATCCTGCACACATCGCCTTTGATGAAGACCCCTTCAATAAAGGGTCGAAACAGATTTCTATCAGCAAATTTTAACATCATGTGTTTGTTTTTTCTAAAATATTAATTTCATACTGAATTTTTGAATAGAAGCAAAACAAAATAACCTCTAATGGAACGAATGAGGGTGAGCCAGAGGGGGACAAATATATATATATATATATATATATATATATATATATATATATCAAGAGGATTAGGCCGCCCCGACAACGACGACTTAAAATCATTTTAGTATCCGGTTGCTTACAGTATCTGCTGTTGCTTAAATATTCAACCATCTAAGTATTAAAAAAATATTATTATTATAATACTTACCTCACCCAGTTTCGACTGGGGTCCGGCGAGCTTCGGCCGCTGGACCGGTGATGTTATAATAATAGCGTCGATCCCAGGGGGGCATCCCCCCAGGCAACACCTGCCCCCTCGATTTAAAGGGGCAGGGCTGGGTTTATTGCCCAGCGCCTGAGGCGCCCCCCTTGAGGGGGAATGCCGACGGGATCGACGCAATTTTTCACCCGCCACCCCATGTGGGTGGTCCCACATAAATAGGGCCTTGTGCCTGACCCGTACAAGTGGGGTACGTGGAAAATATCATACTTACCTGATGATGTAGGGATCGAAGTGTAATATCTGTTCCAGTTACTATGCTTTGAGAATTGCCTATTCCCCTCGGGGTGTTCAGTTTGCTTTGGCCACTGGACCGGGTTAAAGTACAATTATTAGCGTCGATCACAGGGAGCTATCCCCCAGGCAATACCTGCCCCGTTGACTTAAAGGGACAGGGCTGGGTTTATTGCCCAGCGCCTGAGGCGCCTCCATTGAGGGGAAATGCCGAGGGGATCGACGCAATTTTTGTTCTTTCTCACCCATGAGCTTCGGCTTGTGGGTGGGCCCACGTTAAAACGAGGCCTTCTGCCCAATCCATACAAGTGGGGTATGAGACAAATATCCTTACCTGACTTAAGACTCTCGGACTCTATGTCCTGTGTCCAGTGGCATCGGCCACTAGACCGGTGATGTAATTAACGGCGTGATCCAAGGGCAACACCTGCACCCTTGATTTAAAGGGACAGGGCTGGGGTTTTTGCCCAGTGTCTGAGGCGCCTCCCATGTTGGGGGAATGCCTAGGGGATCCACGAAATGTTTGTGCATCCCATGCCATGAGCTTCGGTTCGTGAGTGGATCTACATTAATAGGACCCTGTGTCCGACCCACATAAATGGGATGCGTGGTAAATGCCTTAAACAGGTTCATCGCTGCTTAACTTCAGTGATCTATCGGGCACCGGTAAGTCAACAGGTTCATGGGTCATCTATTATGAATTAATTGCAAGTTTAATTTTCTAAACTCTATTGACTTTTTCTTTTTTTCTTTTTTTTTTTTTTGGCACGATTTCGAGGTGAGTTGTATTTACGAATGTTTTCCCGCCAAATCTTTTTTTGTTCTCTCTTTGCCTCACCGTGCCGGCATTTCATCAATGTCGGCAATCGATCGATTAGGTCATATTGATTACAGGTTGGCCACCCTCCTCTACTTCCCCGACCCGTTCGCCTGGCTCGACCCACCGAGAATAATTCAGAATTTGGGTTTGATGTAATCTTCAACAGCTTCTGGCAACGGCAGAGGACCCGGCCCCGGCCCCGGCCGCACAACACACACAATTCAATATGGAGTTGTTAATAACAGGTGGCGAGAAATAACGGTGAACCAATACCCAACGCCATAGGCACTACACAGATATATACACAAGAGCTATTGTTAAATTTTTCAATATGTAAAAGGTATAATAATCTTGATTTAACTCTCTCTCTTTCTCTCTCTCACTCACTCTTTTCTTCTTTCCTTTTTGTCATCTTTTCATTATGTTCAATTGAAACAGATTAGCGTTATCGCTTCCGTACGCTCACCCCCGCTCTCTACCTTTCCGCTACTATCTTTCTTTCTTTCTTATTATATTCTTTCTCTATCGCATGTCTTTTTCTTTCCCCTTCTTTCTGATAAAAACGGAATGGTCCATTATTTAGCCTAGGTGACGACACTCATAAGTAATTGAATTCGGTGGTTAAGTGACACCAAATAATCAGGATTTACATTTTTGCATTTCATCTTGGAGGATTTGGACGGTCTCATATTTAACTAGAAGGTGTTGCAAGATGATAACGGTCGGAAGTTTAAGAAACAAGGGTATTAATATATAGATAGAAATACTTGAAACCCTATAACTATGTGCAAATCATTTGTATCAAATTGCGGCATTAAATACCCCATAAAGGATTGATATGCCGTTAAATAAGTACGTCTAACCAAATCTTTCATAAACCTTTTCTACCCCAAAGATGCCCAACATTCACCCCACCCCCCGACCGACCCATGCATTAAGCTCTATATGACCGCCCCGACCCATCCCTCAAATCTATTATCTCTTTCTCTTTCTTGTCCGTTCAATGCTCTATTTTGGCAACCGCAAGGGTCACTCTATTGACTTTGCTCTCATACTTTTCTCAACCCCCCACCCACCCCTACACACACGCCAAGGGTTCTACTTTCTCTACCCCCCTCCCCCACTCCGCCCTCCCCCAGCATTATTCCAGTTTTCTATTCTACTGCCTCTTGACTGTTAATCAGGTATTCTCAAACACCAGCACCTCTGACCATCAAAGTCACAAGATCAGTGCGATAAAAGGCGAAAGTGAAAGTAGCGGTAGCTAGCTTTCCTATGTCACCGCTAGGTGGCAAGCCTCTTATGTGCGTGTGTCAGTGTGTGTGTGTGTGCGCGCGCGTGCGTGTGTGGGTTTGGAAGATTGTCCGTCCTCGCTTTACGCCAGTTCTTGATATACGTAAACCTTGTATTTATTTGTAAAAATCCTCTAGGTTTCTAGCTGTATCTTATTAAAATGGAGAGTCGGTGTATGTTTGTCTGTAACCGAAATTACATCACTGCCTACGTTCCAATACCCCCAGGAATTGGTTCTCCTTGCTTTACGCTATTTCTAGATATATGTATTTATTTTTTTTAAATCCCCCAAGTTTTCTAGCTGTATCTTATTAAAATGCAGAGTCGGTGCATGTTTGTCTGTAACCGAAACTACATCACTGCCTACGTCACATTATCCATAGGAATTGCGTAAGTTTATCAATAATTAATTTGTTTATAATCAAAATCATTAAAATATAGAATAAATATAATTTATTAACGATGACTCAGTCCATGTTGTAGGGTATTTGCCTCTCACCCCACTTATGAGGGCGTGACACAAGGACATTTTTATGTGGGCCCACCCACACGCCGAAGCTCATGGGTGGTTGACACAAAAATGCGTCGATCCCGTCGGCATTCCCCTTCGTGGGGGGCGCCTCTGGCGCTGAGCAATAAACCCAGCCCTGCCCCTTTAAATTGAGGGGGTAGGTATTGCCTGGGGGGATAGCCCCCTGGGATCGACGCTATTAATTCAACACACCGGTCCAGTGGCCGAAGCACACCGGACCCCGCCCCGAAGGACGGGTTGGAAATGCGTTTAAAATTTGCAATCTGTCTTATATATCACTAAGAAATGAAAAGGTTTACATGATATATGGTGTGGTTAATTTGCATACTGGTTTTAACAAAACTAGGTTTAATAAATAATTACTTGGTTTATTGATCTCTAATGTTATTGTTTTATTCTACAACGTATTAAAATCATTTCCCATGAATGATTTAAAATAGAAATATATCAAAATATAACTAAAATAAACATATATTGACATCGCTTTCTGTAGATGGGATATTCCTACCTAGGTATTTAAACTGGTCTATTATATATATATATATATATATATATATATGTGTGTGTGTGTGTGTGTGTGTAGTTTTATATCAATAAAACAACTTTCTCCACTCTATCCCTCCTTTCTGTCTATCATTTATTATCATAACGTAGATTACTATACATGATATCCTTAATATATATATATATAGGGTCATCCATACACACGTGTTTCGACTTATCAAGTCTCTTCAGTGTGGCTAGACATTTTGTAAGCTACCTACAGCCTGAATTGAAATCCGATCGGTTGGGTGTCAGTCCGGCACCTTAACCATTAGGCTGTCTTCTCTTACAGAAGGGGAAGGGGATTTTAACTGTTTTAATACACACATCACTTTGTGTGTAAAGGCCGTCACAGAGTGCCCCATTCCTTAGAAGATATATATATACTGTGCATATATATATATATATATATATATATATATATATATATATATATATATATATATATATATATATATATTACAATAAGTGTATTTTGGCAGCATTTTTTCTTTTATACAAGTTTTGTTGAACTGTACAGACATATATATATATATATATATATGGCCCGACGATGGTTTAATAAACAAAACGAAACTCTGTAGCGTCGGTTTAATAAACATCACCAATCAATGCAACTTCTTTTTAATTCTAATAAAATTGTATATGTATATATATGGACGTTAGAGATCCAATATGGAAACATAAATTAATATTTTAAGGATGCAATCAAAAGCAAACCTCAGGTGCACAGTATATACAGTGGAGACTGGAAGCAAATGACCGTAAATTGATCCACTTGGGAAAAAAGTGATCTATGACGAATGTAAAGCGTTTGATGGGCAGAAAATTGGCCGATCCACTCTGAAACGAGCACTTCGGAAGCAGGACTCGATATCGGTCACTAACACTTTGTACCCTGAGGTGTGTTTGTTGAAAGACTGATTTGGTAGTGATATGAGATCGCATGACAGAAAACAATAAAGACTCGTTTTACATATGTCCTTCAGTTGTTAGCTACAAGAATCGCTGATTCATTCAACAGAACTTGCAATAATATACCTGGCCTAAAGTATAAAACGAGTTCCCTGGGGTACTCTTAGCAAAACGTGAAGATGACTTTCTTCTGCATAGAATTGATAGTCACTATATATATATATATATATATATATATATAGGTGATGATGATGATGATGATGATGATGATGATGCCAGCAAACTCGTATTCCAGTATTGCTATTGCTTGATAATAAAATAGTTCAACAGTTCAAAGATTACTATTAGTACTACGACATTGAAAATTGACCTTGTGTTCGTGGCAGAGAGGTTGGGTAAACACACACACAGACAAACACAGACACACAGACACACAGACACCCATACACACAAACACACACACACACACACACACATATATATATATATATATATATTAATGTGTATGGTTGGCACTAGTATACTAGAAAAAGTAATAGTAATCCAACGTACAGTGTTATTTGAAGAGTGATCAATATCTGTGACAGATAGATAGTTGAATGAAGTGACAAATAAAAGTTTTAGCTTTTATTTATTTATTTGGGAACGATATTTCTATAGTAATATCGTTCCCAAATAGAAGCCGCTTTTAAGTATTATGACCCATACAGTTGTTCGACAGCCGCATTCTAATAAATACATTAACACAAATCGATTCACACTTATTGTTTACATTTTGAACCTTATAAAAAATCAACTTCCGGTGTGAGATCTTTTTGAATCGAAAGTCAGCGTTCCTCGCAACGAACATTTTAATGCAATGAACACACACGTGAAATCGACTGCTATTAATCGGTGTCTCGATTAATTCCGTGGAATTAACCCTGAAGATCATTATGGTGAAGCTCGAGTAGGTTATCTCTTGTATCCATTTTATAATAAATTTGCTCTACTTAGTATTGAGCACTTTGTATTTGTTATATCGCTGACTTACCCCCTGAATTCTACACTTACTAACCATCGTGACCATATTCACCAGTAAGTCACCTTTTTCTTTAATATATATATATATATATATATATATATATATATATGGATGGAAGCCCTGGATTAGTCCACCGGAGTTTTTATCCCAAGTAATTTCGGGACATAGAAGTACCATCATCAGGGTTAATGTGTTTGTGTTCTTTTTTTTTTCAATTTAGTAGTAGTGAGAGTAACTAGGAGTCCCTTCCAAGTTACTCGTAGAAATTATATGGATCTTATTTAAGGATGGTTTCTATCTCTCTCTCTCTCTCTCTCTCTCTCTCTCTATATATATATAATATATATATATATATATATATATATATATTATATATATATATTTACTAAAAAATGAATATTTGAAAAGAGGTTACGATTTCCTGTTCGTGTCAGGAGGGCAGCTGTTTGTATATTAACCGACGTCTTACTAACAACACAATACATTGCTTCGTTTTGAGCTCATATATATTTCATTTGTTTACGATCCCAGGTCACAAACAGGCGTGGTTACTTAGTCGAGAGACAACATAGCAATCTGTCTCGTCCAACTGTCGAACTGGCGAACCTGAAGCATAGGTCTGCACAGAGTTAACGGATGTCCATCATCCCTCCTATGTTTTTCCATTAACCGTTATTTTAAAATCTACACTACTGCAGATAATTAACAGACTACCCATGAATCATGTAACAAATATGCGTAAAAATAATGGTAATTTCAAAGGTTGCAAAGAAAAATTGTCGTAGTGACCTATTGTCGGCATAAGCCGGACAGTGAGGGAGTCTATCCCCTTTTCGCTAGTGCTAGACCAGGGAGATTGTTTTTGCTGAGACGGAACGCCACGCATACTGCGAGCTCTCCACTTTACTGCACAGATCAAATTACCCAATCTGTGGTACTCATGCGGTGAGTTTTGCGGGAACCGGTTTCAAACCAGGAACCTTGCTATTCCTAGGTGGGTGTTCTGTCAAATGAGTTAAACCGGAACCAAAGGTTGTAGTGAATTTAAATGCTTCAAAGTTTGTTAATAAATACTCAGGTTCTTTTTTAATTTCTTTCTCCTATGTGAGTTGTCAGTAAAGAGTAAAAAAAATATACATTGGCTAAATTTGCAAATCGTCGTCAAAATTAAAACAGAAAATTTTGATGACGATTTGCAACACATCAAACTAAAGTCAGGTAATTGTTTTATTTCATTTCTTTAACGAATCTTGAAATATTTTCTAAACTAAAATATTTATGTTCAGTTGAGAAAATATTTCAAGATTCGTTAAATAAATGAAATAAAACAATTACTAACCTGACTTACCTGACTTTAGTTTGATGTGTTGCAAATCGTCGTCAAAATTTTCCGTTTTAATTTTGACGACGATTTGCAAGTTTTGCCAATACACCTTTGCTAGGAACTCTTGAAAAGAGATCTCGATTTCCTGTTCGTGTCGAAAGAGCAGCCGGCCGTAAAATAACCGACGTCCACTCGCTCGCTCGATTCGAGCCGGTGACGTCCATTACGCATAAATCTGTAGAGAAATGTCCCGCTAACAAAAGCAACGGGTCATTTGTGTACAGAATTCGGAATGAGTAGTTGGAATATAATGAGAGAAGTATTAATATTGTATTAATTCAAGATGTTTGTTTGTTTAGAGGATTACAATGACTGGGAGATTAGAAGATAAGCGGACAGTGTCTCTTAATTAATTCCGTCAGATTATAATGATCGAATTCTCTTCCCGCCCCCGCTGTTCACCTTCCCCCCTCCCAACTACAACACGCCTCCACCCCCACAATCTTTCAAGCGGTGCCGTCGAGTGCACTGAAACAATTAGAGAGACTAATAATCCCAACAAATAATGGGAGAAGATCTAAGAGGCACGAATCAGTCCATATCCTTTCCCTTTGGTTCACTCAAATAATAAAACTAAAAGCAAATAGAACGGAGGTTGATTCAAAGGGAATATGTATAAGATAAGAGTAGAAGAGTTGGGAAGGAAGGGCAAGGCGTTAGGAACTGTGCACACGTTAGGTTTGATGATAAAAACAAGAGGGAAATGGATTTTCTGAAATTTTACCATCTAATCCAATCAATCGAGTGTTATTTGGTGTTATTGATTTCTAGGATTATTGTTTTATTCTCGCACGTGTTAAAAGCAATCTCTTGCTTAATTTTATATTGAAATCAATTAGAATATAATAGAAATAAGTCTAATCTTTTTTGTGTTCTTATTTAATTTCATTAATCTTTCTAAATCATTATAATATTTAATCATATTAAAACTTAAATAATGTTTTGCTAATTTTGATAAAAATCAATTTGGTCGTCATTGTTTATTTTCGTTAGAATCGGAATCAACGACTGCACCTCTGCAGAGGGATAAGACCGCCCTCTCCAATATTGATATATATATATATATATATATATATATATATGGAGAGAGGAGATCTTATGAGACGATGAGAGGATGAGGGCCATTCGTATAATAACCCCACATTTTAAAAGTTGTTATCTTTTATTTGCTTGATTAGTTCTCGAAGTTAACTGATACTTTCATCTTTCTCTTTCGTACCCGGGACATTTATAAAGATACTGGTCAAACTATTTCTCTTCTTCTTGGTTCTCTAGAAGCTGATTCACCATTATTTCCCAAAGATGACATAAGGCTTATATTTTGAGTGATCACATCAACTAGACTTCTCAACTGCGGCCGGAATAAAGCAAAAGACGATGCCTACAATCATGGTGTCTTTCGCTAAAACTCCTACTAACTAAAGCTAAACTTAACTTCCGTTCTCAACAATGACGGAAACCGTGGGGTCAACTTAATGTTACCGAGTGTCAATCATCTAACCCCCTCCGATTTTGAAATTCAACGAATGTCAATTCAGAATCTAACTACACTACAGTCATAATTCATAGGAAACCCACGAATTAAGTAACACCGAGTTCAAATCTATTCTAACTCCAGATATAGGTCAATAGAAAGACAGGCTTTGTTCTTTATCTTTGATTAGGTAACCAGTTTAGGAGAAGGAAAACTGTGAACTCAAAGCAGCTTTACTCCGCTTAAAAATTGACCTTGTGTCATATTCTGTCCATTTGTTTGTAAAACATTAAATATGAAATATTTATCTGTTTAAGATAATTTTCAATTCTATTAGTACATTTAGTAATACATTGGTATTGTAACTTAGTACGAAAAGTTTACCTATTTAAGATGATTTTCAATTCTATTAATACATTGGCTCTTAAGTTTATATTTCAATTATGTATGAAGATCTTACCTGTTTAAAATTATTTAAACTGCATTAATACATTGGCTCTTAAAACATTGATATTTCAACTCAGTATGAAGTGTTTATCTGTTTAAAATGATTGTAAACTTTATTACTACATTGGCTCTTAAAACATTGATATTTCAATTACGTATGAAGTGCTAACTTGTTTAAAATAATTTTGAACTACATCAATACATTGGCTCTTAAAACATTGGTATTGTAACTAAGTATAATGAGTTTATTTGTTTCAAATGATAAAACTCATTTTTGTACCTAGTGACCAACATGCTGAACTAATTTACTTTTATCTAAAATACCACAAGAGTGGTAGTACCTGTTAGGGTCCCATCTATAGGTTAAATAGAAAGAAGTGAGCTAAAAATGTGTTTGATAAACATTGAGTTTTAAAAGAATTGAGTATCCATCAATAATTAATTAGGCAAAAATGTCGGTAATCTTGAACATTAGCTACATAAATAAGAGTAACCTCCCCTTGTTTTTTCACTTTGAGGAAGCCGTGTGTGTTTGTATTTTTCGACAAATTGGGTATACCTGTATATTAGAAAAGTATAGGTATACCCAATTTGTCGAAAAATCCGTGTTTTTACAAACAAAACACACGGCTTCCTCAAAGTGAAAAAAAACAAGGGGGGGTTACTCTCATTTAAGTAGCTAATGTTCAGATTAGCAAAATGTCTTCGGCATAAAATAACCCAAAGGATTGACATGCCGTAAAACTCAACCAACCAACAAGTGTTTATATGCTGTAAAAACAACCAAGCGACTGCCATCTTCATAGAACCAAATGATCCATTTATATTAAATGCAACAGACACCAGAAAAAAATCCCCTAAAGCCGAGTAAAAAAAATGAATAAATAAAATAAATAATCGCATCAAATTTCGATTTAACCCTTCAAACACGTTCAGCGCTTTTTATGCAAATATAATCCCTGTTTTTCAGCATGAACGTGTCAGTTTGCTTCTGATGTGCCAAGAAGAAAGGGATATTGCAAAGAACGTTGAAATAAAGTAGCAGGGAAACACACACACACACACACACACACACATATATATATATATATATATATATATATATATATATATATATATATATATATATACATATATACATATGTGTGTGTATATGCAGTTGTTGATGGCTAGCGGCCTCATTGAAATTTTTAGGAAATATTGTCTGGAAACATTAGAGCTTTTCTAGTAAAAACGATATTTGGCTCATATTCCAATTTTCATTCAGCTAAATCTGTTATAAACACGCAGGTGCCTTCCCTTCTTTTCCTTTTATCTATCTATCTATCTATCTATCTATCTATCTATCTATATGTATGTCTGTCTATCTGTCTCTGTCAGTTCACATCTATCTATCTATCTAGTTTGTTTATATCTATGTATCTGCTTCTGTTTCAAGGCTCGCATCGCCCCAGACTCTGTCTATTTGTCTCTGTCTGTCCATTTGTCTGTCTGTCTTTCTGTCTGTCTCTCTCTCTCTTTTTCTCTCTCTCTCACACATATATATATATATATATATATATATATATATATATATATAATATGGCTAATAAAATAAGGAAATACATCTGACAGTATGTGAAAATAATAAAAAGCTATGTATTACAAAAGATAAATGTATTTTTAGATGGTGAAGTCGACTACCTACCTAGTCAGAATTATCCTGATGAGCTGTTAGGTGAAACATAGGTAGGTAGGTAGTTTCTGAGTGCTTAGTTTCTTATAATATTGCTCTACTTAGTGTATTGAGCACTTTTTAGATATTTAACTTTGACAAACCTTTCGACGTTTTCCCCTTGGCCATTCATCACGATACCGACAATTATTTTCAGACAGTCGTTACTCTTTTCTTTTTGATATTTTCCCCAGATATCAGCTTGTACATCTCTTTATTTACAAACTGTACCGTCTGATTCTTTTATGCTGTCAGAGTTTAGAAATAGAAATAATATATATATATATATATATAATATATATATTATAAAATGGGTAGAAGAGATAACCTACTCGAGTTTCACCATAAGGATCTTCAGGGTTAAATCCATTGAATTAATCGAGGCACCGATTAATAGCAGTCGATTTCACGTGTGTGTTCATTGCACTAGAATGTTCGTTGCGAAGGAACGCTGACTTTCGGTTCAAAAGATCTCACACCGGAAGTTGATTTTTTGTAATGTTCAAAAAGTAAACAATAAGTTAGAATCGATTTGTGTTAATGTATTTTTAGGATTCGGTTGTCTAACAATTGCATGTGTCATAATGTTTAAAAGCGGTTTCATTAAAAAATATATATATATATATATACATATATATATATGTATGTGTGTGTGTGTGTGTGTGTGTGTGTGTGTGTAGAATTAAACAAAAGGCACGTCTCCTGTTTAAGAATTTTATTAACAATCTTTTCGAGCTTTCTGGAAAACTGTTTTTTTTAAACATTTGGATGGAATCCGTGGATTAGTTCACCAAAGTTTTTATCCCAAGTACTTTCGGCACTTCTAAGTGCCATCATCAGGGATGATGTGTTTGTGTTTCATTTAAAAAAAAATTTTTTTTACTAATCCAGATTCCATCTAAATGTTAAAAAGTTGGTCAGAAAGCGTCGAAATAATTGTTAATAAAAATAATAAAAGGGACGTGCCTTTTATTTAATTCTACATGTATAAATGAAAAATGCACATGCACATACACACACACATACACACACACACACACATACACTTATATATATATATATATATATATATATATATATATATATATATATATATATATACTTTCTTTGGTGTGGTACCAAGTTTCTTGGTACAAGGTGATTCTAGGCTGGTCCTGTTCTCTCCAGTAGTTTGTTGTAGAGTTCAGGTTCCGTATGAGAGCTCAATGTTTAATTATTGTAAACAGAGCAAAGTTATTTGTGAATAAAAAGGCCTTAAATACCATGGGTATCGTGGTTATAGACCATTTCCACTCGTGGGTATCTAGTGCCCCCGAGCTTCTCCAGACCACATATATCTTGTACTATAAAAGATATACGTGGTCTGAAGAAGCTCGTGCGCCCTAGATACCCACGAGTGGAAATGGTCCATAACCACGATACCCATGGTATTTAAGGCCTTTTTATTCACAAATAAATAAATATATATACATATATATATATATATATATATATATATATATATATATATATATATATATATATATATATATATATATATATATATATATAATTTATTAATATTGATTATATAGATTGCTCTAACCACCAAAATTTATGTGGCATTTTTTTCAGCTCATTGGTTCGTGCAAATTGCATTTGTTCTTGTTTATGGAAAATTTCAATTTGCAATATAAGTACGAAGATAAGTACGATGATAAATTCGAGAATAAATACATCTCCATCTAAATATCTTTTAAAAAAAAAACAAAAAAAAAACGATGATACTTGAAATCTTTATAAAATACCATCGGATATTTAATTATGGTCTATGGAGAATTTGGGATTTAAAAAGAAAACAGTAATCGGATTTCTGGAGAAAGAAAGAAAAAGAAATAAGAACAAAAATAGGTTAAAGTTTGGAACGGTAAACACTCAACAGGGGCCACCCATTGACCAACCAATGACGCCGGAACTAGATTTAAAATAAAAACGGAAGTCCCAGTTTCTGTGGGGAAGCAGAAGTGATGTGACCTTCCGCCACTCCCGGGATCACAAACAGAAGTAAAGAAAATTCGGTCTCTCTTTCGCTGGAACGGAGAAGGGTCGGACGTGATTATTGGGGCTCCGTCGTGACATGTCTAGGGTAGCAAGGAACAGCGCGGATGAAAGGGATTTACGATAGAACAGCTTAGCTTTACTCTCTGTCTCACTCTCATTGTCTCTGAAAAATAACCAGCGAGCCTAGAGTGATATAAACAACCCCATTTTGACTATACGACCTTCGAATGTTATTACTCTGAACTAACGACGGTTACTACAACAACCCGTCTTGACCCGTACGCAACAAATGTTTTCAGAGCCAAAATATCAATGTAGATATTATTTATCAAATTATCACAAACAGGTTAAATTCATAGACAATATCCTCACGGATACGGCCACTCCGGGACAGAGTTGACTTGGAAGTAATGCCAAAAAGGAGTGACTTCACATTTCTCAGAACTGAAGCCTCACTAACGGAAGAAATTTACTGTCACAATCGGAACACACAAAACACACACACACACACACACATATATATATATATATATATATATATATATATATATATATATATGTGTGTGTGTGTGTGTGTGTGTGTGTTTCCTATATATACTCAAAATATTATCAATAATTAAATTCCCAGTTAAGAAAAATCTTTTGAATAATAGAATTGAATCAATAGACAATTGTAGACATAGGTTGAGCCAGTCAGTAAAATATAATTAGAATTACACTATTGAATTTTAACTAAATACATTAGATATCTTTTAGAATAGTTAAGAATTTTAAATAAGGGAGATACGGAAATAGATCAGTGAAACACTATAGATTCGTAATATGAAATTCTTAAGATATAAAGATATGATTAGAATTATACTTTTAAATCCTAACAGTTTTCACTAGCAATTAAGCTAAAACAAAACAGAGATGAGAACCGTGAAATAAATTAACGAATAGAATAAGCCACTCACCGCAATAGAGAAAAAGATATGAACTGATATAGTGTTGTGTAGCAGCGTCGTCACTGTACTAAATTGCAATAGTTTTATCTTCGTTGTAAGGGATGACAATAACACCAAATTTATCCTCCAGAAGTTTATTGAAATAAATTCAAGCTTCTTAACTTCAAGAGAGAGGGTCAGTTTAATTAATATATTCAGTCTTTAGACTTTCGGTCCTTCGATTAAATTTCTGGGTGACAAGCTTTTTCAGTTGGTAAATATTAAGGCTAGCTTTCCCAACACCAACTACACGTGGTCCCGCTCGGCCAACTAACTCGCATCGACTCCCCGACTACTGACACCGATCACCTCACTCTCTCTCCGGCTGACTGCCTCCGGGGCTGACTGACGACTGACCTGTCTCGAGCCCTCGGTTCTTTTATATTCATAGCTACTCCTACACATTTTTTTATCTCTTGATCTGATAACGGGAAGTTGTTATATTTCTTTGTTTAATAAAACCGGAAATTCATATTTCCGTTTGTACAATATATAACAATAGCATTCACAGCGTTCAACCGTTATAATCAGAAAATACGTTTATTTCACTTTTACTGAGCAATTACGTTAACTTAGTATAAGGTATATTCCTGAAGATATCGCATTGATTGAAATCGTGATAGACCAATAACTCTTTTCTGCTATTATAATTATTATAACTCTATAATATATTGAGCATTCTTTGATATTATTACAAATGCTACTGCAACAGAAAGGTTAAAGCGGCAATTGGACACTACAGAGCAGTCGTGCTTTCAACTCTACTATATGGTGCTGAAACTTTGACCCTGTACCGCAAGTACATAAACCTACTTGACGCCTTTCACATGCACTGTCTTTGTGCCATTTGCGGTATAAAATGGAATGATAAAGTGAGAAATAGTACAATAAAAAATATAACAACATTGCAGGCATTGAAACCTTACTAGCAAAGGTTCAGCTTCGGTGGGCTGGTTATGTCGCCAGTCTATATTCTATAAAGATAACCGTTACATGAATTACGCCTCCTAGTGCGGGAGTTTGTTAAAATGTTCAATTTGAACTTTTTGTTTTGTTATTTCTGGTTCGTTGAAAAAGAAATGGATGTGAATTTGCTTTTCAAAATCTGAAAGTTGATTCTGAAAGTGTGAATAACTCGGTCGCAAGTATCTATAGATAGATAGATAAATATGAACAGACTAAGATGGATATATAGATAGATAGATATGAACAGAATGAGATAGACAAACAGACAGACATGTAGATAGGAACAGACTGATATATATATATATATATATATATATATATATATATATATATATATATAAAGCAATCTACAGACGCGCGTTTCGGGGTTTACCCCTCATCAGTGCAGCTATACTTATTTTTCAGCAGCTACCTCTGGTCGGGTTCGAGACCCGAACGAACTTTCGCTCGTCAAGTCTCTTACCGATGGGTCCACAAGCAGCTGCCAAGAATAGAAGGCAGAATAATCGCTATATTTCCTAAACCGGAAATAAACTCACCAGAGGTCTCTAACTTATATAAATAAGTGAGACTAGCTTTGCGCCGAAGCGGTGAATTTTTGCAATTAGTCCCTTCTAAACAGTGCTCAACCTGAAAATTGGGAGCGTATATAAAGCAATCTACAGACGCGCGTTTCGGGGTTTACCCCTCATTAGTGCAGCTATACTTATTTTTCAGCAGCTACCTATATATATATATATATATATATATATATATATATATTATGAACAGTCTAAGATAGATATCTAGATAGATAGATAGATACGAACAGAATGAGATAGATAGACAAATAGATAAGTAGACAGATAGATAGTGTGTGTGTATGTGTGTGTGTGTGTGTGAGAGAGAGAGAGAGAGAAGAGAGAGAGAGAGAGAGAGAGAGAGTTATGAATATTGAGATATATAGAGCGATAGATAGATAGATAGATAGATAGAAAGAATCAGATTTATGTAGACCTGGTGAAAATATGGAGAATCCGTTAGGATATCATAGTGAGTGTCTCACACAGAGATAGTAGGGACTTGGGGGTGGGGTGGTGGTGAAGGACTTGAACCATAAACAGGGGGCGGGAACGAATTGTCTGGGTGGGGATCGAAACCGAACAATAAATAAACAATTCAAACCTGAGCGCAGCAGGGTAGTCGACACTTGAATAGGAATGGGGGGGCTGCATTAGAAATATCCCGCTCGGAGATACACGCTGTTCGTAAATCTAATGGCCGACGGGGGTTGTTGTTACGTATTATCTGAGTGATATCATTGAGATGCGTCTTGTTCTTTTTGGAGGTCCGGATATGAATACAGACTGTTTTAAAAATAATTGATATCACTAGCAATAATATGCACCCTCCAGGCGTAAGTATTTAAGTTTTAATGTAATGAAATATATTCAATTAGAAGCGGCTACCCAGCGTCGCCTGAGTAGAGGAGGGTAGTAAAAAAGTTAGTCTCACTGATCCATTATTACTGAATCACGAGTTGGATCCTCACAGGATGCCCCATTAAAATCCCTATGTAAATAAAAAAAGACCTTGCGTTGATTCAGCCACTCTGAAAAGAAAAATTATTGTCTACTTATACTTACTTAATATTAATATACTTATCTTCTCATTATCCTGTTCAACCTTTCGATGCTTGATCAGAGTTTCTGGTATTTCTTGATCGCTTGTTGAGTTGACATTTTCGGCTGTTCTTCAAATCTGGGAATTACTTGGGTCGTCTCTTGAGGGTATCTTGTCTTGTGCCAATCCTAGTTTTTAATAACAAACACAAGACGTTCTTGTTTTTTTTCTAAGCTCATTTATTCTTATCCCAAATCAAACAGACACACATTTTTCGTCTCTTCCCTTCAACCGCTTAGTCCAGACTGACCTCTCACCACACTCCTCTCACTACCTCTCTTCCACTCTTTGCCACTTGGCATCTATTGACCAATCAGAATGTTACATATTATGTGGTGTCATGGGTTGTTGACAAGACCCAGTAGTTAGTTTGAAAATGGTTCATTGGAGTTAAAAGCACAGCTGGGTAGATTTCCGTTGGATGACCCCAACTGACCCCGAGAGAATCGCGAATCTCGCGCGCTATGAGAAAAACGGAACTAGTTAGATTTAGTTTTCAATATGACCTTGAGCAAAGAGGATGCTCATATCTCTGCTGGGGTTGTTAACTCCCCGCGTGGCGAATGGGAATGGGTTAAATAAATCTTGATCAACGAAATAAAAAGTCTTGCGGTTTAATTAACTGCATGACTAAAAAATTAACCCTTAAATTGAAACCCTTAGTAAGAAGAAAGCAAGATTAGACAACATGGCGACCAGAGAAGAAGAAAAGGAAGCAACCACACAAGATAGCAAGAAGAAATGAAGTAATAAGTCAGTCTCGAACTCTGTCTGTCTGTCTGTCTGTCTGTCTCTCTCACACGAGTTTCCTCCTCTCTCATTTTCTGTGTAACACGTTCTTTCAGTATTTATGATAAAAACGGAATGGTCTAGTATTTAGCTGAGGTGATGACACTCATAAGAAATAAAAATCCGGTGGATAAGTGACAGTAGATAATCAGTTTTTACATTTTTGTATTTAATATTGGACGATTTGGACGGTTTCATTTCTAACCAGAGGGTGATGCAAGATGATAACGGGTGGAAGATTAAGGAACACCAGTAATAATATACTAATAATAGTAATAATAGATTGTCATATTGTAATGATATTTGGAAAGAAAAACGTCACATAGAAAATTGTAAAGTATTGGTTGGCAGCCTTCCGTCTATGAGAGACGTTGGAGTAGTGTTAAGTTTCTTTTTTTTGTATATTGTACGATGTACATGTAGGTATATATGGCTATACAACAAAAAATCGACGGGCAGACTTGTGCTGACCAATCAGGTCGCTTTTCATACGTCATAAAAATCCTAGTTACTTCCCCTACTTTATCTCTACTTTATCTTCACGCAACTTCAATTTTTGTTCACCTCATTATAAGACTGAGAGTAATTTTAATGAAGGGATTTACTCCACACTGCTCGGATTTGAAAAGCAAAGAGTAGAACGATATCGAATTGGAAAGAAAAGAATAGAACGACGAGACTGATAAATCGTTTGGATAGGTTTTAATATCAAAACAATTACACCAGTTATAATAGTTTTACAAAATGCCCGTGCTTATATATCTATTAATAATGGAGATTCGCTTCCGGGTTTTTTTCTGTAACAAAAATTACGTCACTGATTACGCACTGATTACGTCACACTACCAAAAACGTCATAACGTAGAATAAATACACTCAAAATTTGAGCATGCAATGTTAGACAGTCCTCATTGGTTTTTTAAACAAGTTTTAATAAATATATACCTAGTATTATCTATCTATATATATATTTTTTTATTTATTTTAATATATACTTAAAGTTATCAGAACTAAGTTTCCATTTCAATTTTAATATTTTTTTCTCCTTTAATAAATTTATTTTATTTTTGACTCCTTTAATAAATTTGATGATTTTACTTTACTTATGATACAAATTCTCTGATATTAAATTTTCAACTCCCATCCCCTCAGGTAATATATATTTTACGTCGCCCAGAGGCGTTTTTTTTATTTTGCTAGTCTATTAATAATGGAATTAGCTTCCGGTTTTTGCCTGTAACAAAAATTACGTCACTGCTTAAGTCACATTACCCAAAATCGTCATAACAGAATGAATACACTCAAAATTTGAACATGCAGCATTAGACAGTCCTCATTGTTTTTTAAAACAAGTTTTAATAAATACATGACTGGTATTATATATCTATATATAGTTTGTTTTATTTTAATATATATTTAAAGTTTACATCAATCCTTTAATGAATTTTATGATTTTAATTACTTAGGGTACAAACTCGCTGACATTGAATTTTTTACTCCCACCCCTCAGACAATATGTTTCAAAAATCTATTTGACATCGCCCGGGGTGTTTTTTTTTTTAAATTTTGTACTAGTATGTACAATAATCCTAGCGGGCAGGGGAGATAATTAGGAGTTAAGGTTAAGGTTAAGGTTAATCAAAGTTTAAAGTTAGTCAAAAGTTAAGGTTATTAAAACTATTTAATTTACAACACTCCACAGTGGTCAGAGCTCCAAAGAATAGGAGTCTTCATCAAATGAAGTTTAATGTTATAACGAAGACACGCAGATGTATTAATAAAGATTAGAGTAACGTATCAGTTCCGGTTGGCAGAGAGAGGAGACAGGTAGACACAGAGGCAGAGACAGATACAACGGAGAGAGAGAGAGAGAGAGAGAGAGAGAGAGAGAGAGAGAGAGAGAGAGAGAGAGAGAGAGAGAGAATTTATACTCTTAAAATATTCAAATTGGTAACTGATATTTTGATTGGTTGGTTGGAGTTCCGGTATGCCAAACTTTGTAGGGATTATTCTGTACAGATTCTGATGCTGCACGGAGGACCTAATAACCAGGGGGAATGGCGGATAGGAACGGTTGGCACGTATCCGTGTGGTTGTGTGTGTTTGTGTGTGTGTAGAGAGAGAGTGTGTGTGATGTGTGATGTGTGTGTGTGTGTGTGTGTGTGAGAGAGAGAGAGAGAGAGAGAAGAGAGAGAGAGAGAGAGACAGACAGACAGTCAAACAGAGGAAGAAGAACAGAAGAGACAAACTATTGATTATATTAACTTTTATTGTCAAAACTTTTTGCAGTCGGATTATTCTAATCAAAGAGAGATATACATAGGGTATGATATATATATATATATATATATATATATATATATAGATAGATAGAAGAGAGAGAGAGAGAGAGAGAGAGAGACTGATAGGCAGACAGCGACAGAAAGAAAGAGAGAGAGAGAGAGAGAGAGAGCGAGAGAAAGAGAGAGAGAGAGAGATACTGATTGACAGACAGCGACAGAGAAAGAAAGAGAGAGAAAAAGTGTGAGAGACACAGACAGACAGACAGATTGACAGCGACAGTGAAAGAAATAGAGATAAATATGAGAGAGAGGTAAAGACCGAGAGACAGACACCGAATAGGTAAAGAAAAGAAAGAGAGAGAGAGAGAGAGAGAGGAGGGAGAGAGAGAAAGTAAAATATTGATTATATTTAACTTTTATTGTCCAAATTTGTAGCATTTGTATTATTAATATCCTTTTTAATTAAATATATTTTCGAGCAATTCAATTATTTTATTTTTTTTCATTTCTATTTTATTTCATTCATTCATTGGTGCAAATTGTTTTTCTTTTTTTCCCCCGAAATCTGCAGTTATTCAATTGTGACGCTTATTTTCAGAATTTTGGTGAAGAATGAAGAAAATAAAGAAGACTTTTAAAAAAAGAGCAAAAATCCATCGAGTTTTGGAAAGTTAATAAAATAGCGCAAAAAAATGTCTACTCTTAGAAAATATTCAATTGGTGACAGAGATTTTGATTGGTTGGTTGGAATTCACAATATGTCAACTTTTGTTGGATTATTTTGTACAGATTCTGGATGCTGCACAAAGGACCGATAAACCAGGGGCAATGACGTATAGGGACGGTTAGCTCGCACGCGTGTATCTGTATGTGTGTGGGGGGGGAGAAAGAGAGAGAGAGAGAGGGGGGAGAGAGAGCTGTTGATTGAATTTCACGGCATGTCAACCCTTGTTGGGTTATTTTGTACAGATTCTGGATGCTGCACGGAGGATCAAACGTTTAAAATTTAAGTAAAAAATAACATAAATCGTGTGCTTAGTAATAATTAAATTCATTAAAATCTATGCCCAAGCGAAATTTTTCTGTTTTAATTTTGACGACGATTTGCAATTTCAACCGCAAAATAGCACACTATATTGTATGAAAACATTATAAAATCGAATGTAATGAACTATTTGCTCGATTATTTTTAATGATTATTTTTTATAAATAATATTTTAGGCGCGAGAAATTTGAAAACTTAAATGTTTTTTTTCTGATCTTATTAACATAAGCGTATCTGAAGCCTGCTCTTCACATTTTAGTTCACAAAACAATACAAAAATCGAATGAGTGACAGCTCATAACTTTGAATATTCATACGTTGAGACAGTGGTAAATCAGATTAGTACTCTATCATGAAAATAATCTCTATCTATCTATCGATCTAAAGTCTGTCCATATCTGTTTGTTTGTTTGTTTATTTGTTTTATTTCACAGCAATCAACCACGGTGGGCAATTTAATGCCGGCAATGTTTTGAAAGAGTCGTTGTAATAGTTTAAGAACTTTGAACCACGTATCTTTGAGAATCTGTGTTACACCTCAAAGATATGTTGTTCTAAGTTAACTGACCTGAAAAAATGTAAAAGGTTTTAGATAAAATATCTAGTGGATTATATCTTTTATTCATTAATATATCAACACTGAAAATTTTATTAAATTCAGTTAATTCCCAGAATTTTGGTATTTTTTTGTCTTTCGGCGGGGGGGGGGATACGATGGTGGAATTTAGGTCCCTTACGTTTGATTAAGTGAAGTGGAACTGGGAATAACGCTGATGAAAAAGTAACTCAATGCTTCCAAGATCTCTAGAACTGGTATCAAGACCATCAGATTGGGTTATTTAGGCTTGATAATGCAACCAATATAGGAGAAGGAAAAATCTTAATTCAAACCATTTCCCCATTTCAAACATCAAAAGTTTTTCTTTTCAAATTTTTAGAACAGTTAAAAAATATTTCCATATTTTTCAACTTGTCTTTCTTTTAAAAATCAAAATACTCTGCTCTGATGAAGATCTATTGTTTACATCTGTTTTTTTTTTTTCTATTATATTTATATATAAAATAATTTTAAATAGAATACAGTATGTGTAAGCAAATTCTGGTCGAAACACGGGTTGGCATATAAATTTCATCCAATGCTGGAATATTTTGACATAAGGTGAGCTGAAGTCCACCATTTAAACTTATATACTTGGCTTGAGGCGTAGATTAAAAGCCATCCAATCAAAATGCTTGAACACGTGGTTAGTTAACTATTTAATCGCCGATCTTGAAAGCCGTTCATCTACATGCATGCCCCATTGCCGAACGGATCTGCAACTTTTACTCCACTTTAAAATTAACTATGTGTCACATCCTGACTGCAGCATCAGACGGGTTGAGTAAATGCATACAGGAAGTTGACCTTACAGTCTAATAATAATAATGATGATGATTATGATGATCATGAAGATGATGATGGTGATGATGGTGATAATAATATGCTGTAAAAACAGGTGTTTTGTTATTTGAATCTTAGTGATAAAAAGAAGTTTTCTTTAAGAAGTTTATGAAAAGCAGGTGGGTCTTTTTAAATGTAACGGACAACAGAGTGTAAACATGTTTCTTTTTTTAATTCTTACCGCCCGATATTGACTGCATGAATCTATTTCAAATTATCTTCTTCTTCTTCTTCTTCTTCTTCTTCTTCTTCTTCTTCTTCTTCTTCTTCTTCTGTCTGTCTGTCTGTTTCTTTCTCTGTTTTGCTCTCTATCTTCTATGAATTCTAACGTTGTGGTTAGCCGTTCACAAGTGAAGGTTTCAGTCTTGTTCTTGTTCTTGTTCCCCCCTCTCTCTCTCTCACTATCTCTCTCTCTCTTTCTTTCACTCTCTCTCTCTCTCTCTCTCACTCTCTCTCAATCCCCCGCTCTGCATATCTCTCCTTCTATCAATTTTGACGCTGTGGTTAGCCGCTCACAAATATAGGTTTCAGTTTTCTTCTTCTTCTTCTTCTTCTTCTTCTTCTTCTTCTTCTTCTTCTTCTTCTTCTTCTGTTGTCGCTCACGATTTAAGTGTATGCTTCAAATCTATTCTTCTGACATTTGAAAAATAAAATGCTTGTGTCATGCGTTTCATATTCCGTTACGTATTTAAAAAAATGTGACACAAGGTAAAAAATATGGAGCATCCAACCAGGATCGAACACGCTATTCGGTAGTAATGGAGCTGCGAGACTAGCTTTCTAACCATATGTAAAAAAAAGTCTTCGGGGTGGCTTAAAGTCTGTATCAGTCAATTAGCGAGGACGCTAACCCTTTTCACTAGCGCTAGACCAAGGAGATTATTTCAGCGTCTGAGGTGGAGCGCCACACCTACCATCAGCTCCTTACTTTACCGCACAGATCCATGTGCTACTCATGCCCTGAGTTGGCAAGGACCGGTATCGAATCTGGAACCTTGTGGTTTCTAGCCGAACACTCTGCCGACTGAGCCAATCCGGCCCTTACACCTAAATATCTTCGCCCTGTCGGCTGGGGTGTTAGAATGCACTGACTGCACCTCTGCAGAGGGGTAAGACTCCCCCATGGGGCCACCTGTTGGTCGTAGGTGGCGACCCGTGATGCTTAGGGATAGAACCCAGGTGGTTGAGCAGTCCATGACTTGCAATACCTCACTTCTTCCTTGGGCTAGACGGGCCGTTGGAGAGGCCCTCTCCGATCAACAGGCTGGTCACGTGAAGCCCAAGTACCTATATGATTTTCCCAACCCTATTGCCCTTATGACAAGCCCCAACCCTTTTATCATAAGGGTGCTAGAACGTTTTGGAGGTTTGGAGAAAGTGGAGCACCCTTTATCACCATTGTTCCCAGATACACTCTGACCCGGAGTGGTTGTACCTGTTAAGGTCCTATCTATGGGTTAAATAGAAAAACATGAGTTTATAGAAATTGAGTATCCATTAAGAATGAATTTATTTGAAAACTTTGCCGGCATTAAATGACCCACTCAGGTTGATATGCCTTAAAACAAAACAAACCAAACCTAAATATCTTCAGTTAATTTAACTATTTCCAAGAATGAAACTCGGAGCCATCCTCTTAAATATATATCTAGTACACAAGCCAAAAGAGTAAGATGTTAGAGGCGTTATCAGGATACATCAAAGATTTCAATAAAAAGGTTTTGCTGAATCATTTCCGGATACGCACACTCCCGCTAAGCCTACAAGCCGTAACGAAATAGTAGGCGGCACGAAATTGCGTAGTTTAGAAGAGGGAAGAGAGAGAAATTACTACATCTGCGATTAGTATGCTATGCTTGGTAAACTTTAATGGGAGAAGATAAGAACGAATAAACAAAAGACGTTGGAGTAGTGGTAGTGAAAGTGGGTTGACAATATCGCTAACGAACTGCAACAGGAATAAACACAATACGCCTTAATGTGTGTATAACATATATATATATATATATATATATATATATATATAGAGAGAGAGAGAGAGAGAGATGTATATATGTGTGTATATATGTGAGCGTGTACGTGTTTGTGCGTGTGGAAAAATAATAAATAAATAAATGTGAAAAATAAGCATTATAAAGATGATTTATTCATATTTGAAAACTTAGTCGACATTTAAAATATCTCAATTATTATATATATTATATATATATATATATATATATATATATATATATATATATATATATATGAAGATAGGAAGGTTGGAGTAAATCCGACAGAATGGGGTAAGGATGAGGAAAAAATGGACAAAAAGGAATAACCCAAAACAAATAGATGTGGAGATATATTTCGTTCCGCGTTAAGCGGTACTTCTTCAGTCACTTTATTAAAGCATTGTACTATCCCCCACCCACTCACTTTCTCTTCTATAAATACAAACGTATGTACAATGCTTTAATAAACTGACTGACAAATTATATCTCCATATCTATTTGTTTTGAGTTATTCCTTTTTTCCATTTTCCCTTTATCCTTACCACACACACACACACACACACACACATACATACATACATATATATATATATATATATATATATATATATATATATATATATATATATATTTATTAATTATACTAAAGCTGAGCGAATCAATGTTTTTCTCCTAATGTTTTTTTTCCTTTTTTATTTAATTACATAAATTTAATTCTAAAATATTCCTTACTTTTAGGATTGAATAATGTTTGAAAAAATTCCATTTAATTGGTTCTAATAGTCGTAAGCTGCAATTGAGTAAAAAACGGTGTTAAATATGTTAACCGTATCTACATACTAATAACATGCAATTGTATTCATATTTACAACAAAATAGTGGTCTATGGTGTAAACGGGAAGTCTAATGTGCATATTGGTATTAAAAATTTGACATTAATAAATATGTGCATGGTATTATTGATTTCTAATTGTTTTGTTTTATCTTAATGAAGATGAGCAAAAATCCCGGGGATAAATCTTTAAAAAAATCCATTAACAAGAAGAACTAACTGTAATTTTATCATTTACTTCCTATTTTAACTAAATAGTTAAATTAGGAAAATTTAGCAATGAAATACGGGAGTGATGGAAGAGTAAGCATCAGTTATTCTATTTTTCGATTATACCTCCCTCACTTTCAAATATTTTTATCTGCATTCTTATTTAGTTTCATTAGCCTTTCTAATCTAATATGATACTTTATTACATTCAAATTTAAATATTTGCACCTGGAGGTTGCATGATATTTGCTATTTATTTTAAAATACACATTCTGGTTATTAAGGACTTCATATGCCGTTAAACAAATAAACCAAACCAAGCAAAACAAAAACAAAATCTAATATCAACAGTTATAATTAAATCAAACATTTAAAACTTAATAAAATTTCGCCTTTAAATAACCCATAAGGAGTTTATATGCCGTTAAATACATAAACTAAACTATAAAGTCATATACTTTTTGTTGTATGATATTGTTTTAAAATATGCATTCTGGCTGTTAAGTAAGGTGTGACTGGGGATTGTGAACCTGTATTAATATCCGTGTCTGTAAATTAAAGCCTATAAGAAAATAAACTGGTTCATTAACACAGGTTGCTGCATATTAAGAGTCAATCGATAATTGTGAATAATCGATAATCGAGACTGAGTTAAAAATAATATTGATCTTTTTATAGCGTCGCCGGTTGCGCAATTGGCGTTGTTGTTGTTGTGTTGTTCGACGTCATCGTCATCATTTGACGAGTTTTGCTGAAAACACAATTCACAGATTTCTTCGTTATCATCTCTTTCTGAAAGTTACGCTTCACGCATTATTAATAAAACAAAATATTTGGGTCTACAAACAAAAGCAAAGGCAAAAAGAAAAAAAAAGAAGAAAAAAAAAAAAAAACAAAACAATATAAACTTGTTTGCATACTAAGTTCAAATTTCGTCACAGGAAACTTGTGTTGTCTTTGAGAAAAGCAGAAGTCTGTTTCACAACTTCTTTCTGTCAATTCAAAAAGGTCTAGACACTGACATGTCACAATAGTCGGGTTCACTCATATTAGAAATCCTACTCTGTTAAAAGATGATTTGTAAATTATTTGATTTTTAACGCAATTTCAAGCCTTTCGAAATGAAGACACAGCAACTACCTCTGACGAGGAGCGAAACCGGATTGATTTTCCGTCAGCCTGATTCGTTAACCTCTTTGTCATTTGACAGCTGCCGTTATTTGACGGTGTTTAAACTATTAAATACATACATTTGTTTATATATTTTACGATCACCAGCGAGACCCAGTCTGTAAACAACAGAGGATCATTGCTTATATATATATATATATATATATATATATATATATATATATATAATGGAGATTCGCTTCCGGTTTTTGTATGTAACAAAAATTACGTCACTGCTTACGTCATATTACCCAAAATCATCCTAACATAGAATAAATACACTCAAAATTTGAACATGCAACATTAGACAGTCCTCATTGTTTTTTAAAACAAGTTTTAATAAATACATGACTGGTATTATATATCTATATCTAGTTTGTTTTATTTTAATACATATTTAAAGTTTACATTTCAAATTGTTTTATTTTTTAATCCTTTAATGAATTTGATGATTTTACTTACTTAGGGTACAAACTGGTTGACATTGAATTTTTTACTCCCACCCCTCAGGCAATATGTCTCAAAAATCTATTTTACATCGCCCGGAGGGTGTTTTTTATTTTGCTAGTATATATAATGAAGGACGGCAAAAAAGAAAATTGTCCTCATAGAAAGTGTGTTCAATAAAAGTAGCGCCGATATAAAATCTAAAATTATAATTGAAAATTTCTGTTACTCAATAATAAATTTTCTATTAGTCAATAAATTTCTGTTTCTCAATATTCATGAGTGTTCACAAGTCTCTTCTAATGGGAGTGTAGTAAAAAGTAACTAGTCAAGCGTTTGTAAGGTGTGCTCACGTCATGAGGAGGACTATTTCCAGGAAATCATTTACTCGGAAAAATATATATAAAATGCTTTTGGTTTTATTGCACGTGACATTCAAACAAGAGAAAGAAAGAAATCTTTTTCTCTCTCTGGTAGATAAAAATAGACACACACACACACACACACACACACACACACACACATTGAGTTAAGATTATTTTTCAATAGCCTCAAGCATGACTAGAACAAAACATCCTCGGCATAAAATAACCCAACAACGTTTGAAATGCAGAAAAATCAAACAAATGACCTTGTAAAATAAGTCGATCTAGTTTTCTGGCTTTGTCAGGATGACCTGTGGGAAATATCTTTTTTTCTAGCTCAGTTTCTCGCGTGTGTTAATACTTTCTCAGCATATTTTAATCAAAACCTTTTGAAGAGTTCCTACTGTACTGGTGTTCCTACCCAATCTTGTTTACTTTTGTGTGACTTTTCAGTGATTTCATCTATTTTACAAAAAATCTAGTTATCTGGAACTGGAGTTCCTAAGTTGCTGGGATGCTGAATTTCAGCGCCAACCACAACTCCAGCGACACTATCGTTGCCAAATTTCATTGTTTTTTGTTTTTTTTGTTTTTGTTTTCTTCTTTTGTTTTCCTTTGGACCAGAACGGCACAATGGAAAGGGGAGACTTGCTGCTTGGTTGACAGCTCATTCTCCATATCAACCAGCCCTGGCTACGTGGTTCCAAGTTTGTTTGTTTTTTGACGCTACGCCATCTTCTCTAGTAGACGAATGGATACCAATGAGTTATCAATATTATCAGCTGTAAGATAAGCCAATATTTGCTCCGCTCAACGGAAGAAAAATCTGAAAATAGCAATAGAAAATTCAATATTTGTAGACCGGTGATCCTATGACTGCAGCACCGCCCCACTTGTTACAATCCCTTGCCACTCAACTATTGCCACACGGCCACTGCAGCAACGACAGACTGCAAGCTTTATACGCTTGGCAGGACTGGTGCGATGTGCTAAGAAGCAACGGCGATGGAGGTGGTGTAGGCTTTAACTGATGGCTTGGCTTTTCTATTGCGCGGTGGTGGTGGTGGTGTGGATTGGAAGGGAGTGGGGGTTAGGGATGCAGGTGGAGATCGTGGCGGTGGGTGGGGTGGGGGTGCGATATTGAGTGGGCGGTCGGGTGGGAAGCGACCGACATTTTGTGACTAGGTTTTTATTTTGTGCAATGCGATGAGATTGGTGAACGAAGAGGATAAAAAGAAGTCGGTACAATGGGTCAAATAGGTCAGAGGGCAAAAACAACAAAAAAAAAAAAAAAAAAAAAAAAAACGAGTGGGACGTATCAATGAGAATCCTACGTAAATATACATGTGTGGTTTCTTCTATATATTTTTTACACACACACACACACACACACACACACACACATATATATATATATATATATTATAGTATGTACAAAAATAACCTACTCAAGTTCCACCATTATGATCTTCAGGGTAAAAATCCACAGCTAAATGCAGGCATTTATATTGTAGTTATGACCGTTAAAAACAGACTAAAAACAGAGTAGGTTATTTATGTACATACTATAATAATAAACTCGCTCTAATTACGTATTGAGCACTTTATATTTATTATAACGCTGACTTATCATGGTAAAATTTGTATCAACTAATCATTGCGACCAATTTCACCGGTAAGTCATTTCTTTTTCACACACACACACACACACACACACACACACATATATATATATATATATATGTATATTTACAGGGCGTTAGGGAGAAATTTGACAGTTTCACAAGGATAAAGAAAAAGTATTTGGTAACAACAAAATTAAATGGATTGTAAAGAAATTCAACAGGCACGGAAATTACACTACTGTCAATAAGTTTCACTCAAGATAACCGCCATTAGCGTCAATCACAACCCCAATCCTGCTTCGAGCCCAGGAGTAAGCTAATGTTACAGTTTGCCTGAGAAGGGTCTAAACAATACCTTAATTCTGTCGATTCACTGGGCTTTTGTAGTACTGGCACGGCGATTGGTGTCTTTCTCAACAACGTCACATACATAATAATCCATGGGGTTAAGATCTGGGAAGTTCACTGGGACTGGTGTAGTCGTAAAAATTCGACAACCATTATGACTTTTCCCAGAGGTGGGGCATGTTATTCAGGGCTTGTATTCTCTAAACCAAAAAGCTTTTACAATTAAGATAAAAATTGCAACACCTGTGTAACCAAACTGTATAGAGCCATATCAGATGAAAGTGATTTATTTTTGGAATACATATTTTTTGTCGAGTATCAATACTGCAGAATTTGTTAATGAAAAAAGTTGGCAGAGTTGCCTATTGTCGGTATCAGCCGAACAATAGTGCTAGACGAAGGAGACCGTTTTTGCTGAGGTGGTGCACCACACCTACCGCAAAGATAAGATTAACCAATGTGTGCTACTCATGCGCTGTTGGTGGGGACCGGTATAAAACCAGGAATGCTTGACATTCCTAGCCGGGTGCTGGGGTCACATTTGGTAATAAATAACACCTAATAACATCCGTTTTGGTTGCGCAATCTTCCACTTTAAATAATAACATCCTGGTTTAGAAGAAATGTATTTTTTGTGTCAGAAATGTTTTCTTTGTTTTTATCTATAGAAGTCTATAAAAAGCATTTTAAAAAAACTATGACGTTTTGCTTGGCCCAACCCGTAACCTTTGACACGAGATAGAGATACATAACTAATTCAATCACGAACCAACTTACAATGTATAGACATCATAACTCTCAAGCTAATTGGATGAAATTCGAAGCTGTCACCCTCGGCCGACCGACGCTCATCCGAGACATAACCCCCTTCCCCCACCCAAGCGATAAGCTTCCTGCGTTGTTACGAAAAGACGGGAGATTATATATATGAGGTTAAAAGGGTATCCATTTTTGTTTTATCTTGTTTAAACAATGCCCAGTTTTGTGGTGTCTCCGTTCGCGCTCAAACCGTTCTTTAGATTATCTGGGTCTTTTTTTGACTGGTAAAACGAATTTTTGCTTCAAGAGAAAAGTTGCTGTCCACCCAATGGGACAATTGAAGGTAAATAACCCCCCATAAAAAAACTCAGACGTCTGTTTGGGAAGCGTCTGGCTTTAAATCATTTCACGTTACTAATTCATGGATTGATATATTTTAAAGGCATATCAACCCGTGTAGGTTTATTCTATATCGGAAAAATTATACTAAAATTATCTGCCCTTGGCACCAGAGGGCAAATCGCCAATATACGATATTGGCACCTAAATTAGATTTCTTGACGAAAGTCACGGTGTTGTTTTTTCAAGAGCTCCTTTTACATTCTTCACCCTCAGCACTTATTGTGTTGGGCAGGGAACTGGCGAGGGGTGTTATACAGCGCTCCTCTTACCTTCACCCTCAGTAAAATAAATTTTGTAGCAAACGCCATCAAGTTTGCAAACTTTTTGTACATTTTGAATATATATTTTTTATCTTCAATTGTTGTCCTCGTCTTCTTTGATCCGAATTTACTTGCTTACAACTGGGAAATTATAAGAGTTCCGCAAATTCCTCTTATTTATGCATAGAGTTTAGGGAAACCTATACAATATACGTTCATATTTACACGTTTTTGTGTGGCTGTTTCGAGGATGATTTTTAACACACTTGTATGATATCGGGTATCTGTATAATTTAATTGGACAGCTCACTATTCAGGTGTATTGCAAGTTGAGTTTTGCCTTCAGATGGTTGGTTGGTTGGTCGGCTGGTTGGCTGGTTTGTTGGATGGATGTTGGGCTATTTGGTGGGTTGGTTAGTTGGATTTACGGTATGTCAAACCTTCTTGGGTTATTCTCTGCCGAATACGTTTTTGTTTAATTCATTTTTAATGGGTACTCAATTGTTTTTAAATACATTTCTTTTAAAGTCACTTTTTCAATTTAAACAGGAGATAGGACCCTAACAGATACTACCACTCCGGGTCAGAGTGACCTGGGTGTTGAAGAATAATTAAAGTTCCAATTACCGTCGAACTGGGAAGACAAGGAAACAAACGATTGTAACTCAAATACAAACTCGAATGCTACAAAGTCCACTGCAAAATGACATTGTGGAGTCTTATATATACTTTGCAGTGGACTTTGTAGCATTCGAGTTTGTATTTGAGTTACAATCGTTTGTTGCCTTGTCTTCCCAGTTCGACGGTAATTGGAACTTTAATTATTCTTCATCTCCCCTTCCCCCATTGCGCGGGCGTAGTGGCCTTTGAGGGGGAATTAATTCCTTTCGACCCGGCCGATTACAGGGGAGTAATCTTGATAAAGCACGGGGTATTTTTGATGGCATTGGCTTGGGGTTGGAGTGACACTGGGTGAGGCTTGGTCCCTAGTTGATGTTACCATTCTTTTGGTTTGTGGAACATCCTCAAATATTGGTTTAGGGGGCTCAGGCAAAGCGCTAGGAATAGGGACAGGGGCCACTGGGCTTGGAGCTTCCTGAGGAATCGGCGATTCCGCAATGTGATCCTACCTGATACATCAATCCTGTTCGCAGCGCCATATTGTACTTATTTAGCTGCTGTTATTAAAACCAACAGTAGACTAACTGACTTCAATAGGTGTATTGATTACTGGGTGAACTGGAAATCAAAGGAAGAATCGAAACCATTCAAACTACAAAATTATTTAAGTCTTCAGTAACAGAAATGTAGTATTTTATGATTTTAGCTTTTATAACTATTATAATAACATTGAAAACACTTTCTATCCAAACATTTTCCTTATTTGCGGTCCTAACAGGTATTACCACTCCGGGTCAGAGTAGACCAGGGAGTAATGGTGATAATTCTCTAGAGTTCTATAATTGGAACCTCACCACTAGATGCAGTTTAACTTTATACCCAGGACACTAAAACCCTCAGCCTTTAGCATATATTTGATAAAAATGGTTGGTGCTTGCCATAAGGGCAATAGGGTTGGAACAATCTTATAGCTGTTATGGTTTTACGTGTTCAGCCGATTGATCAGAGGTGGCATCTCTGACCGCTTGTCTAGCCTACATAAAGGCCAAACTGAAGTGTTGCATGTCATAAACTGCCCAGTCACCAGGATTCCCCTCTTTAAACATCATGGGTTGCTTCCCACGTGGCCAACAAGGTAGCCTCATTAAGCTCTGGCCGACAGAGAAGTTCCAACATGTAATTTATGTGGAAGAGTATATCTCTACAGGGCTGGCCTGTTGAGTCATCTGAGAAAACACAAGAATACAGTGTCAAATGCTACTGGCACTCAACTATGAGGAAAAAAAGCGAAAAAAAACCAAAACAAAACAACAGGAAATGGTCTTACTCGAGGAGGAGTTGACTGCCATCACATAACGTAATGACCTTTCCGGTATTATATCTTCCCACAGTATACTGTTAATTTTGGGCCCGATTTAGCTCAGTCAGTACAACACCGGGCTAGGAATCTCAAGGTTCCAAATTCGATACCTGCTCTCGCCAACTAAGCAAAGGAATAGCATAGATTGGGTAATTTGATCTGAGCGATAGCATGATAAGCTGACAGTAGATGTGGTGCTCCACTGCAGGAAGGTTAAAAAAAACTTGCTTAACAGAGAGCAATGTCGAATACGGTATCAGTTATTATACGATTTTGTGAGTGAAAATTATCGAGAATTTGTTGAACTTTTGGGGGTTCTTTTTGAAACAGGTCGAAATAGGCGTCATCTTTTATGTGTCCCGTGTAGAACGGCGTCGAGAGACTCCATAGATTTGCGTCGTCATATTTTGTGTATCAGGCTGGTATTTACACGTCATTTAGAGGAAGATGTCTTATTTTATGTCATCGTTTTGTTTGTATAGGGTTCCCTCCCTATTAGTTAGGAATTTAGTGACACTATGAAAAATGTTGTTTACTAAATTTTTATTTAAGACAATCTGTTCTGTTTGGCTTAGTTTGTAGATTAATAGAACTGCCATAAACAATAAGTCTTCAAAGAAGAATACAGATTCTAACCTTCCAAAATTATTCGGATGATTTAATAGAAGGTCTTTTTATTATACTAGATGTCATCTGGCACATATATAATGAAGATGGAGGCGAGTGGTCTAATGGTTAGTCGTAGGAAATGGACTCATCGACACGAGTTCAAATCCTGGTCGAAGCTGTTTGCATTTCACATGGTGCTAATACCCTCGCGAAAGGTACGAATCCAATTTTCCCTCTGGCTATGGGTAAATAACAGGGCAGACTGGGATCATTAACCTTGAATAGGTAACCAGTATAGGAGAAGGAAACTGTTATTTCAAACCTGTTAAAAACTACTTAAAAATTGACCTGTGTCGCATCCTGCTCGTGCGGAGGGGTTGGTATATATAATAATAAATTACACCTCATAATAAATTTCTCCATGCAAAATGGTAACGACACTGGAATATCAGCAACAATAAACTCTTCTTAATTAAAAGTGACTAACAGTACCTGGAATTAACAAGCGGTCCCCCATCCAAATACTAATCAGGCGTTACGTTGCTTAACATCGGTGATCGAACGAGAACCGGTGGGCTCAGCGTGCTTTGACAGTTAGCCGAAAGTCCAACGAAATTTCAAATTCTTAAACTTCTTTTGGCAAAACTTAAAAATTCAACAGTGAAAACGCAGCAAATTTGAAAAATAAAAGTGACGTACAGTACCTGGAATACACAAGGGGTCCCCCATCCAAGTACTAATCAGGTGCTACGCTGTCTTAACTTCGGTGATCGAACGAGAACCGGTGTGCTCAGCGTGCTTTGATCGTAAGCCGAATGTTCAACGAAATTTCAAATTCTTAAACTTTTTGGACAAAAGTTTAAAATTCAACAGTGAAAACGCAGCAAATTTAAAAAATAACAGTGACGTACAATACCTGGAGTTCCCAAGCGGTCACCCATCCAAGTACTAATCAGGGGCTACGCTGCTTAACCAACGTGATCGAACGAGAACCGGTGTGCTCTGTGTGCTTTGACCATTAGCCGAAAGTCCAACGAAATTTCAAATTCTTAAACTTCTTTTGGCAAAACTTAAAAATTCAACATGAAAACACAGCAAATTTAAAAAATAAATGTGAATTACAGTACCTGTAGTTCCCAAGCGGTCCCCCATCCAAGTACTAATCAGGGCTACGCTGCTTAACTCGGTGATCGAACGAGAACAGGTGTGCTCAGCGTCCTTTGACCGTAAACCGAAAGTCCAACGAAATTTCAAATTCTTAAACTTTTTTTGGCAAAACTTAAAAATTCAACAATGAAAACACAGCAAATTTAAAAAAAAAAAACTGATTACAGTATCTGGAGTTCCTTAGCTGTTCCCCATCCAAGTACTAATCAAGAGCTACGCTGCTTAACCTCGTGATCGAACGAGATCCGGTGTGCTCAGTGTGCTTTGACCCTAAGCCGAAAGTCCAACGAAATTTCAAATTCTTAAACTTTTTTGGCAAAACTTAAAAATTCAACAATGAAAACACAGCAAATTAAAAAATAAATGTGAATTAAAGTACCTGAGTTCCCAAGCGGTCCCCCATCCAAGTACTAATCAGGGGCTACGCTGCTTAACCTCGGTGATCGAACGAGAACCGGTGTGCTCTGCGTGCTTTGCCCGTAAGCCGAAAGTCCAACGAAATTTCAAATTCTTAAACTTTTTTTGGCAAAACTTAAAAATTCAACAATGAAAACACAGCAAATTTAAAAAATAAAACTGACTTACAGTATCTGGAGTTCGTTAGCTGTTCCCCATCCAAGTACTAATCAGGCGCTACGCTGCTTAACGTCGGTGATCTAACGAGAACAGGTGTGCTCAGCGTCTTTGACCGTAAGCAGAAAGTCCAACGAAATTTCAAATTCTTAAACTTCTTTTGGCAAAACTTAAAAATTCACAGTGAAAACGCAGAAAATTTGAAAAATAAAAGAGAATTACAGTACTTGGAGTTCCCAAGTGGTCCCCCATCCAAGTACTAATCAAGAGCTACGCTGCTTAACTTCGGTGATCGAACGAGAACCGGCGTGCTCAGTGTGCTTTGACCCTAAGCCGAAAGTCCAACAAAATTTCAAATTCTTAAACTTCTTTTGGCAAAACTTAAAATTTCAACAATGAAAACGCAGCAAATTTAAAAAATAAATGTGAATTACAGTACCTGTAGTTCCCAAGCGGTCCCCCATGCAAGTACTAATCAGGGCTACGCTGCTTAACTTCGGTAAATCGAACGAGAACCGGTGGGCTCAGCGTTTTGACCGTAAGCCTAAGTCAACGAAATTTCAAATTCTTAAACTTCTTTTGGCAAAACTTAAAAATTCAACAGTGAAAACGCAGCAAATTTAAAAAATAAATTTGACTACAGTATCTGGAGTTCCTTAGCTGTCCCCATCCAAGTACTAATCAGGCGCTACGCTGCTTAAATTCGGTAATCGAACGAGAACCGGTGGGCTCAGCGTGTTTTGACCGTAAGCCGAAAGTCCAACGATATTTCAAATTCTTAAAATTCTTTTGGCAAAACTTAAAAATTCAACAATGAAAACACAGCAAATTTAAAAAATAAATGTGAATTACAGTACCTGGAGTTCCCAAGCGGTCCCCCATCCAAGTACTAATCAGGCGCTACGCTGCCTGACTTCGGTGATCGAACGAGAACCGGTTGGTTCAGCGTGTTTTGACCGTAAGCCCTAAGTTCAACGAAATTTTAAATTCTTAAACTTCTTTTGGCAAAACTTAAAAATTCAACAGTGAAAACGCAGCAAATTTAAAAAATAAATTTGACTAACAGTATCTGGAGTTCCTTAGCTGTTTCCCATCCAAGTACTAATCAGGCGCTACGCTGCTTAACCTTGGTGATCGAACGAGAACAGGTGTGCTCAGTGTGCTTTGACCGTAAGCCCAAAGTCCAACGAAATTTCAAATTCTTAAACTTTTTTGGCAAAACTTAAAAATTCAACAGTGAAAACGCAGCAAATTTAAAAAATAAAACTGACTTACAGTATCTTGAGTTCCTTAGCTGTCCCCCATCCAAGTAATAATCAGTGGCTACGCTGCTTAACATCGGTGATTGAAGGAGAACCGGTGTGCTCAGCGTGCTTTGACCGTAAGCAGAAAGTACAACAAAATTTCAAATTCTTAAACTTCTTTTGGCAAAACTTAAAAATTCAACAGTGAAAACGCAGCAAATTTAAAAAATAAAACTGACTTACAGTACCTGGAGTTCCCAAGCGGTCCCCCATCCAAGTACTAATCAGGCGCTACGCTGCTTAACTTCGGTGATCGAACGAACCGGTGGGCTAAGCGTGTTTTGACCGTAAGCCGAAAGTTCAACGAATTTCAAATTCTTAAACTTTTTTGGCAAAACTTAAAAATTCAAGAGTGAAAACGCAGCAAATTTAAAAAATAAATTTGACTACAGTATCTGGAGTTCCTTAGCTGTTCCCATCCAAGTACTAATCAGGCGCTACGCTGCTTAACTTCGGTGATCGAACGAGAACCGGTGTGCTCAGCGTGCTTTGACCGTAAGCCGAAAGTCCAACGAAATTTCAAATTCTTAAACTTCTTTTGGCAAAACTTAAAAATTCAACAGTGAAAACGCAGCAATTTGAAAAATAAAAGGTTAATTAAAGTACCCAGTGTTCCCAAGCGGTCCCCATCCAAGTACTAATCAGGCGCTACGCTGCTTAACCTCGGTGATCGAACGAGAACCGGTGTGCTCAGCGTGCTTTGAGCTTAGCCGAAAGTTCAACGAAATTTCAAATTCTTAAACTTCTTTTGGCAAAACTTAAAATTCAACAATGAAAACACAGCAAATTTAAAAAATAAATGTGAATTACAGTACCTGAGTTCCCAAGCGGTCCCCATCCAAGTACTAATCAGAGCTACGCTGCTTAACTTCGGTGATCGAACGAGAACCGGTGGGCTAAGCGTGCTTTGACCGTAAGCCGAAAGTTCAACGAAATTTCAAATTCTTAAACTTTTTTTGATAACACTTTAAAATTCAAAAGTGAAAACGCAGCAAATTTGGAAAATAAATGTGACTTACAGTATCTTGAGTTCCTTAGCTGTCCCCCATCCAAATACTAATCAGGCGCTATGCTGCTTAACCTGGGTGATCGAACGAGAACCGGTGTGCTCAGCGTGCTTTGAGCTTATTCCCTAAGTTCAATGAAATTTCAAATTCTTAAACTTCTTTTGGCAAAACTTAAAATTTCAACAATGAAAACACAGCAAATTTAAAAAATAAATGTGAATTACAGTACCTGTAGTTCCCAAGCGGTCCCCCATCCAAGTACTAATTAGGGGCTACGCTGCTTAACCTGGGTGATCGAACGAGAACAGGTGTGCTCAGCGTCCTTTGACCGTAAACCGAAAGTCCAACGAAATTTCAAATTCTTAAACTTTTTTTGGCAAAACTTAAAAATTCAACAATGAAAACACAGCAAATTTAAAAAATAAAACTGACTTACAGTATCTGGAGTTCCTTAGCTGTTCCCCATCCAAGTACTAATCAAGAGCTACGCTGCTTAACCTCGTTGATCGAACGAGATCCGGTGTGCTCAGTGTGCTTTGACCTAAGCCGAAAGTCCAACGAAATTTCAAATTCTTAAACTTTTTTTGGCAAAACTTAAAAATTCAACAATGAAAACACAGCAAAATTAAAAAATAAATGTGAATTAAAGTACCTGTAGTTCCCAAGCGGTCCCCCATCCAAGTACTAATCAGGGGCTACGCTGCTTAACCTCGGTGATCGAACGAGAACCGGTGTGCTCTGCGTGCTTTGCCCGTAAGCCGAAAGTTCAACGATATTTCAAATTCTTAAACTTTTTTTGGCAAAACTTAAAAATTCAAGAGTGAAAACGCAGCAAATTTAAAAAATAAATTTGACTAACAGTATCTGGAGTTCCTTAGCTGTTTCCCATCCAAGTACTAATCAGGCGCTACGCTGCTTAACTTCGGTGATCGAACGAGAACCGGTGGGCTAAGCGTGCTTTGACCGTAAGCCGAAAGTTCAACGGAATTTTTTTTTTTTTTTTTTAAATTTCGTTGAACTTTCTTAAACTTCTTTTGATAACACTTTTAAAATTCAACAGTGAAAACGCAGCAAATTTGAAAAATAAAAGTGACTAACAGTACCTGGAGTTCCCAAGCGGGCCCCCATCCAAATACTAATCAGGAGCTACGCTACTTAAATGCAGTGATACCCTCCTTTAGAAAGTCCAAATATGGACAAGTTATAATATCTCAATTGCGCATTGATCACACAAGACTTGCACCTCCTTTATAGTCAAACAAAAACAAAAACCACAGTGTGAAACATATCCAACACCCTCCACTGTTAAAGACTCCCTCATACAATGTGCACTTATTAATCTAATCAGAAAATACTTTTTTAATGCAAATAATATGAAAGATATATTTGAAAAAATCAACATAGATGTCATTTTGGCTTTTTTGAGAGAAATAAAATTATACCCCAAAATATAAAGGTTAACCTGATCATTACCATACAAATGTAACTCCTTAACACGATCCTCGATGATCCTAACACATCGTTAAAAGCGTCAAATAAAAAGGTATATATATATATATATATATATATATATATATATATATATATATATATATATATATATACGGAAACCGTATATTATAAAGATTGAGAGAGATTTATGGGTTGATAATGAAGAGAATGAGATAGATGCGATAAAAATTATATATATATATATATATATATATATATATATATATATATATGAGAGCAAGTAAACAAACAATGTGTTATTTGATATGGCTTTCTAGGCGACAACTTCTGGAGGACATGTGCTTAATATATATATATATATATATATTATATATATATAATATATATATATATGAGAGAGAGAGAGAGAGAGAGAGAGAGAGTGATAAATGAGATACAAGCAGACTGGTATAGATTGTAAACAAAATGAGATAGATGTGAAAAGAATTATACACACACACACACACACACACACACACACACACACACATATAATATATATATATATATATATATATATATATATATATATATATATATATATGTGGTGTGTGGGCCTGTGTGCCTGTATGTGTCTGTGTTTTAGGAATAAATGGAAATGAATCCGACAATATGTGCAAAAGTAATGAATGAATAAATGTGAAAAACATGATTCGTGAAGAAAATTTATTAATATTTGATAATCATTGACTTGATAAATAAAAATGCCCAAACCATCGAGCAAATGTCGAATGTTCTGGTGAAGATTATAGATGTATATTTGATATTCATTCAATAATAGAAACATTTTAAACGTCGTCAATAATTTTATAATATTAATATATCATCCTCATGACTCTTAATACCTTTTCACTTGGAGATTCAAGTGTGAACCAATAAAATTAATCTTAACTAAGATTTCGCACAAAGCCGCACTTATTGAGGATCGAACTCACTAATCAATAGTCACTGATCTGCGAGACTAGCTTGGTAACCATTACATAACGAAGATGTTCCTATTCAAGACAAATAACTAATTGATTTTAAATGTGTGTCAACCCGTTTAGGGCTATTTTATGTCTAGAGGTTTGGGAATCTCGTACGTTGTATGTTCATATCTAATGTTTTTGTTGTTGCGTTTTAAGAGTTTTTGGACACGGTCCTAAAAAATAAGATTAATTTTTTATTTATTTTTTTTCTGTTTGTTTTTTTGTTTTTTTTGTTTGGTTGGTTAGATTTTGCGTCATGTTAACTCTTGTTGGGTTATTTTATGCCGAAGACATTTCGTACTATTATTGTTGGGTATTAAATTTTTTTTAAACTCAATTCTTTATTAAACACATTTTAAATACTCAATTTGAATCTATTTAAACTATAGATATTACACTAACAGGTAATACCACTCCGGGTCAGGGTGAACCTGGAACTAATGGAGATAAAGGGATACTCCACATACCCAGTCCGACAATTCAAACTTCACCATTAGATGTGGTTAACGTCATACACAGCACAGTAAATCAGCCAATTTATCGGGGGGGGGGGCTCTCCGATCGCCCGTCTAGCCTAAATAAGGGCCAAAGTTGAATATTGCATTTTATGGACTGCTCAGCCACCAATCTTCCGTATTCACGCATCACGAGTCACTAACATAAAGACGGTCCCATTGGGGGCGCAAAGGTGCAGTCAGTGTATTCTATAAACAATGGGACAATTTCTATCACTCCGAGTAATGACAGTGAAGGGGTAATCTCCAGATATCTTCAGAGCTGAAGCCTTAGCAGCAGGTGCCGTTTAGTGTCAAACCCGGAACATCTTAGTTTGGGGAGACTCTGACCTCTCTGCACGGGATACAGGGCTACGTTTAACATTAGATTCTAAA
>CM042165.1:86323820-86351320 GCA_023376005.1 Doryteuthis pealeii
TTGCTACAGGGCTTGTCAAAAATTCACGCCACCACACAATTATGCAACAGAAAGAAAGAAAGTTGGTTGTTTTTTACGGCATGTCAACTCTTCTTGGATTATTTGATACCAGAGTCAATATTATTTGCAATCAATTATTATTTTTAACGGCATATCAACTCCTTATGGTTTATTCAATGCCGGAATGTGATTCCTATGTAAATGTTTGTAAACAAAACTTTTCATAATTGGTTTGTTTTGGTTTATTTGCTTAACGGCATATCAACGCTTAATGGGTTATTTAATGTCGGAATTTCATTCCTTTATAAATACTTGAGAATATTCATAGCTACATATATTTGGCTTGGTTTTGTTTATTTGTATAACGGCATATCAACTCTTAATGGTGCATTTAATGCTGATGTTACGCCATGTGAGTTAATACAGTTCCAAGTGCTTTAGTTTATTACACACACACACACACACACACACACACACACACACACACACATATATATATATATATATATATGTGTGTGTGTGTGTGTGTGTGTGTGTGTGTGTGTGTGTGTACCTTAATTCATTTGAAATAAATTTATTTCAGTACCTCTGCCTCTTCAATTCTGATTTTCAAATAGATAATGATAACATATCCGGTTTATTCAATATGAATTTTCTGTCACACTCATTAAAATCCTAGATAGCTGATATGTAATCATTGTCCATTTGAAAATCAGACTTGAAAAGGCAAAGGTGCCGAAATAAATTTATTTATGGTGAATTAAGTTCGTTGGTTAGATTCTTCTTGGTTTATTTTATGCCAAAAACGTTTTTTTATTTATTTTTATGGGTATTCAATTTTTTAAAACTCAATTCTTTTAAACACATTTTTAAACGTGTTTTTTTCTTCTTCTATTCAACTCATAGATGTCACAAGAGATGATACCATCAACATCAATAAAGAGTATATATAGACGCCATAAAGACCAGATCAGCCAGTCTACCGTTCTGAAGAAGGGTATAAACATTCCCGAAAATTTACCGAAATAAAACGAAACTTCATATTCAAAAACTTACTTTCTTATATTTCACACCTAATGCTTCATACTAAATTCCAAACAATATATATATATATATATATATATATATAAGCATATATTAACTAAGAAGCATACGTGGGCCCCACTACAACATATATATATATATATATATATATATATATACACACATTAGGTCATCCACAGACATGTTATTCGGCATTTCACGTCTCTTCATTATGGCTAGACACTAAAATGAACTCCGACCAGAAGCGAACCCCGAGTGACTTTACGCCTGTCCGATCCCTTAAAGCTGTGCCATTGTCAGCTGTTGTTTATGGAGCGGTGTTTTAGCTGTTTTAAATACATACATCTGTGTATATACTTTTACGATTAGCAGAGAGATCAATCTGTAAACAGATGATCATTGCGTTATGCTGGCGGTGAAAGTTTATTAAAGTCGCTCCTAAAGAGCTCTACCGGGTTATGGGATATATATATATATATATATATATATATATATATATATATATATATATATATATATTGTGTCAGTTTTGTTGAACAACTATCAGGATATGTGACGCTTACAGTTCAATAGTAATATTTCAGCCAATGGGTGGAGAATGTTTTCATGTTTAAATGCCATATAGAAATTATTGTCAACTCATAGGACTGCACTTAATAAACCTTATCGTGTTTACAAACTAAATTTAACGTTTGAAGTTTTAGTTAGTGAACTAGTATAGATTTGAATTATATATGTAACTTAAAAAGGAATGAGAAACGTTACTAACATTTTAATTACCTTTTGGGAAATTGCTTTTTGGGAGAAAATATATATTGGGATATTAGATTCTTAAAGTGAAAAGTGAATGTTTGGTTGGTTGGTTGGTTGGTTGGTTGGTTAATTAATTTTATGGCATGCCAATCCTTATTGGATTATTCAATGCCAACTTCAATTATTTTCCAAAGAATTGGCTGCTTTCAAGTAGGTAATCATCTATCTATATAGTAAAGCCTCAAGCGTCAACTTCGAAAGGGATACACCTGTCATATTGGAGAGAACATGGAGGGTTGGACATATCAAACATGTGGTCGAATTCTGCTTTCTAAGGCTGGTTATGTCAATCATAGGAAATCTCATCAGGGACAATTTATGCAAATTCCAGAAACAAACAATGTGTTTTGTGCAATCTGTAACAAAGTCTGTCAGTCAACTTCTGGTCTTAAGAGACCTATGGTGGTGCATAAGTATAACATTCTATCCCCTGATCCATCTGATTCAACGAGAAGGACGTCCTTCCTATATCATATTTGCATCAAACTTTGTGGATCTGCAGCGGGTTTAATGAGTCATTTGAGGGCTCATGAGAGGAAATGTTCTGGTGGTGGGGTTATAGGATTGTGAGGGACGGAATGATCTGTAAATATTATGCTATTGCTATATAATAATACGCATGTTCCTAAATCTTTCTTCCGTTATCCTCCTGCAACAACCTCTGGTTAAAAATAAGATCGTCCAAATTGTTCAAGATGCAATGCAAAATGTAAATCCAGATTATCTGGTGTTGCTTAATTGCAGATTTCTTATTTGTCCCATTTTATTTCACCAAATTTAAAAATGAAACTTTCAAAATGGTTTTGCGTCGCTTGAATGTCCAACATAACATTAAAAAGAATTGAAGAAAAAAAAGAAGTTACTTGTTTTATTTGCAGTTTTATCAGTGCTACTGTATGGCTGCACCACTGCACCATAACGAAACGCACAGAAAAGAATATAGATAGGAGTTGCACAAGAATGCTTCATGTGATCTTAAACAAATCATGGAAGCAACTCACTAAAAAAAAGCAGCTGTACGACCACTTTCAACCTATCAACCTATCACACAGACCATCCGAGTGAGGCGAACATGTCATGCTGGAAAAGCAGACACGAATTCATAAGTGATGTTCACCTATGAAGCCAGCACATGGACACGCCAGGGTGAGCCGCCCAGCAAAGAACTACATTCACCATCTCTGCGCGGATACTGAATGCTGTGCAGAGGACCTCCGAGAGCGATGAATGATAGGGACGGTTGGTGAGAGAGATTGTTATGGATATCTGTGCTACTGTCGTGCCATTATGATGATGAATTCCAATGATTTATACATGATTATATGGGCTCAAGAAACTATTCATATTTAATAAAAATGACCGTTTGTTTACACGGTTGTATGGTATCAAGCTATCTAATGTAATCTATAACAGGTTAAAGTATCTATTATTATTATACTGAGTCCTGGAATCGTCCTAAAAAAATGACTAAAATTTGAGGAGACTTGCTGTTCACCTTCTATCTTTGCTTAGTAAACATCCATCGTTGTGTTTCTCCTATTATTCTCGGTGAACTCTGATACTCGAGTTACAAACTAATGATCCTTTTTTTGTAAAAGCGAGTAATAATAATAATATAAGTCATACAATACATCTTGTAGATGGGTACAGATTACATCACCGATTACGGGTTTCCATTGCATCATATTGGCTCCGATAGCATCCCCAACTTGAATCCGGCATCTTCTAGCTGCTGCCATGTAAGCTAAGTGCTGCTAACATTGACATTTTGCTTCGAATAATCTACAAAATAATTCGAACTCTTAAATAGGGAAATCACAGTCAGTTTGAGCCAATGAAAAAGTTCATCCCCCCTACCACAAATATATTATGGAATCATCTGTTCATCCCGATTTCAGTCTAATTTACCCTCCACGGCTTCTTCTTGCAGTAAGTTCGCCCACACCCCTTCTATGAATTTAATTTTTATCAATTCTATTTTTATTTTGAATCTATTTCTTAACGTTTTCCTACGAAACGAATGGTATGGCTATTTCGTGGTAATAGATCTATGAGTTTCGTTAGACCACTAATTTTATTAAAAAAGACCGGCTTAGCTTAGTCGGTAGAGCGTCCGGTTAGGAAACCACAAGGTTCCTGGTTCGATACCGACCCTCGCCAACTCAGTGTATGAGTAGCACGGGGATGTGTGCGGTAAAGAGAGGAGCTGATGGTAGGTGTGGCGCTCTACCCCAGACGCTGAAACAATCTTCTTGGTCTAGCGCTAGTGAAAAGGGGGTAGATTCCCTCGCTGTATGGCTCATACCGTCATTAGACCGCCCCGATGACTTTACTTTTACATCTATAAGAGCTTATATATACATTTTTTCGGGGGAACTGAATAAATTTTGGTATAAGTTCTTATTGGGAGGGAGAGGGCGTTTATATCCAGGTTAACCTCAAGACAATCTCTTTGAATATTCAGATATGCTGCTCTGAAAACAATGGTAAAAACTGCATTTTAATTGTATCGTATTTCATCATATATATATATATATATATATATATATTATATATATTATAGTTGAATGAAGTGACAAATAAAGTTTTTAGCTTTTATTCATTTATTTGATATTACTACAATGGTTTCCTGCTAAAGCATTCATCAGGTAAACGAATTGTTTTTTTTTAAACTATTTCGTTTACCTGATGAATGCTTTTAGCAGGATACCATTGGTTGTAATATCGTTCCCAAATAAATGAATAAAAGCTAAAACTTTTATTTTTCACTTCATTGAACTATCAACGCTCTATCACAGATATTGAGCACTCTTCTAATAACACTGTACGTTGGATACTACTACTTTTCTAGTATACTAGTGCCAACCATACACATTAATATATATATATATATGTGTGTGTGTGTGTGTGTGTGTGTGTGTGTGTGTAGTTAGGCTGCATTTCTTCTTTAAGGCATATTTTGTTGAACTGCGCAGCCATTTTTTGTCTGCAAATCTTGTTTCAGTTCCTTTCAAGTTGCCGGATTGATAGTACTTTCCACCGTATCGTGGGCCATCCTCAGGGGTAGTGCATGAACAATACAACAATGGGTTGTTCCATTACGCTTGTATTCTATCTATATAGGGGTTGTGTTTATTTTATTTTATTCTAATTATTGTTGGTATAATTATTAGTGTTATTATCATTGTTTCCACTATTATTATTATTGTTAAATATTATTATTATTGTATAAATTGTTAATGTAATTACAGGCATTTTAGAACATTCGTACTATCATCGAAGTTTATTTTATTTAGTTTATGATTTTTATATCTAATATGTAGGGATTCTAAAATCTTTAGTCTTTGTTTACATGTTTGTTTTTCTAAAATGGTAGTGTTGTCATTGAGTATTTTACGGAATTTAATTGTGGGACAAGAATGTGTTTTTAAATGTTCGGTTATTGAGCTAGTGTCTGAAAGGTGCATAGTGAGACGCCTGGAAAGGGTTGTTGTCGTTACACCGATGTATATATTGTTATCGGAGATACATTCTCCCAATGGGCATTTAAATTGATATGCTACATTGTTTTTTTTTTGTAATGGTTCAATTGAGAGGGAGTAATAATTGTTGATGATTAAGTTTGAAGTTTTACATTTTTTATAGTAAACAATAAGTTTATTTTTTTTTACTATGGTCAGTAGGGAGTATATTTTTTCGATTCATGTTTTTATTATATTTTCATTTATTTTTTCATCTATTTTATAATTCTTGTCCATCTGATTACACACACACACACACACACACACACACACACACACACACATACATATATATATGTGTGTGTGTATGTGTGTATGTGTGTGTGTGTCTGTGTGTGGTTTGGGCGGGGAGGTAAATAGATAAGGCGAGGAGATAGGGTGGGTGAGGGAGAGGAATAGACAAAGGTATGTCATTGAGCTACATTCCTAAGACTGACGATGACCCTGACCACTGTCGACCCATAGAAAATTACAAACCAGTTAAAAAAGAGGGTCCCACTGTTCAAATTATTTTTGTTTGCAAATTCCTGATGTTATCTATAATCTTGTCGGCGAAGGACACAACAATGACCCAGCTTTCTCTTTTCGCGGAAAAAAAAACAGAGTCCAGTTCATCAATGTAATAGTCTTTAAAAAATCTAAAAATAGACTTAACCATATTGCACGGGGGGGGTGGGTGTAGCAAATTTGTTTGAATCGCTCTCCTTAATCCTTTTCCGGTTTGGTCTTCGAAAACGAGGCTCAATTTAGTTAAGTGACATTACGCATGTCAGTTTTAAGCAACGCTTTAGTTTTGCATGTCACCAACAGGTGTCGCTGTCTTGATTACAAACCGACATATCGTCTTATTTGCTGATTTGTTTCTCGACATACAGATATCTTATCAAATATAAATATAAACATAGAATGAACAGTATTCCCTAACCTCTAGACCTAAAAGGATCCTTATCAGGTTACGTGTATATATATTTACCAACCCCTCCGCACGAGCAGGATGCGACACAAGGTTAATTTCTTAAGCGGAGTTTAACAGGTTTGAATTCGGAGTTTTCCTTCTAAATTAGTTGCCTCAGGTTAAAGAGCCCAACCTGCTGTACTATTTAATCCTAGCTGGAAGGAGAGTTGCTCGATTTATACCTTTCCCAAGAGTATTAGCGTATATAGCAATAAATGATGGACTCTCCCGTCGATCGACGTATGAGTGTTCATACAATGAACATCCACACAGTGATTTGTTTATAGTGGTGAAGACTTGTGTTGGACCATCCACACTTTTTGGCACAGTCGATAGGAAAGAATTGGTGCATCAAGGGTTACCACAAACCCAATCACCGACCGACCTCAGGAATTTTGAATTTTGAGTTATCCCTCTCCTAGACTGGTTACCTACCCAAGGCTGAAGGGCCCAGTCTGCCCTACTATTTAACCCATAGCTGGAGGGAATTTTGAATTCAGAGTTGTCCCTCTCCTAGACTGGTTACCTACCCAAGGCTGAAAGGCCCAATCTGCCCTACTATTTAACCCATAGCTGGAGGGAGAATATATGGATACATACCTTTCCCAATAGTGTTAGCGCTATGTGAAATGCCAACAGCTTCGTCTAGGAATTGAACTTGAATTGACGAGTCCATTTTTCACGACTCTAACCACTAGCCACGCACCTCCATGAGCAATAAATATAACAGTAATAACAAGGTTACGTATATAACAATAAAACAGCAGTTCAAAAAATCTAAATAACACAATTTATCTAAAAAAAATCAGACAAATTTTCTCTATGATTTTTAACAGTATTCCTTTTCGTCTTATTTTTCTTGCTTTTTATTGCAATTTTCATATCTAATCATTATGGATGAATACAAAATAACACTAATTATTGTTGGTGGCATCCATCCGTCTGCTAGAGACGATGGTGTAGTGTCCAAAAACAAGTGGAAGCACGTAGCTTGGACGTGTTGATATGGAGGATGCACTGTCACCCAAGCATCAGGTCTCCCTCTTTACACTCTTGTTGTGGTCCCAAGGAAAAGCTCCCCCCCCCCAAAAAAAAGCAATTCAGTTCGGCAACTGTAGTGTCACATGAGTTCCGCATCACACCACTTTAGGGACTCCAGCTCCGGATTTGATTTCTCAGTTTACTCCTCGCTTTCCTTTGGTATGAGGTATAGCCGAAATGCATCAGATGTTTTATAACAGACTTTCCTTGTCTAGATGAATTACCGACCAAGGCTAAGGAGACCCATTTACCATATTTAAGGATTTATATGAGTAGTAAAAGTAAAGTAAAGTCGTCGGGGCGGCCTAAAGTTGGTATCAGCGTGGGAGTCTATCCCCTTTTCACTAGCGTTAGACAAAGAAGATTGTTTTTGCATCTGTGGTGGAGCGCCACAGCTACCATCAGCTCCTTACTTTACCGCACAGATCTCTGTGCAACTCATAACGTTGAGTTGGCGAGGACCGGTATCGAACTAGGAACCTTGTGATTTCTAGCCGAACGCTCTACCGACTGAAGTAACCCATTCCTACTAAGATGGAATGTGCTGGTTTATTCTAACCTCCAATCCTTGTGTAGTGCGCCCAATATAGCAAACATCGCATTTGCATTTAAATTTGTAAATTAGACAGCTTTTTTGGTGAACAGTCACACTATCTTTAAAATTAGGGGGAAAGAGTGTGTTATCAAGGTGTACTTGAGGCCCTTCCCATCAACAAATTTCGTCCTGCTCTTTGCATACAATAACAAATTCTATTCTTTACTAACTAATTATAATCCATTGGTTAACAGTTGTCTAACCGGTTACGTAATTCTAACGTAATTTGAATCATTCAACATTTTTGTTGCTCACCAGGTTTTCCACTTGTTGTCGATTCACGTGTTGATAGAACCAGTCCAAAGATCAATTTTATTATTTTCTCTTGTTAAAAAAAAAGAAAGAAAAAGAACGGAGTTTCGTCTATACATAACAGAATTTCTGATTTCTAACATGATAGAATTGTAGAGATAAAAAGAAGAAATAAAATTGGGGTTATCTCAAAGTGCCACAGCTGAGTAAACTATGAGGGTCGGCTGAAAGGTTCGTACGCCAACCAAGATAATCTCAAGAATGGGAACAAATGTGGTTCAGTCCTCCTTGCGGTGCACACATATCTTCCATCGGTGTTGCTGTGTTTGGTTGGTTTGTTGGTTGGTTACGGCAAGTCAACACTCGTTGGGTTATTTTATGCCGAAGACATTTTGTTTTATTCCTTCATGATGGTAAAAAGTAAAGTAAAGTCGTCGGGGCGGCCTAATGTCGGTATCAGCCAGACATCGAGGGAGTCCATCCTCTTTTCATTAGCGCTAGACCAAGGAGGTTATTTTAGCATCTGAGGTGGAGCATCACACATACCATCAGCTCCTCACTTAACTGCACAAATTCCTGTGTTAATACGCTGAGTTGGCGAGAGCCGATATCGAACCAGGAACCTTGTGATTCCTAGTCGAAGTCTCTACTGATTGAAGTGGGACGTAACAGGTATTGCCACACCAGGGCAAAGTGGAACTGGGAGTAAGGGTGGTGGAGGAGTACTCCACATTCCCCCCAGAGCTCCAGAACTGGAGCCTCACTATTAGTGTTTAACCTCATACCCAGGACATTAAGACCCTCAGTCACCGCCTTCTAGCATATATATATATGATAACATTGGTTGGTGCTAGCCATGAGGGAAATAGGGTTGAGACAATCATATTTAAGATTGGTATGATAATGCGTCACTTGCGCAGTATATTAAATTTCAATTGGTGGCAACATGTTTCAAACAGGACCATCCTGAAAAGAGCTCGACTCCCTGGTATGCACAACATACTTGTCCGACGCAACCTGAGATGGGCTGGCCACTTAAACAGACTTGGAGATGACAGACTACCAAAGCAGATTCTGTACTCTCAACTGAGAGAGGGATCACGTGGAATCGGTAGACCAAAGCTCAGGTACAAAGACAACATCAGAAAAAACCTGAAGGACTTTAACATCCCCATAGGAAGTTGGCAACCAGAGACCGAATAAATTGGAGGAAAATGATTCGCGTAGTGTCATCATCGGATACGATGGACAGCAAGTAATAATATTGATAATTAGTTGATGTAAAGATGCTAGAATATTGAAAATTCTAGAAATGTAACGTGCACAATAATTCTCCCCCCCCCACGAGATGTGGTGCCTTTTTGATTGGCTTTGCTTTATTTTCTGTTGTTTGTAAATCATTTCGGTTGACCCTTAACCTAGTTAAATTACCACTGAGACTAAAAACTAACATTTTTTATGTTTAATTTGGTTGGTTGGATTTTACGGCATGTCAACCCTTGTTGGGTTATTTTATGTCGAAGACGTTTTGTTTTATTTATTGTTGTTGGGTATTCAATTTTTTAAATATGTTTAAAACAATTTTAAAAAAATCTATTTGACCCGTAAACTTGACGCTAACTAATACTACCATGATCACGATGAAATGGTACTCTATATTCCTCAGAACTCCAGAATTGGAACTTCACCCCTAGATGCAATTGAACATCATACCCAGGACACTAAGATCCTCAGCCACATATATGATAATAAGAGTTGGGGTCTTGCCATAAGGGCAATAGGATTGGGAAATGATATGTTCTAATGCTTGACGTGATCGAAGTGAGGATTCCGCCCTGAAGCATCAGGGGTCAGCAGTTGGCCGCAAAGATGCAGTCAGCGTATTATACTACCCCAGCCGGCGGAGCGGTTTCATATTTGAGATGCCCACTAAATATGTCTAGCTTACAAAATTGATAAGTGGTCTTTTTTTGGTTGGCACTGTCAAATGTATGACATTTGATTCTTCTTGTAGAATATTTCCCATTGTTTTTGGAGAGATTCCTGGTGACGATTTTAAGGCATTTCTGTTTCTGCATCTGTGATGGCATTCACCCTGGGTCAATTAAGCCTGCTCCACCAAACGAATTCATTTGTAGTGAATTCATGGAAAGAGTAACAAGGGAATATGAAATCCACAAGCTGTCCCCAAACCCAGCATGCATATCCCGGTCAAGGGACGGATATGGTCTTGTTTGCCGCAGATTTTCCACAGCTGCAGTGAAAGTACGTCAAAAGCAGTTGATTCCTGATGATGGACACGCCCTTTGGATTTTCGCCAGAGCCCCTTTGTGGTTCTAATACCACCAGTTCCCGACAACATGACCCTGCCGCGATGAGGGGAAGTTGGACTTTAGAAATAATGTGCTAGATGGCCGTTGAACTAAGAGCTCCCTCTGACCTTTTACTTGTCTTGTTTTTCGTTCTGTAGGGTGTCTAACCACCCTCCTCACCAGATAAAATCTGTGTGATTACCGGTTTAGTCGTCGATGATCCGAATATGAAACCGGTACAACAGGGTTACATAGTTCCAGTAGCACTTTGAGTGACCTGACAGATAAGGCACAACGTTATTATATACAAATAATCGTTTATGCGTGTCATGAATCTTTGGTATTTCTCATCAAGTAGTGTCACGTAGACCTTTCTCGTTGGGTACATAACAAGAGTTCTTGTAATATATATATATATATATATATATATATATATATATATATATATATATATATACACTGACTGTTCCTTTGTCATCAAATAAATAGATATGTAAAACTTTTATATATTTATTTCATTATAATATATATATATATATATATAGATAGATAGATAGATAGATAGATAACTTACTTGCTGTTATACTTGCCATGTTGGATTCTACTTCTTCTTTCTACTTCGGCCGTGATGTGTACCTAATTTTTTACTCCTTTAATAAATTTATTTTATTTTTTATCCCTTAAGTAAATTTGATGATTTTACTTTACTTATGATACAAACTCTCTGATATTAAATTTTCAACTCCCATCCCCTCAGGCAATATTTATTTTACGTCGCCCAAAGGCCGTTTTTATTTTGCTAATAAACTGAATCTTTTATAATCGCAGCCCAAGACAATGCCATAAGAAAAGATTACATACAAGCAAAATTAGATAAGACTCACCAGAATAGTAATTGTAGAATGTGTGAACAAAAAGACGAAATGGTTCTTCATAAAATAAGCGAAGGCAGCAAACTAGCACAAAGAGAATACAATACAAGGCAGAATTAGGTAAGAAAGGTGGTTCACTGGGAATTATGCAATAAATTTAATTTTCACCATGCAACTAAATGGTATATGCTCAAACTGGAATCTATCCTGTAGAATGAAATGCATAGAATTCTCTGGTTCCTCTTGTTAGTTCTTCATTTTCTTGCCTGTCCGGTCTTCTGAATAAGGGCATGCGTTTAAGTCATGCAACAACTGATCAACAAGACTTTTTAAAGTTTATTTGTCGTTTCCTAACTCATCACGCGGAACTGACTGCCGCAATGAAAACACCTCTGTTTCATCTGGGATCTGGTTATCAACTGAGGAACTAACTCGTTCTCGCGTGACTTGTGGGTTTTCAACTGTCCAGTGATTTTCCATCCCGTGATATAAAAAAAACTGGACCCGCAGAATTACAGGGTGTTGCCAATAATCTATGCTACCATCTAGATTATGCAACAATATGTTGGTAGGCTTGACTTAGATCTATCTTACTGTAAGATTCACATTCTCCTAAAGTGGCATAGAGGTCTTTCGTGTTGGGTATGGGATAGTTATCCTCTTTGGCTACGGGACTGAGAATTACCTTGTAATAATGTGCTAGATAGCCGTTGAGCAAAGATCTTCCTCCACCCTTTTACAGGACTTGTTTTTTTCTTTCGTTCTGCAGGGTATCTAACCACCCTCCTCACCAATTAAAATCTGTACTCTTACCGGTTTAGTCGTCGATGATCCGAATATGAAACCGGTAGTACTTGGTTACATAATACCATTGAGCAACCTGATACATAAGGCGTGATTCTATACAAATAAACCTTTATGTGCGTTGTGAATCTTTGGGGATTTCTCATCAAGTAGTAACTGTTGGTAGGCTTGATTTAGATGTAAGATTCAACTTTTAAAGGTGTTCGGTGTTGGGAATGGGATAGTTATTCAGTTTGGTTACGGGACTGAGATTTACCTTGGAATATTCACAAATCTATTTTACCAAGTTTAAAGATGAGAACAATGAATACACGGCCCCAAAAACTCCGATGCACGGCCATATAAATGGCTGCTAATTCTTTTGTCATTTGAAAGCCGTGTCAATTCCCATAGTGACAAAATCTATTTGTTCTTGACAATAAATATACACTATACTAACATGATAATACTGTTCTGAGTGACAATCATCTGGAGGTTGTAGGTTCAATCCTGACTACAGGTGAAAATAACACAGAATACTCAACATAGCTTAACACTTATATCCGGTCATTGTTAACGGAATAAGAACAATCTACTCGAATGTATTAGATAAAGGGTTCGGTTCGAAGTTCCATGAAGGCATCCAATTATGACAAGATACGTTCCTGAGTTTGATAAGAAACGACTGAAGAAGGCCGGAAGATACATCGATCGAAACGCTGTATACATAACAATAAAGATGAGGACAAGAGTTCGAAAAATGTAAATAATTCAAACTTATTTTTATTTCAAAACTACTGTAATACAATTAAAATCAAAACAATATTGTAAGTAAGCAAGGGCTTAATGGTTAGCAAGCTAGTCCCGCAGATCCATTACAGGTGAATAATGAGTTGGATCTTTACTGGATTCCCCATACTTGCTACCTTGTGTCACATCCTACCCATCACGAATGGACTGCGTAAATACCTTAGAGGGTCCCATCATTGTATAGTGGTTAGTAAGATAGTCTTGTAGATCCACTGCTTCTGAATAACAGAAACTGCGGATCTACTTGCAAGAAAAAATATTATTTATAAAACAAAATAAACATTAAAAAATATTACATAATTCCTTCTATTCTATTATGTTTTTTTTAATATAAAATAGTGATATTTTTCTTATTTAAAAAAACGTGACAAAAACTAAGTCGGTATCAGCTAATCAGCGAGGGAGTCTAACCAACCCCTCCACACAAGCAGGATGTGACACAAGGTCAATTTCTTAAGCAGATTTTAATAGGTTTGAATTCAGAGTTTTTCTTCTCCTAGACTGGTTACCTAGCCATGGTTAAAGAACCCAGTCCACCCTACTATTTACCCATAGCTGTAGGGAGAGTAATTGGATACATCCCAAGGGTATTAGCATTATGCGAAAGTTAAACAGCCTGGTCCAGAATTTTAACTCGTGCCAACAAGTCCATTTCCATGATATTAGGGGCGGGGGTGCTGGAACTGGAACGGATTAATGGCATTTCAGATTATTTCAATGTGGGAAATTGATTTAATATACGAGGAAATTGTGTTACGACCGGAGCGAATTAAACTTGTTAGTCAAGGCACCACTGTACTTGAAAGATTATTTCAATAATCGCCTTTTTACGGTACGAAGGGTAAACTAATTAATATAATGAATAATACATATTACAACCTCTATCTCTAATAGTTATTTCAATTGGTGCATGAAATTTATATGCAAATGTGATGACTATTATGGGATAGGGATGTCTTTTGATCAAGTCACACTGAAAGCATCGCTTCCATTAATGACAGGTGCTTTAAATAAGGTAAGACTTGTGGGTGAGACTAAGCAACAACTTCGTAAATAACAACCATTATAGGACTGAGGAAATTATAGAAATGAACGACCATATCACCTTTAGGCACCCCTTTTGGCGATTCTGACTCGTGGGGACACTTTTCTCATTTACACTGTAAAAATCCGGTTGTTTGTTAGGGGTTAGGGTTAGGGGTTATGGTTAGGGGTTAGTTTTATAATTAAAACAAAAACTCTAAAAATGTAAACAATTAACCGGTGTAAATGGAAATAATGTCCCCACGAATCCAGATCGCAAAAGCGGTGCCTTAAAGTCATATGGTCCGAAAATGAATATTTTTCTCACGTCAAGAAAGTCAGACACTGCGAAAAGAAAAAGAAGAAAATATCTTATCATCATTTTGATTATTAGTATGGTTCCTATTATTTTCCTAAGGAAAAATAAAATTTAAGTTTAAAAAAGTCTTTGTTGATGGGGGTGGGTCAGACAATCGAGTCCGACGTATGTCATTCTATGAATTCTACTGGTGGGAATTTTAGTTGACAGATGTCTAGTGACCTTGAATGACCTCTGATGCTAAAATCAGGTAACCTGATGTCACAGGCAACGAACTTCTTAAGTATTCATGTCAAAGATTACGTTGCTCTTTTTAGTGTGACAAGAACAACTGGTATAAACTTACAAAAGGGAGAATCATATATATATATATATATATATATATATATATATATATATATATAATGGTGAGAGATGAAATAATTCTCCCTTTTCTAAGTTTATACGAGCTCTTGTATATATATATATATATATATATATATATATATATATATATATATATATATATATATATATATATTAGGTTGTTACAAAATAATGGTTGATTTCAAATACATATATTTATTCTTGAAACATTAAGAGTAGAAATGTTAAAATTAGTCAAAATACGAAGCCTTTGGGCAGCTATGCATCTCTACCATCGATCTACGAGGTCATTTATTCCGCGTTGGTAAAAATTTATTGGCTGTGATGCAACAAAATCTTTAAATGATGATTCCACCTCTTCTTTAGATCGAAAATTTTACCATTTAAAAATGTGCTTCGGTGCCTCAAAAAATGATAATCAGTAGGCGAAAAATCGGAAGAATATGGAGGATGTGGTAAGGTCTCGTATCCCAAGTCTGTGAGTTTCTGTACAGTCAATCTTGCAACATGTGGCCGCGCGTTATCGTGGAGGAGAATTGGACCACGTCGATTCACTAATGCAGGTCTTCTTTTTTTGCAAGCAAGCGTGCATATCAGCGAGTTGATTGCAGTAAATCTCTGCAGTAATGGTCTGATTGGTTTTCAAAAAGTCGTAGTGGATAACACCTATTGCAGCCCACCAGACGATCACCATAATCTTTTGCTGGTGCAACTATGGCTTTGGGAAGTGTTTGGGGGATTCATCACGATCAAGCCATTGACCTGATCGTTTACGGTTGTCGTAAAGGATTCACTTTTCGTCACAAGTGACTATTCTGTTAAGAAAGGGGTCATTGGTGTTATGCAAACAGAGCATCAACCACACTTCAAACCGCCCAAGTTTTTGGTGCTCATTGAGCTCATGAGGAACCCATTTATCGAGTTTTTTCACCTTTCCAATACTCTGTAAATGGCGTGAAACTGTTGCAATGCTGACACCAAGTGTCTGAGACATCTCTCTGACACTTTACCGTGGAATTTGCTCAGCAACTGCCTGCAATTGTTCATTGTCAAGACTGCATGTCCGTCCTCTACCTTCTTCATCTTCAAGACTTTCATCTCCACTGCGATTTTTTAAACTACCTTCGTACTGTCCGATCACTTGTGGATTCATCTACCCATGTTTTGTTGATATTGGCAGCAGTTTCGGGGGCATTTTGCCCAAGCTTGAACTCATGCAACATAAGAAGGTGAAGGTCATGTTTGGGCATGTTCATCTTTGAAGGCTCCTACTTTTCAAAAATACTTTCTATCTGAAAATAAATTAAATTTTATTTTTCAGCACACATTAATTATTTTATATGCAAAAATTCACCTGAAATAAACAACAAATTCTGTTAAAATGACAAAATCGAGCACTTCAATCAGCCATTATTTTTGTAACAACCTAATATATAATATATATATATATATATATATAATATATATATATATGTATAAGGTGAACAAAAATTGATAAGGCAAACAGGTATATTTCTTTTATGTTATTTAATTTTTGATTGTTCTCAAATAGTTTGGACCCTAGGTACACGTCATGAGAAAAATTCTTTGTGAATGAATTAAAAAAAAAAAGTTTTAATATGTTTTCTGTGTGACAAGCCACACACACACACACACACACACACACACACACACACACACAACACATATATATATATTATATATATATATATATATATATATATTAAAAAGTATAAATAAATAAAGAATAAAATGTTTAATATTCTAAATTAAAACGGTAAGAATACAGAGAATTTAGAAGTGTTCGAAAACGAATTTTAACTTCAAATATCAAACATTTTAAGGCCGTTAGTCTTTGTATTCCTAAATATTTTATAATATTCTTATAACAAACTCCTGGCCGAAACTCGTGTTAGTAACTCATATTAAATCAATTTTATCCATTCAAAATTTTCTTTCCTTTATTTATTTTTCCTTTCAACATATCGTCGGATTCATTTCCATTTTCAATTTACACACACACACACACACACACACACACACACATACACACATAATATATATATATATATATATATTATATATATATATAATATATATTTGCAAATCGGTCGGAAAATTAGGCTGACCCAGAAAAACAGAACCCACAAATTTTGTAATAAAACTGTTAATTTTAACAAGGGGGTTTAGGGTTAGGGTTTGGTTTAGAGGTGGGCTTTAGGGTTAGTTTAATGGGAAAATAAATAGATAATTTGGGTTTTCTTTTTTGTCTGGGTCACGCTAATTTTCCGACCGATTTGCAAGTTTAGCCATATATACATGCATATGTGTCTGTGTGTGTCTGTGTTAAATAAAGAAACATATACGACAGATTCATATACATTAACGAACAGATACAATTACAAACGACAAAAAAGCCCCCCTCCCCCGCCCCCAATACGCATTATAATCTACAATCCACATCTTCTCCTCGTGAGCATCTTAAAGAAAGCCAATCCATCTCACAAGTTTTAAGAATAACAAAAATGTTTTCTAATCGTAATAATTTATTAAATGATAGCAACAAACTTAAACAACGATTAGTTGCACGTGGCTGTTACCATATTTTTATAATAAAATAATAATGGAGATTCGCTTCCGGTTTTTGTCTATAACAAAAATTATGTCACTGCTTACGTCACATTAGCCAAAATCGTCATAACATAGAATAACTCAAAATTTGAACATGCAACATTAGACAGTCCTCATTGTTTTTTAAAACAAGTTTTAATAAATACATGACTGGTATTATATATCTATATATAATTTGTTTTATTTTAATACATATTTAAAGTTTACATTTCAAATTGTTTTATTTTTTAATCCTTTAATGAATTTGATGATTTTACTTACTTAGGGTACAAACTCGCTGACATTGAATTTTTTACTCCCACCACTTAGGCAATATGTTTCAAAAATCTATTTTTACATCGCCTGGAGTGCTTTTTTATTTTGTTCTAGTATATATATATATTATATATAATATATATATATATATATATATATATATGAACAAAAAGTGATGAGACAAACAGAAATACCGATTTTCTGTTGATGTTTTAATGATTGTGAATTTAGCATCTCTGTTTTGGGCAGCGTGTGCAGTCTAATAAATAAGTTACATTTTTACTTCGTGGTAAATTTGAAAGATCTTTTAATTTGTGGAACCAGTAAATATAATAAGAAAGAAAGAAAGAAAGAGAGTTGAGTAAATATAGAGAGAGGCGTAAGCGATAACGCTAACCGGTTTCTATCGAACATAATGAAAAGATGAAAAGAAAGGAAGAAAGAAAAAAATAGTGAGAGAGTGAGAGTTAAATCAACATTATTATACTTTGATTCCCCATTCAAACTATTTAGCAAAATCTCTTAATATCAAACTTTGTAATAATCAAATTATCATACTGTGGTATATCCATAGGTCGTGCTAGTATTTATTAATCACTTTAAGCAACAAAAAAAGAAGACAAATAGACAAAGAAAAAAGATTAAATCTGCTACTTCCATTGACAACCTTGTCAGAGTTCCGTAGTATCTACCAAGGTAGTGGCTTTACACAGAATTCATGAAAGGAAGTGTCCGTGGTTTAATGGTTGTCGTCGAAGGAAAGGGACACGGCGATGCGAGTTCAAATCCTGGACGAGGCTTGTTGCATTTTATGTGGCACTAATACCCTTGGGAAAGGTATAAATCCGAATATTCTCCTCCCAACTATGGGCAAATAGCAGTGCGGACAAGGCTCTTCAACCTTGGTACGATAACTGGTCTAGAAGAAGGAAAACTCTGAATTCAAACCAGTTAAACTCTGCTTAAAAATTGACCTTGGGTCACATCCTGCTCATGTGGAGAAGTTGGTAAATACATACACAAAAGCTGGAGGTGCGTGGTTTAATGGTTAGAGTCGTAGGAAATGGACTCGTCGATCCGAGTTCAAATCCTGGATGAAGCTGTTTGCATTTCACATAGCACTAATACCCTTGGGAAAGGTATGAATCGAACTATTCTCCCACCAACTATGGGGCGGACTAGGCTCTTCAACCTTGGTATGATAACTGGTCTAGGAGAAGGAAAACTCTGAATTCAAATCTGGTAAACTCCGCATAAAAATTGACCTTGTGTCACATTCTGTTCGAGTTGGTAAATACATACATACATAGAGTTGATGCTAATGATAATGTGGACTGAGGCAAAATGCAATAAAATAACCATAATGAGAGAGCACTTAAGAAAAGCGCCAGGGTTTATGTATTATTGATATAGCAACCAAGTTTTGGCGGTAAAAATGACAAGAAAAGACGACGGTGTGTGTGGAGGGGGGTTGGAGTTGAAAGTTGAAGTGCGATTTACAATATAAAAGCTAATATCGTGAATGGAAGGGGGGGGTGGCTAATCCACTTAAACTTGCTGAAACTGGTGGCCGACAGATGTCGCTATCATCGCAATTAGTCACGACCTGACAAATTCACTCGGGCCACGGGGGAAATTGATATTCATTGTTTTAACAACAAAAAAGAAGGGTTCTCCGCCCAGTATTTGCTATGTGGATTGAACCGGAAAGATGAGGGGAAAAAAGGGGTCATGTGCAAATTACTCACATGTCAATGGAAGGCGTATGATTGTTTTTTTGAGCCGTGTTATAAGCGGCCTTTTTTGTCTTGTAAAGAGTTAGTAAGTGCAATGGTTTGACCGATATTTACGGTAGAAAAAAGATATGGTTTACTTCGAGCAGTTTATTATTATTATTATTATTATTATTAATAATAATAATAATAATAATAATAATAATAATCTTATTATAATGGAGATTGTGGGTTTGTCTGTCTGTAACCGAAACTATATTACTATTCAAGTCACAATTCCCTTTGTTATTTATATCATTCTCCATGATTTTATTTTTTATTTAAACCTCAATTATTAATAAAATTGTTTTACATTACTAATACTGTTGACCATATCTACATACTAATAACATGCAATTGTATTTATATATACAAGACAATAGCGGTTTACAGTGTGAATTGGAAAGCTAATTTGCATATTAATCTTAAACATTTGATTTTAATAAATATATGCTTAGTATTATTGATTTCTAATTGTTTGGTTTTATATTAATGAATATGAGCAAAAATCTCGGGGATAAATCTTAAAAGAAATCCATTAACAAGAAGAAATAACTGTAATATTATTCTTTACTTCCTATTTTAACTAAATAGTTAAATTAGGAAAATTTACCAATGAAAGACGGGAGTAAGTGCAAATGATGGAAGAGTTAGTTTCAAAGATGTTCTATTTTTCAATCATACCCCCTCTGTTCAAAATCTTTTTATCTGAATTCTTATTCAGTTTCATTAGCCTTTCTAATTTAATATGATATTTTATTATATTAAAACTTAAATACTTGCACCTGGAGGGTGTATATATTTGCTAGTAATAATAATAATTGTTGTTGGTGCACTTGAAACGGTACCAAAAACTTGGAAAAAAGACTGAAGGAACTGGAAATCAGAGGAAGAATTGAGACCATCCAGAAAACAGCATTGCTGAAATCTAGAATACTCAGAAGAGTCCTGGAGCTAGAATACTCAGAAGAGTCCTGGAGAGATGAGGAGACTTGTTGTGAAAAACTTACAGGAGTAAACATAATAATAATAATAATGATAATAATAATAATAATAATAGACTTTGAAATTAAGACGGATCCCCTTATCACAATTCCCAAAATGCATTTCAGCTAGATTCTTCTTCCTTTCAAAATATTATTCGTAAAATATTTCTTTCGAGCCAAAACTAAAATCTAAAACTCTCTGTCCCGCAGTTCTTACTCGCGAACAGGAAGAGAAGGTCAACAAATAGTTAAGAGGTGTCAATCACAAACCCCTGTATACTCTTGTTGGATCAGCAAAATGGTAATTCTGGGTGGACATGTCCAAAATGGGTTATCTTCCCTTACTGCGGTTTGTTCGCCGATAGAGGGCGAGAGTTGTAGGCAGAAGCCGGGAAAACGCGTGTTCTCTATATCCATTGAGTGGGGTTTTTGCCCCCCTCCAAACAACTACCAGTAAGTGACATTCTCTACGACGCAAGTCCTACACCTATTTCCTCTATAATACGTGTATGTATCTGTTTTGTTTATATACCTGTCTTGAGTGTATCTTCTCCATCGCTCACGGAATAAAGTCTGTTATTATTTTACAACTTATTCGGAATATTTTATGTACACACATGTACCCACACTGGAAGGTTACTTCAAGCCTTCCAAATTTAATATAAGATGTTTACCTCTTATCCTCTGTTAAGTATTATTTTGAATTCAAATAAATTCATATTACATGTCCAAAAATCACTCATCCGCGCGTCTGAGAATTGGCTATTTAGACGAGAGACGCCATCTATCCACTTCGTCCAATGGTCGAGCCAAAACTAAAATCTAAAATTCTCTCTCTTGCAGTTCTTATTCGTGAACAGGAAGAGAAGGTCATCAAAGGGTTTAAGGGACGTCACTCACAAATCCCTGTATCCTCTGTTAGCTATTATTTTGAATTCAAATAAATACATTACACTAACCGTGCATAATTTATAGGATACCCATCAACTATGTAACACTTTTTTCTGCTATCATGGAAGAAACTAAAACAGTAAAGTTGTCGGAGTGGCCTATTGTTCTATCAGCAAGGGAGTCTATCCCCTTTTCTCAAGCGCTAGACAAAGAAGATTGTTTGTGCTGGGGTGGAGCAGACTAAACCAAGCCAGAGATTCAGACAGAAATTGAAAACTTCAAATTTCTACTTATTTGACGAAGATTCTTTTCCATTTCATCTTTTAATTGACCATTTGCAATGGTAGAACCCCTCTCCCATACATAGTTAAGACCCACCTCTCCCTTTTTCGGAATGGCGTAACTCCACGGTGTACTACCTTCACCCTCACGCTTTGATTAATGTGACGGACAGTCTGAGAGGAACTGGGACCAAATTTAAAATTTATGCTAGTAAATGAGACGTGAACCCTTAATTTCTATTTTAGGTTTGGGGCTATTAAACATGTAAATTATTGCAAGTGAAAAAGAAGCAAAAGTCACTATAAATCTATGAAATTCATTCTCACAAAATATTCACGTAGACGAGGAAAAATAATGAGTATATATTATATTGCAACATGACAAAACATGATATCATATAATCATTCTTATCATTTTCCGAATGACTTATTTTCTTCTTTTTTTTTTAAATTTTGTTTTACTTTATTTATATAAAAAAACAGTACTTAAAACATGGACCTACTTTTTCGGAAGGACAGTTTTATGCTGTTACCGGTTGGTTGGTTGGTTGGTTGTGTTGGGGTATTTTAGGGTATAAGGTGTGCTAATGCCCGAGACTTATATTTAGAGACTTTCCAAACAGCGTGACTGAATCGACCAATCTAAAACGCCCAAACATGTATTTAATTTGCTATTTAAAGGTGTTGATAAATTGTCGATAATTACTCGCTAGAAGCAAAGGCCAACAAATGAAGATTATACAACTCTCTACTTCAAAACAGGATAAACTATGATAAATCTCAGGATGGAGTAGCGGACAAGAATTAAAGATGTGACGCTCTACCCAGCAAAAATCTCCTTGGTCTAGCACTATCGAAAAAGGATTGCTGTCTTGCTGATACCGACATTAGGCCACTCCGCCAACTTTGTTTTACTTATGTGGGACAGTATTCAGAGAATGCTTAATGATAGACAAAGTTAATGTCAATGACTTGCAAGCAATTGCACAATAGCAAATTCTTGTCCATTAAATGAGAATTGTACCTGTAATAAAATTTAGCATTGAATGTATTGCCTTTGACATTTCAGTAAATGCAATTATTTGATATTTATTTACAATACTGAAAAGCATAAGGAATTGATTTTTTAAAACTTATTTTGAAATTTGAATTTGACCGCTTCATTTAAGCCGAATCCTCCCCCCAAAAAAAGCTTCAATCCCAGCATAGTATTAGAGACTTTCTTAAGCCTAAAAAAAAGATTCAATCCCAGTATTAGTATTGAAACCAAGCAATATTTGTAAAAGAATATTTACAGCGATTTCTGTCGTGGACATTTTTGCCAGCACCTGGCAGTGGAAGACAATGGTCAGCTTCATCTGTGACAAGATTGGATATAATTGCACCCATCACATTCAGCATTCTTTCTATTTCAAGAAAATAAAAAACTTTATACCACAAATGAACTCCACTGTAAAACCCGTTTTCAACCACAGCCCTAAAATGACCACACAAATCGAAACAGGTTGATTAAATTTGATGGCATGTCACACCTTTCAACGGTACGATTTCAGGTAATAAAGGACTATTTGCTCTTAAATTCCTACCATAAAATAAACTGAACCCCCATTTTATGTCCGTGTTTTTGCAATAAATGTTTTATTTTTCTTGCACCCATTATTTTACAATACTAAATATATTTTATTTATTTTAATATTCACTTCAATGTGTATATTCTAAAAGTTTTTATTTTGTGAGAATGCTTAGTTTTAAAGTGGGGGTTCGTTTTTACACTTCAACTTTTTACTCGTAAAATTCCTACCATAAAATGCCCAAGCCTAATTTTATGGCAGGAATTTACGAGTAAAAAGTTGAATATTACTTTTTGTTGTTGTTATTTCTTTTCTTTTTGGCTTTGGTACTCTAAAATAAAAACATCAGATTTTAATCATCGTCGACGAAAAAACAAAATTACAGTCATAAAAGGACGATCCAATTTATGCCTAAATTGTAAAACGAGACCCCACTTTAAAACTAAACATTCTCACAAAATAAAAACTTTTAGAATATGCACATTGAAATTAGTATTAAAATAAATAAACAAAATATATTTTGTATTGTAACATAACGGGTGCAAAAAAATAAAACATTTATTGCAAAAACACGTATATAAAATGGGGGTTCAGTTTATTTTATGGTAGGAATTTACGAGCAAATAGTCCTTTATTACCCGATTTCAATTATTGTACGTCCAGCAATTTATCGTTTCAAGTCTTCCTATCGTGAATTAATAATTCTATTTAATAATAATATTTTTTGCGCATTTTATTATTTAGTTTTTATATATTTGTATACAATACTATAGAGGTGCTCAGTGTATAAGGTTTGTCGTTGAAGGAAATAGACACAGCGAACCGAGTTCAAATCCTGTACGAAGCTGTTTTCATTATGCATAGCGCTAATACCCTTAGGAAATGGATGTATCCAACTATTCTAACACCAGCTATAGATAAATAGTAGGGCAGACGGGGCTCTTTAACCGTGGTATAGCAACATTCTGGGATACTCCGAATTTAAACTAAAGGGGTTCTCTGAAACTTGTTAAACTCCGCTTGATAATTGATCTTGTGTCACATCCTACTCGTGTGGAGGGGTTTGTAACTATGTTGTAGACCCACACAACTATGTTGTATACAGAGACTTATTGTAGAAAAGAGGATGAACTTCTTTACAACTTGCAAACTTTGCCGATATGTTCCTGTCTTCTATTTCCTCTTCTTCTCTGGCCGACATCATCGTCTAGCTAGTTCTTCTTAATTCTTCTGGCTAAGGCTGAATTCTTCTTCTTCTTCTTCTTCTTCTTCTTCTTCTTCTTCTTCTTCTTCTTCTTCTTCCGAACTTTGCATGTTTTTTAATTAAATGAATTAACAAGACTTATTGTTCGCTTGATCAAGCTTTTTATTTTATCAGCCCATATTGATTATTCACCGCGCAGGAGGGATCGAACTCAGCAGAGAGAAACACGTCCACTCTGCTCCAAAGTCAGGTCGAATCTGAATTCTAAACTAAAACTATATCACATGTCTCTCATGGCGCGAGAGAATCGCGCCTCTAGGGGTCAAGGGGCTATTAACAGTCAGCCCATTTTTCCATGAACCCCTTGATTCTAAATCAGAGAGACTTGAATTTAATCCTTATCTTACAGGTACGCTTCAAAATTCATCATAAATTGTAACACCTACATATGCTCTAAGTATTTCTATCTAATATAAATAATTGATGAACACAATGCGGGGTGCGTTCATTACGAAGGAAAGAGCATCGATTGGTTGGTTGTTTATTGGTATTTACGGCATGCCAATCCTTGTTGGGTTATTTTATACCGAAGATATTTTGTCTAGACTAGGATTACCAACTCACTACAGGTTTTCTAAATTCCAACAGAATTTTCCTTCTCCTAGACTGGCTGCCATACCAGGTTATGTCTCATTACAGAGGAAATCTACAGACGGGATTCTTTGAACAACAGAATAACTGAACCCCTACAATGGCGACAAGGAATCTAACAGAGTTTCTTTCTCCTAGACTGGCTGCCATACCAGAGTTAAAAATCCCAGTCTACCATGCTATTTATCTTAGCTGGACGGAGGATGGTTTGATTCGTACCTTTCCCAAGAGTATTAGCGCTATGTGAAATGCAAACAGGCTCGTCCAGGATTTGAACTCGTCTCATCGTGTCCATTTCCTACGATAATAATCATTACACTATGAGCACCCTACAAAATTATTTTATAGACACAAAATTTACTGAAGCCTTTCTCTATTTCACAGATCCCCACTCTCTTTCTCTCTTTCTTTGTTTCTTTCTTTCTTTTTACACCGCCGTTACTTTTTTTTCTAAGTTCATCGTTTCATTCTTTCTTTCTCTCTTTCTTTCTTTCTTTCTTTCTTTCTTTGTTATTTCCTTGTTTCTTTCTTTTTACCTAGCAGTTACTTTCCTAGTTCATCGTTTCTTTCTTTCCTTCTTTCTTTCTGTTTCTTTCTTTCTCCGTTTATATTATCTTTTTCTTCATTCATTTCTTCATTCATTTCTGCCTACTGAAGTGATTTAAAAACATTTCAATTGACCAATGCTCCTTCATTTTTAAATCAGCAACAGGACCGATGAAGCCGCCATTTTGGACCCTCATATAAAACAACTACCGATCAATACATAAATAATCTCTTCATAAATCATGCCAAACTCTGCTAGAATTAGAAATTCCTCTCACAATAATCTCCTTTCATTCTTTTTTTTAAGCTTCTTTTAATTTCTTTCTCTCTTTCTTCCTTTCTTTAGAAAAATGAATGTTTACAAAAAAAATTGAATGGCCTTTTTGTCATTGCTTCACTGAGAATACGTACGGCGGTAATTTATCAAGAGCGAGATGAATTATGGGAAATGCGTTATCACTCCTCCTACCACAACTTTCACCCCCTCTCTCTATCATACACACCTGTCTTTTTCTGTAGTCGTGTACAATTTGACTTGCCCAACGCAACGCTTGAGATTTTTATGTTAGTTCTTGTAGACAGGTTAGGTAATAAAATATATACAAGAAAAGCTTGTGAATTAAAATCATGGTCACTCTCAAGATGACAGTTTTTATTTTGGCACACCGATACCTATATGGGCTCTGTCAATCATCCTCATTAGTAATACTATCTACTATTATTTTCCCAATTCTCATTGTTTTTATTGCGACTCAATCATGCCGTTTCGTCTACAATGGCAGAAAATACAGCGCACATCGTATCTCCTGTAACTTTCTCTCTCTGTCTCTATATCTATGTGGAATCTTTGTTTAATGGCATATCAACCTACTAGGTTATTTAATGCCAAATGCATCATTGTAGAAGAAAACTAACCCTAGATGTACTATCTAATCCATTGCTGGGAGGATGAGCGGTTCGTACCTTTCCCAAGTGTATCAGTCCAAAAGTGAACTATAGAGGAAAGAGGGGAAATAGATATTTGGGTCTACAAGTTCCTGCTGAGGGGGGGGGGCAAAAAGAAGCGAGTCCGCCGTCTTCTCGCAAGCCAAACTTTCTCAAGCTCAAAACCCGTCGTCGTCGTTGTCAAAATAATCTTTTCTGACCGCCGTCTCACGTAGGCCAAATGCTTGTCTGCTCGTCACGCTCCACTCGCTTTGGTTATTTATCGGCATATTACTCAAACATCCGGGCACATCAGTCGAACCTTACGTCCGTCCAGTTCCTAAATCGCATTTGTCTTAACATGCATGCAGGATGACGCGGGTTCGATCCCGGCAGGCAAGACAATGTCTTGCTCTTTTTCCTTTCTCGTTCACCGTCATATGAACAAAGTAGTACAATTAGAATTTAACCCTCTTACCCGATGAACCAATACATTAACCACGGCGATACCCCATATCCCTATGAGTATCTTGTTTAAATTTTGATGAATAAATCTTTTCTTATTCAACATGAAGATAATTTAATTTTGTAGAATTAAACAAAAGGTGTTGTAGAGGAGTTTAACGCCGCTGCAGGATGGACTGGCTCATAACCTTATAATAGTCGATGTAGCAGTGATAGAGACGGGAAAATTATATTCGGGCAAAATCTCTGCGTTTGACTACACACATTTGACCCTCCTCATTCTTGTAAGTTTGTCTTTGTGAATTGTTCTACTTCTTGGTTTTATGTAATAAGTATGTGTTAGCACCAGATACAAGTGCTGAATAAAATATATCTCAAGCGCACTATTTCTCTGTGTATCTTTTACCACTCAACAATACAACAAAAGGCACGTCTCCTATTTAACAATTTTATTAACAATCTTTTCGAGCTTTCTGGACAACTTTTTTTACATTTGGATGGAATCCGTGGATTAGTCGACCGGAGTTTTTATCCCAAGTACTTTCGGCACTTCGAATAACATTTTAAAATGCCTTAACACTTTTCCTACCAATTCACCTCCTTTCAACTCCACAACC
>CM042165.1:86353820-86356320 GCA_023376005.1 Doryteuthis pealeii
AAAAATTGACACTACTCCATCGTCTCTCGTAGACGGAAGGATGCCAACAACATATAATAATGCTTAGGTAAACAAACATAGATAAAGCTTATATTAATCTAACACAAGGGATGTAATGATTATCGATCGCATAATCGAAGAGTTCGATAAATATCTGGGGCCTCAAAAGGGTCCCTAATCCTGGTGGGGCTTAAGAGCTGATATTGGGAAATAAAAATAAACTGAGTACTCTATCTGAAATTAAAGTTTGTGTTGGTTGTTTTGTTTAATGGCATATCACCCCTTCTGGGTTATTCAATACCAAAGCCATCTTTGTAGAACAGTAGTGGTACTATTTAACCCATATCTTGTGGAGGAGGTAATTCATACATTTCCCGAGTTAATGAATATATAGGCTCTAGATTTGATCGCCGACAAGTTCAAGATTCCATATACTCACTTGAAACCTAAAATTGATAATAGAAGGCGGTGCCTGAGAGTATTCATATCCTTGGAATGACGTTAAACTCTATCGGATGGTGAGGTTCCAGTTCTGGAGTTTTGGGAAATATAGAGCACCGCTTCATCACCATTGCTCCCTGGTCCTCTCTGACCCGCAGTGGTAGTACCTGTTAGGGTCCCATCTATGGGTTAAATAGAAAATACAAATATAAATAAAAGGAAGAGAACGTATTCCGACCTGAATTGGAAAACAAAAACAAAAGTACACCAAATTGTAATTTTGAGAAAAGTAGAAGAATCTTTTTTAACTGATTGGTTTGATTTGGCTTGTTTGTATTTTACGGCATATCAACCTCGGTGGGTCATTTAATGCCGACAAAGTTTGGAAATGAATTCATTCATAATGGATACTAATTCTTTTTATCAACACATTTTTCTACTTAACCCATAGATGGGACCCTGACAGGTAATACCACTCCGGTCAGAGTGGACCAGGGAGCAATGATGATGAAGGAGAGCTCCACATTCCCCAAATCTCAAGAACTGAAACCTCACCATCAGCCCGTCTAGTCTAAGTAAGGGTCTCAGTGGAGTGCTGCATGTCATTGATTGCTCATCCACCAGGATTCCGTCCTTAAGCATTACGGGTCGCCACCCACAGCCAACAGGTGACCCCATTGTGTGGGTGGGAGTGAAATATATCAAATTAGAAAGACTAACGAAATTAAATAAGAATGCATATAAAATATTACACTTATTTAATGATATTTTAATTGGTTTCTATAAAAAAATCATTCATAGGATTTATTCTAATACGTTGGAGAATGAAATTATAATATTAGAGATCAATAACACCAAGTAATTATCTATTAAACCTGGTTTTGTTAAAACCAATATGCAAATCAATCACACCATATATTATGTAAACCTTTATTTCTTAGTGATATATAAGACACATTAAAAGATTTTAAACGCACTAATAACATGGGCTGTTTTGGGGCAAATCTAACTCAGATTATCATAGAGACCTCGTTAATAAATAAGATTTATTATTCTGTGTATTAATGATTCAGACTATAAATTAGATACTCATTGGTAAATGCTGAGAGCATTGTGATGTAAGCAGTGACGTAGTTTCGGTCACAGACACCGAATCTCCATTATAATAAGATTATTTCATTCCTTTTTTGTTGGAATTTTTATATATAAGGCGTGTGACAGATGCCTACTCCTAAATATAGACTCGTTGAATACCACGTGACCACCGAAGGCATTCCTATTGCCCAATCACTGGCACTGCTGCTGCTGCTGTTGGTGTATTTATAGAGGTCTGATTCTTAACCTTGGCTCATTGCTATTTGGATTCTCTTTGACGTCGGACTTACAAAGAATACTATAACACCGGATACTTATTGGCTTGCTTTACTTACTTACTACATCTGGAACTAAGGATGCCGACCAGATACTTAACATTTTTAGTTTTGGTTTTTCCCTGGAGTCTGAGCCTCCTCAGGTCTCCAGGACTCTTCTGAGTATTTTAACCGATTTCAGCAATTCTTTTTTGATGGTCACAATTCTTCCTCTGATTTCCGGTTCCTCCAATCTTTTTCCAGTCTTTTTGCTAACGTCTCTTGAGCAACAACTACAATTGGTATTATTTTCACTTTTATATTTCACGTCTTTTTCAATTCTCTGACAAAGTCTCTCTTTTCCTTGTCTTTCATCTTCACCTTGTGATCTGCTGGAACTGCAAAATCTACCAATTGACAAGTTCTCTTTTTTGTTTTTGTTAATCAATACTCGGTCTGGTCTTTTGGGTGGGATAAGGTGGTCCGTCTTAATCTCAAAGTCTATTATTATTATTATTATTATTATTATTATTATTATTATTTCACTCTATCGAGTTTTTCACACCTGCAGAAGCCGGTGGATCCCTGGAGGCTGAGGGACAACAAGTCTCCTCAGGTTTCCAGGACTCTTCTGAGTATTCCAGCCGATCTTAATAGAGTCCTGGAGATCTGAGGAGACTTGCTGTCACTTAGCCTCCAGTGAACCACCG
>CM042165.1:86358820-86363820 GCA_023376005.1 Doryteuthis pealeii
AAGTCCAATGAAAAATGGTTAAAAACACAACTAACGGTTAAAATTTAAGTAAAAAATAACATAAATCGTGTAAATTCATTAAAATCTATGCCCAAGCCAAATTTTTCCGTTTTAATTTTGACGACGATTTGCAATTTTTATCCGAGAAGACTTTCGTTCCAATCCAATATTTATGTACTTTTAAAATATTTCATTGAATCTACAGATGTAAGACCCACACGTACAAGAGAGTTGTCTATATAAACACACATGCTGCACATGCCCAATGGCGAGAAAAAAAGGTAGGTCAGGGAATGACAGTTGCAAATTCACACTAATCCAAAAGCTTGAATTCAAACCTTTTTAAACTGCGCTTAAAAACTGACCTTCTGTAATATCCTGCTCACACGAAAAGGTTGGTTAAATACACACTGGATTCTTAAGGCTTAATATAGCAATCGGTCTAGGAGAAGGAAGATTTGTGTGAATACACACTGGATTCGGTTAAATCGAACTTAATGGACCTAAATTCCACCATCGTATGTCACCCTACCGAAAGAAAAAAATACCAAAAAAACAGGGAATGAACCGAATTTAATGAATTTTCAGTGTTGATATATTAATGAATAAAATTTGTAATGCAAAAGTTATTTCATTTCAAAACTTTTACATTATTCCAGGTCAGTTAACTTGGAACCACGTATCTTTGAGAATCTGTGTTACACTTCAAATATACGTGGTTCAAAGTTAACTGGCCTGAAAAAATGTAAAAGTTTTTAAATAAAATAACTGGTGTATTATATCTTTTATTCATTAATATATATCAACACTAAAAATTTCATTAAATTCGGTTAATTCCCTATTTTTTTTTCTTCGGCGGTTTGACATACGATGGTGGAATTTAGGTCCGTTAAGTTCGATTTAACCCTGGCTTCTTTAGCCATAATGTGGCAACCGGTCTAGGAGAAGGAAAACTCTTAATTCAAACCTGTTAAACTCCACTTCATAAAATGACCATGTGTCATACCCTTTTCATGCGGAGGGGTTGGGTAAATGCAGACTTACTAGACCGACCTCTTAGTGTAGGTTTGCTATTTTCAAAGTTTCCTCGGTTTTCTGCTTATTTTCATTATATCAATTCCTTGTTTCTTAGGCACTGAGATCTTCAATTACAAAGCCGCAAGTGACTAACCTTAGCGAGAGAGAAGAGAGAGAGAGAGAGAGAGAGAGAGAGAGAGAGAGAGAGAGATTTGATTTTGTCCCGGGGGATGGGTGGGGTACTCAAGATTTGAGACAGAGAACGACCGACGCTGGATACGGACGGGGGTTGAAACAAAAACGCAAACCAGAAGCGCCACACTGCGGCCTCTCTGTTAATGAAATTGTGATATCCTGCAAAAGTGATTACCGGGAGTCCTCCTTTCCAAATTACAGGGGCGTGGAACGGGGGTGGGGCGGTGAAAGAGAGAGGAGGTAGGGAGGTGGGACGATCTCGCCTTTCCCCAGCCTACACGCTCTCCTTCATCTACTCCTTCGCTATCACCGCCGCCGCCCTCGCCGTCGCCGTGCGCTGCCACAGACGCCAGTGTCTCGGCCACCCGTACAACTCAGTGGGCCGGGTGCGCCGATAAGGGTGGAACTGATTGCAAAAGAAACACTCGCATCTGAGGGGCAATTATTACAGGTGCGTGAATAGAATGAAAAAAATAATTTAACTGATGTATTTGTAAACATGACCATATGCCCGCTCATAGGCTTAAGCTTGATTTAATTACAGAATTTTTTTTTTCCACAATATCAACTAAAATGCTCAAGTTTGTAATACAGTAAAAACGACACATCATAGCGGGATTTTTATTAGGGCAACACACTTAAAATGCTCTTTCCTAAATAATAATGCATTTTCCGGTCCAATTTGAAAATGACTCGGAAATTTGTGTTGGTTTACGCTGAACGTCAATTTGCAATAATCTGAGTTTTCGATATATATATATATATATAAGTAAGTAAAAAGTAAAGTCGTCGGGGTGGCCTAAAGTCGGTATCAGCCAGACAGCGAGGGAGTATATCCCTTATTCACTAGCACTAGGCAAAGGAGATTTTTTGCGTCTGAGGTGGAGCGCCACATCTACCATCAGCTCCCTACTTTACCGCACATATACATGTGATACTCATACGCTGAGTTGGCGAGGGCCGGTATCGAATCATGAACCTTTTGGTTCCTAGGTGCATGTTCTACCGACTCATATGAAGCCATCCACACGAGCAGGATGTGACACAAGGCCAGTTTCTTAACTAGAATTTAATAAGTCTGAATTCAGAATATATCCTTCTCCTAGACTGGTTGCTTAGCCGATGTTAAATAACCCAGTCTGCCCTACTATTTACCTGAACCTGGACGAACAGTAGTTGGATGCATACCTATCTCAAATATATTAATGCTATAAGAAACAGTCTCATCCAAGATTTGAACTCGCAACGACGATTCCCTTTCCTATGACTCTAACCATTACCCGACGTGCGTCCGAGTTTTCGATATAATGAAGGGAACACTGTGAATATAACCCTGTTCGTATACATTTAGATGAACCGACTGTATTCGCTGCAGTAAGAGTAAGATCACGCCCCCCACATGTGCTGGGTAACGCGAAACTACACATAGTGGTGTCATTCCACTATTACAGCTCTGGGGATTATTGCCTGCATATTAAATAATAGATGTATCTCAGTTATTCACTGAAAGTCAGGGAAGGTTTTGCCAATTTGTAAAACTTCAATGGAAATCCATTTTCCCAATTTCAATCGACCAATCATTGAACAGGAAAAGTAACCAATCAACACCGACCAGGCAATTTGGGCTAATTGCGTTTTAGCTTTGATGTAAGACAGCGAAACACAAAAGTATTTATTATGACTTAAATGTCGAAATATCAATTGATATGCTATGGTGCCGGTTCGATCTATCTATCTATCTATCTATCAGTTCACATCTTTCTCTCTCTCTCTCTCTCTCTCTCTCTCTCTCTCTCTCTCTCTGTAAACACACACACACACACACACACACACACACACATATATATATATAAATATATATATATGGGGGTTGTCTGTGTGAGAAATGAGATACAGGTAAAAATATTGGGTTAATCTCAATATTTGGTTGGTATAAGTGTTACTGGCATAAGTCAGCGTTATAACAAATATAAAGTGCTCAATACGTAAGTAGAGCAGATTTATTATTATATCAGTACACACTATAATATAAAATTTAACATTTTGAAAAAACATATGATGTTTGTTATGTAATTGCTGACAGTACTGTTTCGACCAAATCGATAAGTTGGTCTTCATCAAAGAGCGACATAGATGGGAAGAGAAGATATCCGTTAAAAAAAAAAAAGACTGTTTACAGAAACGAACGCTGAGTTCAACCGCTGAAATTTTTTTTTTTTTTAACGGATATCTTCTCTTCCCATCTATGTCGCTCTTTGATGAAGACCAACTTATCGATTTGGTCGAAACAGTACTGTCAGCAATTACATAACAAACATCATATGTTTTTTCAAAATGTTAAATTTTATACTGTCGGATTAATTTCCATCTATTTTTCATATTTGTCAAATGAAAAAACATTATATCTGGGACTTTTACACCTTGAAGACTTTCATCTATAACTACGGATTTATCAACGCCACAAGTAAATTTTGGAACTCTAACATCTTTTTTCAAATTACCATGTGGACTTGTATATATTTTTAACAGCTGAAATATATACTATACTATTTTGATACCCACTTTACATTTTTATATAAACTTTTACAACAAACTCTTTTGAGTTTTTCTATAAACTATAATGCTTCTGATTTTTAAAAATTGAAAATAAAATTTATTTTATTTTTAAAACAGAACATGCATTTTTCAAAAATTTCAGCGGTTGAACTCAGCGTTCGGTTCTGTAAACAGTCTTTTTTTTTTTTTTTTTTTTTAACGGATATCTTCTCTTCCCATCTATGTCGCTCTTTGATGAAGACCAACTTATCGATTTGGTCGAAACAGTACTGTCAGCAATTACATAACAAACATCATATGTTTTTTCAAAATGTTAAATTTTATACTGTCGGATTAATTTTCATCTATTTTTCACACTATAATATATATATATATATATATATATATATATATATATATATATGTGTGTGTGTGTGTGTGCACACACTATATATATATATATATATATATATATATATATATATATATATATATATGCTACCGATTTTCCTGGTAGAGCACTTTTGGGGAGACATCTGTCGAGTTTCGCTCCCGGCTAGAGGTAGCTGTTTAAAAAGTCAAGCCGCACTGATGAGACGTAAACGTCGAAACACGAGTCTGTGGATATATATATATATATATATATATATATATATATATATATATATATATACTTTGTTGTCATTAATCTCATGTCCACCCAGGCTAGAGAATTCCAGATTTACAAAACCTTTTGTTCCGATTGATCCTAGGAAACAGATTTAAGTGATTTGATCAACGAGAGACGATGGAGTAAGGTCCTTTTTTTAACTACGTGTTCAGGGCGGGTTCATATGGAGGACGAGCTGTTGCCCAAGCAACAAATCCCCCTCTCCACGCTGCTGCTGTGATCCAAAGTAAACGCAAGGAATCACTGCAGTTTGGCAGCAGTCGTTTCGCAGGAGTTGCTGAGTAGCACTTGATTTCAGTGTCACACCACCTCAGGGACTCCAGTTCATGATTTATCGTCGGGGTTTACTCCCCTAGTCTTTCTTTGGGATGAGGCTAAGCCGCTAGGCAGCGGAGGTTTTGTGTCGGTCTTTTCCTTGACTTAGATGGGTTGCCGACCGAAGCTAAGAAGGGTTAGAGTTAGGGGATTTATGGGAGTAGTAAGTACCCCAATAATACTACTGTCAGTGTTCCTGAAAAATGAAATGCTTCGGATTTGTTATCGAGGTTAGCACCCCTGACTTCCTCGGGATCGTGTAAGCTGC
>CM042165.1:86368820-86371320 GCA_023376005.1 Doryteuthis pealeii
TTCTTCTAGCACATCCATTTTTAAAAAGGGGTTGGGAATTATCATAAGGGCAAAATAGCGTTGAGACATGTGGGGATTTAAAATTAAATTAAATTAAATCAAAATTAAATAAATAAATAAAAAGTTCTGAGCGTCTGGACTCTGGCGTCCAGAGTTAACGGTCTAATGAACAAAGTCTCCATCTATTCTTCGAAACAGTTGTGTCTTTTTATTTCTCCATATCTCATATTCCCCATAAATTGGTGATCTACCGACGTGATTTATATAAAAAAAAAAAAAAAACTTAAAGGTTCATCGCAGATTTTATTATCAAAATAACACATCATGGAAACCGCACCACATCGAAGAGAATACCTTCCGCTACAAACAACAAAAATTGACATCGACGTATATGAAATGTACGTCGAGAAGAAGGAGAAAGAAAGAAAGAAGAAACGAGAGAAAATATAAATTACGTAGAGCTCACCGAAAAAAAAAAAAAGAAAAAAAAGAAAAAGGGGCTGATAAAAAAAAATTTAAAAAAGGAAAGTAATAAAATGTGAGTAAATAATTACAATTTGTCGTTGCACATAACACATAATAACACATCAAATTTTGTTCCTTCCTTTACTGATTTTTTTTTCTCTCTCGTTGCGGAAGCTAACATTAAAAAAAAGAAAAAAAAACAACATATTTTTTTCCACATTCATGAAAATACACACAGACATTATATATACTAGCAAATATATGCACCCTTCGGGTGCAAGTATTTAGGTTTTGATGTAATAAAATATTGTATCAAATTAGAAACTATTTAGAAAATGATAAACTGAGGTGGGGGGGGGGGGGTATAATCGAAAAATAGAACAGCTTTAAATCTAGCTCTTCCATCATTTTCCATCACTCCCGTCTTTCATTTTTCCTAATTAATCTATTTGGTTAGATTATGAATTATTTAATAAAATTACAGTTCTTTCGTCTTGTTTATAGATTTCTTTTAAGATTTATTCCCGAGATTTTTGCTCAGATTCTTTAAGAGAAAACCAAACAATTAGAAATCAATAATAGTAAGCATATATTTATTAAAATCAAGTTCTTAATATCAATATGCAAATTAGCCTTCTTGTTCACACTGTATACCGCTATTTTGTTGAATATATAAATATACTTGCATGTTATTAGTATGTAGATCCAACAGTATTAATAAGATATAACAATTTTATCAATAATTGAGGTTTGAATAAAAAAATAAATTCAGGGTGAATGTGATGTCAATAACTAAGGGAATTGTGACTTGAGTAGTGATTTAGTTTCGGTTACAGACAGACAAACACACAATCTCCATTATAATAAGGTATATATATATATATATATATATATATATATAAGAAAATTGTGAGTAATTAACATTTTTTATTTTTCACATCCAACCCCCCCCCAAAAAAAAAAAAAAAATTGAATGAACTTATGTTACTTACTAATTAATTTTCTACCCACCCACTAGCGAAATTCTGAACACTGTTATACAAATTCACCTTAGCCGACTTAAAAAATATTTTTTAAATAAACCTACACACCTTCATATTACTAAACCATACACGGACCTAAATCCAACCAAGCAGGGGATTTAATTCAAAAAAACTAAAAATTAAAAAATGTCAAGTAATCATGTCTCTTTTGCATCTATACTAAAGTTTGCACCAAAAGAAGACAGGAGATTGAAAAAAAAACAAAAAACCTCAAGTTGTTTTTGTTTTTTTTAATTCGTCTCCACACGAAATGCGTGTAATCGATAAAAAAAAATTAAAGCATAATTTTCTGTCGTGACGACCCGAGCAAACCACACACACACATAAAGAAAGGACAAAAGAGTTGGACAATAACCCCTTTGTTTCTTTAAAGGATTCGTTTGCACCAAAGAAAAGAAAAAGCCAAAGAAATAATCCAACGAAGAAATTAACCGACGCAAAAAAAAAAAAAAAAAAAAAAAAAAAAAAAACAAGCTACCAACGAACAAACGAGTACTTCTACGAAACCAAAATGACAAATAACAAAAATAGAAAATAACACCCACTTTTGACTTTCCCCATACATAAAAAATTGACTTTCCACATACACAACCCTACAGAGGTATAGTTGGTCCTTTCTAGCCAGGGAGGAATCCCCTCGCAACAGTCTACTATGAACTCATTAAAATAAATCCTGATTAATAAAGCCACCTCTGCCTTCTTACATACACAACCCTACAGAGGTATAGTTGGTCCTTTTAGCCAGTGATAAATTCCCTCGCTACAAGCCACTATAACCTGAGTAATAAAGCTATATTTGCCTTACACACACCTTACAAAAAAACCCCCCAAAACTCACTGATGCATCATTACCGTAGCTCCGCTACTTGAGTGGGGATGTATTGTGGGGATTTAAATAAAATAAAATTAATTCAAAATTAAATAGATAAATAAAAAGTTCTGAGCGTCGGGCGTCCAGAGTTAACGGTCTAATGAATAAAGTCTCCATCTAT
>CM042165.1:86376320-86396320 GCA_023376005.1 Doryteuthis pealeii
ATATATATATATAAATATATATATATATATATATATATATATATATATATATTGACCTTGTATCGCATTCAGCTCGTTTAGAGGGGTTGCTCATATATATATATATATATATAAACACCTCTCTGCACGAGCTGAATGCGATACAAGACCAATCTCTTAAGCGGAGTTTAACAGGTTTGAATTCAGTGTTTTCTTTCTCCTGGAGTTGTTGCCTTGACAGGGTTAAAGATCCAGTCTGCCCTTCAGTTTACCCATAGCTGGAGGGAGAGTAGGTGAATGCATACCTTTCCCAAGGGTATTAGCACGAAGTGAAATGCAAACAGCGTAATCCAGGATTTGAAGTCAGGTTGATGAGTCCATTTCCCACGACTCTATACCTCGCGCCTTCATATATATATATATATATATATATATATATATATATATTGGTACTCTTATTGTTCTTCTACAAGGATGGCTTTGGCATTAAATAGGCTATGATGGTTGATATGCCATTAAGCAAAGAAACTAAATCGAATCGGCATTAAATAATCTAGCAGTGGTTGACATGCCGTAAAATCAGCTAACAATCGACATCCAAAATTCGAACTCCCCATAACGATTCTCTCTTCATGTCGATAACCATATTGCAACATATAATTTCTTATATTCTATCTTGATATTCTGTGATATGTTTTTATGCAATACACTGCTATTTTCCTTATTAAAAAAAAAAAAAAAAAAAAAAAGAGGTTGTGTTTTGCTGGTTTTGGTGGTGATTCGAACGGATTCGCGGCATTTCAGTTTGGTTGAATGGGGAGAATTGATTTGATATACAATGATATTGAATTACGATTCAACTCGTACAAGTGTACTTGCGTGAAGCGCTAGATCATCTTCGTTCTCGGCTTCGGTAAATAGACTCTGCGGGTATCACCGGACTTCAGGGGGTATTTCGTCACCGATGATATATATATATATATATATATATATATATATATATATGAATTAAAGAAAGAAAGAAAGAAAGAAAGATAGAAAAATTAAAGAGATAAATAGATAGATAAATTAAAGAAAGAAAGAAAAGTAGACAGATAGATAAATGAGATACAGATGAATTAAAGATAGATAGATAGAAGTGAAATGTATTATTATTGTTTGTTTCGATTACAATTCGTTTACACACACATTATTCTATTTAAAATTATTTTAAATATAAAAAGTAATAGAATCAAAATATCAGGTATGCAAACAAGAAATCATCTTCAGGATAGGAAATTTTGATCGAAACACGTGTTCACAAATAACAACAATAAATTTCCTCTAAACCACACACACACACACACACACACACACACACACACATGGTCGATTTAGCACAGTTGGTAGAGCGTCCGACTAGGAACCATAAAATTCCTGGTTCGATACTGGCCCTCGCCAACTCAGCGTATGAGCAGCACAGGCATCTGTGCGGTAATGTAAGGCGCTGATAGTAGGAGCGGTGCCCCACCTCAGACACTAAAACAATCTCCTTGGTTTAACGCTGGTGAAAAGAGGATAGACTCCCTCGTTGTCTGGCTGATACTCTTGTTGATGTTTAGATGTATTTTAGGGAAGATGTATTTTATTTTTGTTCGAATTATGTACACTATTCATAATCTTTTCAGATTAGTTCATTGTGTCAGTGAAGGGTGGTTTTTTTATCACTCTACAACACAATAACTGCTCGAATCTACTATGTCTTCCTAATATTCTACTGATATTGAAGCTCTCAAGCAAGATCAGGGTACATTTTTATTTCTTCTAATTTCTTTCACTCGGTGATCTGTTGGAACTGCTATAACCAGAAATATTTGAAGAAATGATTATTTTCTTCTTTTTTTTCTGGATGGTAAATATCGAGAATAATCCAATGTCAGCGTTGAATATCAAAGTTAGGTTTTAAAAAAACTTTGTTTAGAAATTTTACATACGTAATTTTTATATCATCAATTATATTGTAGTTTTTTTGTTGGGTTTTATGTTTAAAATATCCAAATAAACACGGTAGGCTACATCAAAATCTAGACTACATTGTTTACTTACGGTACTGCATTGATTATGATTGTATTTCAGAATGTTTTGAGGCGTGTGTGGTTACTGGTCTGCATTGTAGTAAGCTAGTTTGAACTCATATTATAACGTTCTCTTTCGGAATAATACCACTGGGAAAGGTATGAAAACCCCATTCTCCCCATCTCTTGATTAAACAGTAACACTACTGTTCTTTTTCTAGGAGTGATCTGGCATTAAATAAGCCACGAAGGGTGATATGTCATCAAACAAAAAGACTTGTCGGGTCAGCTTGTTACGTATTTGGTCCAGGCACCAGTGGACATTGTTTCAACATCAAGTATAAGCATCAGTCTTGAATGCTGATTCTCAAGGCTGGTAATCGGTTATTACTTCAAAGAGTGGCATAAGTTACATTTTGATATTCCGATGTATTATAGAGAAGAAAAACGATGCTTAAGATGACTCTGGGGGGTAAAGATGAAGATTAATCCAATGTCAGCTCTTATATTAATTTTAGATGAAATCTTTAGGGGTCTTTCGGTGTACAGGGGACTCGGAATAGTCGTCCCTGTTTATCTCCCCTCCCCCACACCTACCTACTCGGAGGATCCTGTGCATCCCGTATCCCAGGAAGTTATCTAACGGTCGGAGAGCGTTCGACCTAGAATGTTCCGATAAAACTTAATGATAACATTTTTTAAAGAACGAGACATTAAGGTGTTTTACGTTATTTACTATGCTCTGGTTAGTTGTGGCACAAGGCCAAATGTTTGGGGCGCCCAACAGGCTTGAACTCATTAATAGTTATTTGCCAGTCTAGCTTGTTAACCATAACACTGTGCTAGGCGCCTAAATTAAGTTCAAATCACCAGGAAATTCAAGGTTCATTACGCTGAAATCACAGGTTCTTGCTCGATCACTGAAGTTAAGCAGCGATGAGCCTGTTCAGTACTTAATTGGGTGACTATTTATGCAACAGCAGGTGCTATAATTAATCTGAGGCCTGTAAAACAGAACAAACAATCAAGGTTCAAATCATCACTACGACCTCTACTACTACTACTACTACTACTACTAATGCTACTACTACTGCTGCTGCTGATGATGATGATGGTGATGAAGATGATACTGTTGCTGCTACAACTTCTGCTACTTCTACTATTTGTGCTGTAACGATAGTCAAACTAAGAAATGGATTAGTCGAACCAAGTTCAAATCCTGGACGAGGCTGGGAAAGGCATGAATCCAACTATTCTCCCTCCATTCCATCTATAAGTAAAATAGTAGGGCAGTGTATTCTATTAGCCCAGTCGGCTGGGCCAGTAGAATACACTGACTGCACCTCTGCAGAGGAGTAAATTCCCCGCAATAGGGCCACCTGTTGGTCGTGGGTGGTGACATGTGATACTTAATGACGGAATCTTGGTGGCTGAACAGTCCATGACATGCAGCAATCCACTTAAACTCCGGATAGACCACCACCGATCAATCAGCGAGTTACATCAAACCCTAGCACCTATATGATTGTCCCAACTCTATTACCCTTATGACAATACCCCTACTCTTTTACCGCCCTGTCGGTGAGGCGTTAGAATGCACCGACTGCACCTCTGCAGAGGGGTAAGACTCCCCCAATGGGGCCAACTTTTGGCCGTGAGTGGCGACTTGTGATGCTTAAGGATAGAGCCCAGGAGGCTGAGCAGTCCCATGATTTGCAATATTCCACTTAAGGCTTTTCTTAGGCTAGACGGGCGGTCGGAGAGGCCCCCTCCGATCAATCGGCTGGTCACGTCAAGCCCTAGCACTTATATGATTGCCCCAACCCTATTGCCCTTATGGCAACGCCCCAATCCTTCTTATCTTATGGGTGCTAGAAGGCGGTGGCTGAGGGTCTACATGTTCTGAGAATGACGTTAAACTCTATCTGATGGTGAGGTTCCAGTTCTGGAGGTTTGGGGAATGTGGAGCACACCTTCATCGCCATTGCTCCCTGGTCCACTTTGACCCGGAGTGGTAGTACCTTTTAGGGTCCCATCTATGGGTTAAATAGAAAAACATGAGTTTATAAACAAAATTGTATTATGCATTAAGAATGAATTTATTTCACAACTTTGTCGGCATTAAATGACCCACTACGGTTGATATGCCGTAAAACAAAACAAAACAAACAAATAAACCCCTACTCTTTTTATCATATATGAACGGTGGCTGAGGGTATTATTGTTTTGGGTATGGCGTTCAACAGCATCTAATGGCGAAGTTTTAAATCTGGAACTTTGGGGAATGTAGAGTACCTCTTCATCACCATTTCTCCATGGTCCACTCTGACCCGGAGCGGTAGTACTTGTTAGGGTCCTATCTATGGTTTAAATAAAAATAAAATGATTTAGAAAAATGTGTTTAAAAATGAGTCTTAAAAAATTGAATACAGTTAGGGACAGTTATCTCCATTTAACGGTTCAACCGGATATACTCACTGACAAGGAGGAAGACAAGCAGAGAGTCAGGCGGACAAGGTCCATGTAGGGAACACACCCATGACACACACTGTTGAATTCCATCCAAACTCATCCCTCTGTATTCCTGGTCGGTGAGAATAAATAAAACAAATATTGTTATATGTTAAACATATTTAACTGTTTTTATTATCATTTGTTATTTCTTCATCTCGGTATAAAATACCATGAAGAATGAAACGTTTTTAGCATGAAATAACCCAATAAATGTTGATATGCCTTAAAATCCAACCAATTAGATAGGATTACTTGAAACCATATAAGTATAAAAAAGTAAAGTTGTCGGGGCGGCCTAATGTCGGCATCAACCAGACATCGAGGGAGTTTATCCGTTTTTCATTAGTGCTAGACCAAGGAGATTATTTTAGCATCTGAGGTGGAGCGCCACACCTACCATCTGCTGTGCGCAAATAATTCATATTAGATAAGCATACTTGGTATCATTTAACTGTGTGCAAACAAATGAAAATAGTCAAATAAAAAATGTGCAATAAAAAAAATACAATTGATCATTGAAGATACTGTTATGATTACAATTTAAAAAATCATAATTGAATCAAATTTCAGCATAGATTTTTGAGGCATAACACAGATTCTCAAAGATACGGGGTTCAAATTAACTGACCTGAAAAAATGTAATTTTTTAACAAATAAACCGGTGCATTATATATTTTATTCATTATTATATCAACACTGAAAATTAGGTTAATTCCCTGTTTTTTTTTTGTATTTTTTTTCTTTCGGCGGGGTGATATACGATGGTGGAATTTAGGTCCGTTAAGTTCGATTTAACTTAATAGTCTTCCGAGACTGTAATGCCAATGATGATCATGAACTACTACTAGCACAAATACCACCACTGATTAATACCACGACTTACGGCCAAGTCATGTTAAAAGTATCGGTTCCCTCAAGATCACCGAAGGTAAGCAACGAGGGGCCTATCAAATAATTAGATGGGTGACCATTTAAGCAAAAGCAGGTAGTGTGAGAAACCGAATATCAAAACGATAAAAAGTAAAGTAGTCGGGGTGGCCTAAAATCGGTATCAGCCAATCAGCGAGGGAATCTATCCCCTTTTCCCTTGCCCTAGACCAAGGAGATTGTTTCGCGTCTGAGGTGGAGCGCCACACCTACCATCAGATCCTTATATTACCGCACTGATCGATGTGCTACACATACGCTGAGTTGACGAGGGCCGGTATCGAAGTAGGAACCTTGTGGTTTCTAGCTGAACGCACTACCGACTGAGCTAACCCGGTCTTAGTCGGCATTAAATGACCCAACAAGGGTTGATATGCCAACTAACTAATACCACGGGTATAACTACCAACACCGTTACTACCATATCAAGTAGTACCACGACTACTACTATTACTATTAGAAGAAAAAAGAAGGATGAGAAGAAGAAGAAGAAAGAAGAAGAAGAAAGAAGAAGAAGAAGAAGAAGAAGAAGAAGAAAGAAGAAGAAGAAGAAGAAGGGCGAAGAAGAAGAAGAAGAAGAGAAGAAGAAGAAGAAGAAGAAGAAGAAGAAGAAGAAGAAGAAGAAGAAGAAGAAGAAGAAGAAGAAGAAGAAGAAGAAGAAGAAGAAGAAGAAGAAGAAGAGAAGAAGAAGAAGAAGAAGAAGAAGAAGAAGAAGAAGAAGAAGAAAGAAGAAGAAGAAGAAGAAGAAGAAGAAGAAGAAGAAGAAGAAGAAGAAGAAGAAAGCAATAGAAGAAGAAGAAGAAGAAGAAGAAGAAGAAGAAGAAGAAGAAATAGAAGAAGAAAGAGGAGGAGGTGTATTTTTCCGTCATCCGCTTTGCGAATCTGAGGTTAAATATGTAGAATTGTGATGTTGGCGGGGGAGGGGCGAGGAGGGGGAAGGGGTGTGTGTGTGTGTAAAATGTTCGCTTTAGCCCAGAGAAACCCTTAATAAAGCCATAGACCAGCACCGCTTACCATTTAATCACTGACTGCGTCAACCGACCACGGCGAACTTGACTTCAACATATGTTTATCATTATTTATCAATGCCGGCTCCCTTCCAGACGCCCTCTCGCCACCTAACCCCCTCATATCTATACTCACTACTTAAGAGCGAATATCTTCTCAGACGAGGACGTTAGCAGAGGGGTGGGGGTGGTGGTGTTTGGGGGGTGGGGTGCGCTGACTGGGCGTGTTGTACTTCTTAATTTTCCAGTGCCCCAATTACCCATGATGCAATGGGGCCATATTTTTTAATGTTTTTTTCTTCGTCTTCTTCTTTTATGATTACTTTTACATCTCTCTCTCTCTCTCTCTCTTCTCTCTCTCTCTCTCTCTCTCTCTCTCTCTCTCTCAGTAACCTCGTGCAGAAAAAGTGATTGTCGGATTTGGCTTAATTGGTTAGGCCAAGGGAATCAAGATAAGTTCATTTGAGGTTCCGGCCATAATTCGCACCTGATCGAGGCCTTCAAGAGCGAAATTAAACCCAAGAGGAAGACACCCTTCGTCTATGCAATCAGTCTACTTTAGCTCCTGTAGCAAATATATATAATTTACCAATGGAGGTACGTGGTCTAATGGTTTAGAGTCGTAGGAAATTGACTTGTCGCCCCGAGCTCAATTCTGGACGAAGGTGTTTGCATTCAACATGGCGCTAATACCCTTAGGAAAGGTATGAATACAATTCTCCCTCCAGATATAGGTAAATAGCAGGACAGACTGGGCTCTTTAACCATAGCTAGGTAACCAGTCTAGGAGAAAGAAAACTTTGAATTCAAACCTGTTAAACTCCGTTTAAAAATTGACCTTGTGTCACATCCTGCTCTTGGGTAATTACCTACTTTCTGTCAGTTCTTTGATGTACATTAGGTAGGTCGATTTTGGAACTGTAAAATTTCCCATGCGGCAATTAAATTAAAAAATTATATTTTAATTACATAAAAATTACTTCAAAACTTTGCCTTCATTTGAGGAAATAGATTTCAATCTTTTAAAATGTTATCTCTGTTATTGCTTATTTATCAAGTAAAAAGCTGAGTCTTGATGGTGATGGGGGGGGGGTTATTTTCGATTTGAATTCTAGTTATATTTTATTCATTTCGTTTAAAATGACAACCTTCTCGGCTTTAAATATTGGAACTGCAAATTTTTCTAACCAATTTTTAAGCTAAATGTTGCGAAAACAGGGATTTTTGGTGCATTTTAGTAGACGATCTTTGATGCTATTTCTTCAAACAATGGTGCAACTAAGAGATCGAGTTTTTGGTATCTTTTGGTATTATACCCACACACAACTTGGGCTGTTTGAGAGAATGAGAACTTTTTTTAAAAAGTGAAAAATCAATCTACCCTAATGTAGATAGTGCCTAAGAAATTAACAAGGGTCTGACTAATACCAAATTAATTTTGGATATCATTACTAGGTCATGTTGACATCAGTGGTTCCCATTCTCTCTCTCTCTCTCTCTCTCTCTCTCTCTCTCTCTCTCTCTCTCCTACCGGTCCCCTATCGGTCATCACTCCTGGCACGTCTTCCGCACGGCATCCAGAGTCTGCTCAGAGCTGATTGATGTAGTTTATTGCAGGTCGACATACACTAGTCTTTCCATGTGTATATGTCCACAGGAGAACATCAATTCAGCAGTGTCCAGCGTATATTATTCATTTTACTTTGATGGTTTGTGTGATAGGAGACAAGTGGCCATACAGCTGTTCTTTTGTGCTGTGTGCTGCTTCCAGGATTTGTTCGAGACATCATACAGGAGATACAATGAATAGAGTGTAGAAAACTTGTTAGAGAATTGATGTCGCTGTTCTTTCTGATTAAAGAGCTCATTTCAAATCTACCACCCGACCACACCCAGGGCATTAGATCGATACATATATAAAAGGCAGTTGTTTATATGTGTATGTCCGGTGGAAACTTCGAAAATAAAACAATTAACGACAAAGTATATATATATATATATATATATATATATATATATATATATTCATTATCACCAGGGCTTGGTTTTTGAGCAAAAATAATGAAGATTTTATTTATATTTGGGAAGATATTTAAAAATTAAAATTTGTATTGTACAGAAGTAATTGAAATATGATGTTGATTGATTGAATTAATCGCCTCATTTATATTGTTGTTTTTAAATTGTAAATTATTGAATTAAATTTGTCTTATATATTTAACTGGGGATTTTATGGGGCATCCAGTGAGGATCTAACTTGTGATAAGTAATAATGCATCTGCGAGATTAACTTTTAAAAAATCCCCCCTCTGCCCAGGCGACGCCGGGGAGCCACTTCTAGTCGTGAATAAAGAAAAGAACCCCCTCTCCCTTAAAACGAACCTTATTGCCCTTATGGAAACCCCCAACCGTTTTTATCATATATGTGCTAGAAGTCAGTGGCTGAGGGTCTTAATCTCCTTGGTAGACTCCACTTTGGTCCTTATCAAAGCTAGTCGGGTGGTTGGAGAGGCCCCCTTCTAAGAATCGGCTGATCACGTCAAGCCCTAGCACCTATATGAGTGTCCCAACCCTATTGTACTTATGGCAAACTCCAACCATTTTATCATATATCTGTGCCAGAAGGCGATGGCTGAGGGTCTTAAGATGGTAAGGTTCCAATTCTGTAGCTCTGGGGAATGTGGAGTACACCTTTATCACCATTACTTCCAGGTCCACTCTGACCCAGAGTGGTAGTACCTGTTAGGGTTCCATCTATAATTTTAAAAAAATGAGTTTAAAAATTAAATTGAGTACAATGAATAAAACAAAACTTCTTCGGTATAAAATGACCCCAGCAAGGATTGACATGCCGTAAAATCAAACCAACGATATCTCTTAATCATGACTTATTGAATAGTCTCAAGAGTTAATGTCGGTGTCCTATTGATTTAAAGAAAAAAATGTAGCAAACGATTGTACCCATCCCTCATGGGGTGCTTGGGAGAGTCCGATTCAAACCCCCGCATTCACCCCAGATCCGACCAGGATACAGGATCTAGGCCACGGGAACAAAATGAAGAGAATTTGCCAGAGAGTGGATATCTATGAACAAACTGATTGAAAAAAAACTGATTGAAAACGAGGCTGAAGAATATACCCATCATTAACGACGAGCCTGGAAGAATCCAGTTCAAACGGATCACCCAACAACCAGGAGCAAGCGAGACTCACAGATCCATTACTATTGAATATCGAATTCTATTATCACTGAATGCTCCATACTTGTGACCTTGTGTCACACCTCAATTGTGATGAACGGATTGAGTAATATAGGGAGTTCTCTCGTGGCGTAATAGTTAGCAAGTTAGTCTCGCATATCCATTATTAATGAATAGCGAGATCGATCATCGCTGGAAGCCTCATAATTGCGACTTTGAAATCCTACACGTGGCGAACGGGTTGGGTAAATACCTTAGGCGACCCGCCGTGGTTGTTTGGTTGGATTTTACGGCATGTCAACACTAATTGGGTTATTCTATGCCGTTTGTTTTATTCCTTCTTGATGGGTATTCTAAATTTTTAAAACTCAATTTCTATTTTGTTAAACCCATTTTTTAACTCATTGTTCAAATTCAATTCGTAAAAACATTTTTAAAACATTTTTGTAAACTCAATTATTTTTTTCTATTTAACGCATAGATAGGACCTTAACAGGTAATACCACCACGGGCCGACAAATCGTGGTGAAATAGTTAGCAAGCTGACCTCGCAGTGGTGAATGGGTTGACTAAATACCTTGAGTGACCTATCATGGTGTAATGGTTAAAAAGCTAGTCTGGCAGTGGCGACCGGGTTGAGCAGATACCTTAGGTGACATGTCGTGGTGTAATGGTTAATAAGTCAGTCTCGTAGCGGTGAAAGGGTTGGATAAATATCTACCTAGCCCTAATTCGCTTTTTTTACATGGCGTAGGATTTTAGACATAAACTGCTCTACAAATTTCATTCCGTTATAATATAAAAGATAAAGTTTGAGATTTTTTCCCTCTTTTCATTGAAGATTGATAAGGGAAAAAAGAAGAAGAAGACGAAGAAAAAACTGAAGTAAACGATTGGACAGAGAGCAGGGGGTGTGTGAGAGGGGTGGGTGTTGGTTGAATTTCAGATTAAATAAATAAAGTCAATGTGCGCGTTGCTCTTATCTCCCCTCAAGTTGTCATGCGTGTAACGTAACTGTAAGATTTTTTTTTTATAAGGAGTCACCATCTGCTTTGGAGCGTACACGGTCCAGAGGAGACGCGCCTTTGGGGTCGGGCTGGATTGTTTTTCCTCTTTATGTGTTGTTTACATCAATGGAGGCATGACACGATTTTTGCGAAGACAAAAATGTTTATAACCAGGACGGACGGGATAAGTAAAATTAATTTATCTAGTTTAAGTTAGTATTCTTGATCACACATATATATATATATATATATATATATATATATAAATAATGGAGATTGTGTGCATTTCCGTCTGTAACCGAAACTATATTCCTACTCAAGTCACAATTCTCTTAGTTATTGACATCACATTCTCCATGATTTTATTTTTATCTAAACCTCAGTTATTAATAAAATTGTCTTACATTATTAATACTGTTAACTATGTCTACATACTGACAACATGCAATTATATTTATATATACAACAAAATAGCGCTTTACAATGTGAACGGAAAGGCTAATTTGCATATTAATATTAAAAAATCGAATTTAATAAATATGTGCTTAGTATTATTGATTTCTAACTGTTTGGTTTTATTTTAATGAATATAAGCAAAAATCTCTTCAATGAATCTTAAATGAAATCCATTAACAAGATAAAATAACTGTCATTTTATTCTTCACTTCCTCTTTTAACTAAATACTTAAATTAGAAAAAATAACAATGAAAGACGAGAGTGATGAAAGAGTAAGTTTCAGTTGTTATTATACTCCCTCTGTTTCAAATCTTTTATTATACTCCCTCTGTTTCAAATCTTTTTATCTGTATTCTTATTTAGTTTCATTAGCCTTTCTAATTTAATACAATATTTTATTACATTAAACTTAATACTTGCACCCGGAGGGTGCATATATTTGCTATATATAAATATATATATATTGCACTTGTCTAGGAATCGGAAGTTTCCTGGTTCAATACTGGCCATCACCAACTCAGCGTATGAGTGCCACAGTGATTTGTGAGAGGCTGATGGTAGGTGTAGCGCTCCACCTCAGAGGCAAATACAATCTCCTTGGTCAAGTGAAAAGTGGATAGACTCTCTCGCTGTTTGGCTGATACCATTATTATGCCAACCCGTAAACTTTACTTAATTCATATATATATATATATATATATATATATATATATATATATATATATATATATATATATATATATATATATATATATATATATATATATATCCTTGAATGCCTATATGACTCTCTTGGAGTATATATATATATATATATATATATATATATATATATATATATAGCACTTGATATGAAAATCGCAGAAGGATAATTCCATGTCAAATCATCCAAAAATTGTCACCCACCCTCTTCAAATTTTGTACAGGTGTGGACTATGTCAGACAATCCCCAAAATTTGAGCTTCCAATTCCAAATATTGGCGGAGTTATGTCGATTTTTAGCTCTCCTTATTTGGTGGGGGTTGCGAAATATGGTCACTTTTTGTAATCTATTTTTGTCTGTAAAATGAGTTTTAGAGCTTCCCTACTACTAAAGATTGGTTAATGAAAGTATTTTTGCACAAGGAATCCAAATATTCTATCAAAAAATCTTGAAGTCAAAGAATTTTAAGTTATTGATGATTTCCGATATTGAACATTATTTATACCAAAAAGATAGTTTGGTTTTTGCTCAGAACCGAAGCTACAAATCAGTTAACATTTTGCAAATCATAAATAACTTAAAATCGGTTAACTTTAAACTTTGGCCTTAATTTATGCTAATGTCGTGATGTCGTAGAGTCCCTTCTTATAAATCGGTTGGTCACATCAAGCCCTAGCACCTATAGGATTGCCCCAACCCTATTGTCCCAGTCTTTATAAATACTAAAATTCGGTGGTTGGGGATCTTAGTGTCCAGGGTATAACGTTAAACTTCATCTAATGGCGAAGTTTAATTCTTGAACGCTGGGGAATGTACGATATACCTTCATCACAATTACTCCCAGATCCATCCTAATCCGGAGTGGTAGTACATGTTAGGGTCCTATCTATAGGTTAAATAGAAGAAAATGAGTTAACAAAAATGTGTTTAAAAAAATGAGTTCAAAAAAGAATTTTCGGTTTGAATTTGATTTTTTTTTTAACGGCATATCAACTTCTGTGGGTCATTTAATGCCAGAAAAATGTTATTTTGGATTTCAGACTTCAAAGAAGTGGTTCTATGGAGGAATTCGCTTATGTTTTGTTTTATTTTGTCGAAAAGGTTGCTTTTTTTTTAGAAAATTTAAAATGTTTCAGGGTTTGTATTCTTAAAGAAGTCCCTTGGGTTTGATAGTATTTGGTGTGGGTGTGTTTGAGGCTGTTACATTTTAGGAAGATATGTTTGATTGTAAATTGTACTTTGCCTATTGGACACAAAAGAATTTTCAGTAGCCATCAAGAATGAATACAAACAAACGTCTTCGGCATAAAATAACCCAACAAAGGTTGACATACCGTAAAATCCAAAAGAAAGAAAGAAAGAAGATATGTACCAGATTTGCACGACTGGAACGTCAGAAAAAATATAACGTTACCTCCGTAATGGACAAACAGGGATTGTGATTCCCTTGGTAATAGAGTTATTTCTTAACTGAAGAGGGTAAATGTCTGTTGCCTTTGGGTGTCAAGCAAGTCGCTTCTGTCAAATGAACTCGCTTTTTATATTTTTAGAAACTCGAGAAGTTTTACATAAATAAGCGGAGGCAATAAAAAAATATACTTTGTGAAATTGAATCTATTAAACAAACCTTTGTTTACGGAGACAAATATCTTCGAGTTTCCATCAAGAAACAAGAAAGGAAGCTTTTTTTTTCTTCTTTTACATTTTTTATCCGAGTAAGGGATATTTTCTCAAGTTGATGGGAACTCCATTCAACAAATTACGTAGGTAGATGACTACCTCGTTCCTCGTTCACAGTAAACGTTTGTCTCCTTACGCCCCAGTCACCAACAGAGAAAAAAGACATCAAATTACGAAATAAGTGATATATATATATGTAAGTATATATATATATATATATATATATATATATATATATATATAAATGGATGATATCAACTGTTTCCTTGATAGGATTCAACCAAAATGGAGAACTCAAACGTACATATAAAGATTTGCGTATATATTTGTACAATACAGAGTATTATAAATAAATAATAATTCTAAACAAGGTAATATATCCATCTTATTTGTTCATATATATATATATATATATATATATATAAGTGTTGTTATGGGTCCAACGGGAGAAAATTAAATATCTTATAAAAAGGTCCGAAAAATGGATTATGTTTTAGACATTTTATTATTTTTATCTTACATTTGCGACACGTGTTTCAGATCTTCTGATACCTTCTTCATTGATTAATCATATAATTAAACACGTTTCGCAAATGTAAGATAAAAATTAAAAAGATTTTTTTTAACATAATCCATTTTGCGGACCTTCTTTTTTATATATATATATATTATATATATATATATATATACGAAATGAAATCACTGATGTATATATATATATATATATATATATATATATATATGGACCTGGGAGTAATACTTCAAACATGGAACCTCACCACTAGATGCAGTTTAATGTAATTTCTAGTACACTAAGACCCTAATCCACCGCATTTTAATTCTTTAGATCAGTGGTTCTCAACTGGGAGCTATATGGTCCACCAGGAACTATATAATATTGGAGGGTGTCCAGGCAAGCAAAAAATATAGTTTTATTAAGTATTTTAATTCCTTAGATGAGTGGTTCTCAACCAGGGGCTATACGGTCCACCAGAAACCATATAATATTTTTTGGGTCCTGGCACGCAAAAAAATAGTTTTATTAAATATTTTAATTCTTTAGAGGAGTGGTTCTCACCTAGGGGGATATATAGCCTAACGGGTGTTATATAGCCATTCAACATATCGGGTTAAAAGGGTTGGGGTTTGCCATTTGAACCTTAAGTTCGGGATAAGCATATAAGCGAGAGCTTGATGTGACCAGCCGATTGAACGGAGGTGGTCTTTCCGACCGACCGTCTAGCCCAAATAAATATAGTGTTGGGGCATATCATAGTCGGTTCAGATAACAGAATTCCATACTCGAGCATCATGGGTCACTACCCACGGCCAATAGGTGACCACATTTGGAGAGCGGTCTTAGCTTTCTGCAGAGGTGCCATCGGCTTATTCGACAACACCAGTCGGCAGGGCGGTGATAAAATTTACTATTATTGTTTATTGATTTCGTGACAATATGAAAAAGTCATAGTTAGTACTCAAAATCATGGCATGTAGTTTGATATTTTCAGTTATTATTTCATAGTTGGTAGTATGCACACACTCACACAGCAGCTATCACACTGAGAGAAGAAGAGAGAGAGAGAGAGAGAGAGAGAGAGAGAGAGAGAGAGAGAGAGAGAGAGAGAGAGAGAGAGAGGGGGGGGAGTCATGGGAAATCGCGCTTTGGCACAACTAAGATGATGATGATGATGAAGATCAATAGTATAAAATAAATAACAGCAATACATTTCATCCTAAACAAAGTATATATATATATATATATATATATATATATATATATATATATATATATATGTATATATATATGTATATATATATATATATATATATGGTTAGAGTCATAGGAAATGGACTCATAGACCCGAGTTCAATTCGTCTGTTTGCCTTTTCACATGCCGCTAATACCCTTGGGAAACGTATGACTCCAATTCTCCCTCCAGCTATTGGTAAATAGCAGGGAAGACTGTGCTCTTTAACTATGGTCTAGGTAACCAGTCCAGGGGGAAGGAAAACTGAATTCAAACCTGCTAAACTCAACTTAAGAAATTGACCTTGTGTTGCATCCGCTGACGCGGAGGAGTTGGTATATATATATATATATATATATATATATATATATATATATATATATATATATCTTCCAATCATTCTTTCAACATATATGTAAAATTATATATCCTCATCCTCATGCCACACCAGCAGCACAGATATTCATGACAATCTCTCGCCAACCGTCCCTATCATATGGAATATGCACAACAATGCTGTGTGTGATCTTGAACAAATCTTGGAAACAACACCCAACAAGGAAGCAGCTATACTACCATCTGCCCCCTACCACGCAAACCTTCCAAGTAAGAGAAACAAGACATGCTGGACACAGCTAGAGAAGTAAGGATGAACTCATAAGCGACGTTCTCCTATGGAAACCTGCACATGGACATGTCAATATCCGCACAGAGCTAGTCTATGTAGGTCTTTGCAGGACGACCCGTTATTTTGATAATAAATTAAATAATCATTGATAAACTTACGTAATTACTGAGGGTACTGTGACGTAAGCTTTGACGTAATTTCGGTTACAGACAGACAAACACTGAATCTCCATTATAGTAGGATATAACTGTCTGTGAGAAAAATTATTGGGAACTTTTACAACACCCTAACGCATAAATACTATCAAGTTAGAACTTTTGACATAAGGGGCCAATATTTCCCGTTATCTATATCTTGGGAGGTAATAGTATATCTCCATATCTCGTCTTTTATGTATCATGTAAGTTGCAAAGACTCTAGTCTCGTATAAGCTTGCTATTTCTGACCTGAGGCCACGGCTTCTTTTTATGGTTTATTTTTCAAATACACTTTCTTAAAATTTGCTTAGTTATGTGACAAGATAAGAATAATTAAAGAAGTTCCATTACCATAACGTAATGCAGACTATATATATATATATATATATATATATATATATATGTGTGTGTGTGTGTGTGTGTGTGTGTGTGTGTGTGTGTGTGTGTATAACATGTACATACATATATACATACATATATATGTATACCTATATATATGGTCTATATATAACAATTATATATACATATACATATATATATAGAGAGAGATAGTCTACATATAACACGTATATATATATATATATGTGTGTGTGTGTGTATGTAATATAGAGAGAGAGAGAGAGAGAGAGAGAGAGAGAGAGAAGGAAAGAAAGTAACTTTATAATTATACAGAAACTGAAAAAAGGACTCAACTTTGTCAAGGTTGACTATGGAGGTAACAGAAATGCATGGTTAGATAAAGAGGTCTGACCGATGGTGCACTCTCCCAATTATAATACTAGCTGGTCAAAAGAAGTCCTAAACAGAGTAGTAAATGCCCTACAATTTGTCTCATTAGTGAGTTGTACGGCAGTCATTGGTTTGGTTTGTTCTGTTTTGAGGCATATCAACCTCAGTGGGTCATTTAATGCCGATAAAGTTTTGAAATAAAGTAATTCTTAATGGATACTTAATTTTTTTCATAAACACATTTTTCTATTTAACCCATAGATGGGACCGTAACAGGTACTACCACTCCGGGTCAGAGTGGACCAGGGAGCAATGGTGATGAGGGGGTACCCCACATTCCCCAAATCTCCAGTACTTGCACCTCACCATCAGATAGAGTTTAACGTCAATCCAAGGAGATGTAAACCCTCAGCCACCGCCTTCTAGCACCCATATGATAAAAAGGGTTGGGTTTTGCTATAAGAGCAATAGGGTTGGGGCAATCATATCGGTGCTAGTGCTTGACGTGACCAACCGATTGATCGGAGGGGGTCTCTCCGACCGCCCATCTAGCCCACGAAAGGTGTATTGCATGTCATGGACTGCTCAACCACCTGGGTTTCATCCGTAAGCACCACTGGTCGTCATCCACGGCCAACAGGTGGCTCCATTGGGGGAGTCTTACCTCTCTGCAGCGGGGCAGACGGCGCATTATATCTACGTAATAATAATAATAATAATAATAATAATAATAATAATAATAATAATAATCTATGGGACTTTGAGATAAAAACGGATGACATTATCCCAGCAAGAAGACCAGACCTAGTGTTTATTAACAAAAAAAGAAAGAACTGGTTAACTGCTGGATTTTGCTGTTCCAGCAGATCACAGGGTGCAGATGAAGGAAAACGAACAGATGGACAAATACCTGGACCTTGCCAGAGAACTGAGAAAGCTATGGAATATGAAAGACAAAGTGATACCAATTGTAGTTGGTGCACTTGGAACGGTCCCAAAAAGCTTGGAAAATCTGGAAATCAGAGGAAGAATTGAGACCATCCAGAATACTGCACTGCTGCAATCTGTCAGAATACTCAGAAGAGTCCTGGAGACCTGAGGAGATTTGTTGTCACTTAGATTCCAGTGAAATACCATGACGCTGATGTGAAAATCTCAAAAGGAGTGATATATATTATATATATATATATATATATATATATATATATATAATATAGAGAGAGAGAGAGAGAGAGAGGAGAGAGAGATTGATTGATTATCGATCAGGCAATTACCGTTCAGAGGACATCTCCTTTTAGCCCTGCAGGTGCATTTGACGTTTTTTTTCCTTATTTCTATCTGAAATTTTAAAACTGTGTTTACTGATAATGTTCTTAATACTGTCAATGCAACAATTATTTATTTTTAAAACAATTTTTGAAACAATTTGCCTAGTGTTTCAATTTTTCTAAGTGCTTTTTGTTTTCATTAACTAGAAAATATGCTGCAATCATAATTTTTTTTCCACACATGATTTTCAGTTGTTATAACTAACTCTCTATGTAGAATGTTTTCTTTATGAAAAACATCTGTTTTATTATGAAGGGGGGGGGGTCACCGTGGATTTTATGGCATGTCGACCCTTTGTTTTGTTCCCGTGGCATAGTGGCTAAAGTGCTGGATTTTAACATCATAAGAGAGCAAGTTCTTAAATCCAGTTGCCCTATAACGTTAACTTTCGGACTAATACCCTTGTTGTCTCTCCTTCCTTCTGCCTCTCTTTTTCACTCCTTTTCGTCCTTGTTTGACGAGGAGGCGCCAGGTCGCAGTCTTCTGCAAAAGCCTCCCATGTGTTGGTGTTGATGTGGCATGTCTTCATGTTCCTCTTGCAGACATCTTTAAATCGAAAGCGTGGTCTCCCTACCGGTCGGGTGCCCTCTATTAATTCACCACACAGTAGGTATTAGGGGATACGACCTTTTTTCCTGCAGTCACTGCACCAGAGATTGCCATTCAAAAATTGGTCTGTTCAGCCAACCACACAGTTGCAGATAAAAAGTGGACACTACGCCGTCGTCTTTAGTAGACGGAAGGATGCCAACAACAATACCCTTGAGGAATATGTGGGTTAAATAGTTTGTTCTTTTACAAGAATGGCTTTGGCATTAAATAATCTTGGAAATTTGATATGCCATTAAAGAAGATAAACTAAACAATATTCAATTTTTATCATGGGAGATTTTCAAGTGATATCATTTATTTGGTATACATACTTTGATTATGTAAGATTATTGTTTAAAGGCATATCAACCTTCATGGGGGATTTACTACTAAAACAGCTGAGTGATAAAATAGGATTCTTTGTTTAATGGCATATCAACCTTCATGGCTTATATAATGTCAAAACAATCACCGTAGAAAAATAGTAGTATCCTGACAACCTTTCTGTAGATGAAATATTACTACCTAGATATGTGAACTGGTCAACTAATTTCAAGAGCTTACCAATCTGTGTGGATATGTGTCTATCATTTTATTTCGTTGGTGTATATATGTTTGTATATATCAGTTAAAATCCCTCCAGACAAATGCTGATTATGGCCGAGTGGTTAAAAAGCCTGACTGATGATAAGTCAATCGGGTTTCCATCCCAGCTGGAAGTAGCCAGCTAAGGTCTAGCCACATTGAAGAGACAGGATACGTCGAAAGACGGTGTTTATGGATGACTATATATATATATATATATAAAGAGAGAGAGAGAGAGAGAGAGAGAGAGAGAGAGAGAGAAGAGAGAGAGACCGTATTAGCCCATAACTCTTTTGTACTATATATGATGGACTCTCCTGTCGATTTCTACGTATGAGGTTCCGACAATCTCTTTCATTTAACCTTGTGTGTTAATCGCAGGTGACATTTCAGCCCTGCCAATGATTTGCAAAGAAGTCCACAACAAGAGTGTGGATTATTAGAATGTATTGCTGGGCCACTAGCCAATGCTCTAGTCTTTCTCTAGCTTGACGCAGCTTGGTGACCTCCGAGGCTGCAAAATTCTTGATACCATTGTAACACAAAGTCCTCCACGTTTTACTATATATATATATATATATATATATATATATATATATATATATATAGCCACACTGAAGAGACGTTATACGTCGAAACAATGTGTCTGTGGATGACTATAT
>CM042165.1:86411320-86421320 GCA_023376005.1 Doryteuthis pealeii
GTGATGAAGGAGTGCTCAACATTCGCCAGACCTCCAGACCTGGAACCTCACCATCAAGTGCCAGACCGAAAAATGAATGAAAGAAGGAAGGTTGATATGTAGTGGGGGAAAAAAGGAAGAAAAAAAGAAGAAAAGCAAAAAGAGTCTGTATTTTTGAATCGGGGAAGAAATTTCTGAAGGAATTCAAAATGCAATAAAAAGGAGAAAAAGATTGAAAAAAATGCAAAATACGCCCCCCCCCCACAACAACAATAAAAAATCTCTGAAAGAAGAAGCAAAAAAGTAGCTGTTCACAAATTCAGATAATAGAAGAAGAAACATAAATGACCCCCTCCCCCCCAAAAAAAACACCCCAACGAAAAAATAAAATAAAATAAAATAAAATAAAAAAAACTAAAAGAATGTTAGCGTTGGTATGGCAACTAGTCTGGTTTTGTGCTCGGCACCGCAGTCGACTTCCGGCATGACAATGAGTGAGCCGAAAATCGGGAACATTCCATAGCTTCTCGGTGTTCAGTGATCTCCGGCCCAACCGACGGAATTGGCCGAGCTTTTTCAAACTGAGGCTTTTCAACAGCTACCTCGACTGTTGAGAGGTGAAATCCCCGCACAATCTTGCTCACACTAGCAATCTGGTAAAAGTGATATCTATTAATAATGGAGATTGTCTGTATTTCTGTCTGTGACAAAAACTACGAAATAGCTCTTTGTCACGCTTACGTCACAATATTTTATACTATATACACCCAAGTATAATATGAGTAAGCAATTTAAAAATTGTTTTTTACTCTCGTCCCTTTTTTTTACAGTAACAATAAGTTAACTAAAAAGTTTACAAATAAATAAATCCCTACGATTTTGTGTAAAATTGATGTGGAAAATATTCAAAATAATTGTTTGATTATTACATGCACGCAACATTTTATTTGAGAGGGACGGGGCTCAGTTTTCATTTCAAATTTGTTTTTTGTTTTTTTGTTTTTTCTTATCCTTTAATAAATATGAGGAGTTGTCTTACTTATGATACAAACCCTCTGACATTGAATTTTTAACTCCCACCCTCTCAGGCAATGTCTTTCAAAAATGAATTTTACGACGCCCGGAGGGTGTTTTCTTTGCTAGTTTCCTTAATGGAAGATTCAAAGACAAATGTTAAAAGAGACTAACTAAAATTTGCACCGAAAAATGCACCTTCATTATTGCTTCAGTCTATTGCATATATATATATATATATATATATATATATATATATATATATATATATATGTGTGTGTGTGTGTGTGTGTGTGTGTTTATATATATATATATATATATATATATATATACCAACCCCTCCGTCCGAGCAAGATACGATACAAGGTCAATTTTTTCAGCGGAGTTTAACAGGTTTTAATTTTCCTTCTCCTAGATTGGTCACCTATCCAAGGTTAAAGATCCCAGTCTACCCTACTATTAACACATAGCTGGAGGGAGAATATATGGATTCATACATTTCCCAAGGTATTAGCACAGTGTGAAATGCAAACAGGAACTGAACTCATGTCGACGGGGCCATTTCCTACGATTGGTGACCATTACACCACACACACACACACACACACACATATATATATTATATGTGTGTGTGTGTGTGTATGTGCGAGTGTCTTTTCATATCACTCTGTCTACATCTATTCATATCTATCTATCACTTCATCCCAAGTGTTCCTCATACCTGACTTAACATCTTTTTGACTAGATGATCCGTGAAACCCATCGGTTTGCCATTATCACTTCCGCATGCTCACCCCCTCTTTCTATCTTTTCCTTACTATCTTTCTTTCTTTCTTTCCTTCTTTTTTTCTTTCTAATAAAACATTTTCTGTGTAGCATGTCCCTTTTTCCCTTTCTTACTTCATAACCCCCCCCCAGAATGATCCATTATTCAGCTGATGTGACGACATTCGCAAGGAATAAGAATTCGACGGATAAGCAACACCAGATAATAAGGATTTACATTTTTGCCTTTCATCTTGGATGATTTGGACGGTCTCATTTTTAACCAGAGGGTGTTGCAAGATTATAACCGTCATGGAATTGAGGAACACAAGTATTAATATATAGATAATTAAACGTTTTCAAAGGAGCAAAATTTTGGCATTAAATAACCGATAAGATTTATTAGATAAATAAAACCAAACTACCTATTTTAATGCATACCTTTCCCAGGAGTATCAGCGCAATGTGAAATGCAAACGGTCTCGTCCAAGATCTGAACTCGGGTCGACGTGTCCATTTCCTATGACATTACACCACGCGCCAACGTTCACCATGTCTAATAGTTATCATTATTCAAGGATGTCTGCAATAATGATCTCAGGTGCTTTGGCATTGCCTCTTCCAAATAGGAAAGTTGGCTCAGGACCGCCCTCGGTGGCGGCAGAATCTTCATAGAGGACTGTTCATCTCAGAAGTCACCCTGACGCAACACCATGAAGCTTAGGGGTCTAGAAGAAAGCAGCGGCAACAAAGCACCAGCATTTAAACATCTTCAGGGACAGCCTTCAAATGCGACATCTGTGGTCGAGAATGTTTTTCAAACATTGGACTTTACAGTCACAGGATGCGCTGTAACTTCAGGGACACAAAAACTTTATTTTAGTCTTCCGAGACTGAAATGCCAATACAATACAATAGTTATCATAGCACTAAGTAACATATCCGCTCTGTTGTGATGACTTTGTAGCAGACTTGTAGCTATGATTTAATTTACTAAGACAAATAACAGATTCAATCTCTGGTTGTATCATCTATCTATTTCAAATGGAATGATTGCGAAATAGAATACACGAATACATCACTATCTATATAACACGTCTTTATAGTTATCAAGTGGACCATATGACCTTTAGGCACCCCTTTTGTGATCTTGATTCATAAGGACATGTTTTTCATTTACACAGTTAAAATCCGGTTGTTTGTTCAGACGATTTTTAGAGTTTTTTTTAATTATGAAACTAACCCCTAACCCTGATTTTGACTCTGACCCCTAAACCCTAAACTCTATCCCTAATCCCTAACAAACAACCAGATTTTGACAATGTAAATGAAAAAACATGTCCTTATGAATCGAGATCGCAAAAGAGGTGCCTAAAGGTCATATGGTCCTATCAAGTCTCTATGTAACGTACGTGCTCTATTAGTATTCATTTTTTGTATTATTATTCTTTTAATTTTCCTTTATTTAATTTCCCTTTAATACATTTTTGGATTAGAACTGGAACTTCTTGTATTTTTGACTTAATTCATCTATACATATATAAAGGGCAGTTGTGGGTATATTTATGTCCAGAGGAAACTTCGAAAATAAACAATTAATGGCAAAGTAAATAGATATACACATTAAATATCAGCAGGGCTTGGTTTTTGAGCAAAAATATAGAGATTTGATTTATATTCGTAAAGATAATTAAAAAATAAAAATAAAATGATAACAGCATGGATATTTTTTATATATTATTTTAGATAGTAGACATTAACATTTCTTTTCAGAGTAACTGGATCAATGCAAGGTCTATTTCTTTTTACATAGGGATTTAAATGGGGCACCCCACAAGGATTCAACTCATGATTCAGTAATAATGGATCTGCGGGACTAACTTTTTAAAAAATCCCCTCTACCCAGGCGATGCCGGGTAGCCGCTGCTAGTTGGTATATAAACAGAAGATCAGAGGAGATTAACTCTTACTTAGTCCTCTAGTGGCCAAATTAATTTTTAAAAAGTAGTCTATCTACTGAAATGGAGGATCAGTGGGAACTAAATCATACTTACCCCCTAGCGGCCAAATTAAGAACCATGTTTTGAGCATTTATAATCATAATTTTACAGTCCGTCAAATCACTTAACTTGATAAAAGATGCTGAAAACGTTACTGTCTGGAGTAGTTTTCATTATTCACTTTAAAAAAATCTTATACTATACTAGCAAAAATCCGCCCTGTCGGTGGGCGTTAGAATGCACCGACTGCACATGTGCAGAGGGTAAGCCTCCCCAAATGGGGCACCTGTTGGCCGTAGGTGGTGACCCGTGATGCTTAAGGATAGAACCCAGGTTGTTGAGCAGTCCATGACTTGCAATACTCCACTTTGGCCCTTTCTTGGGCTAGACGGGCGGTCAGAGAGACCCCCTGCGATGAATCGACTGGTCACGTCAAGCCCTAGCACCTATATGATTGCCCCAACCCTATTGCCCTTATGACAAGTCCCAACCCTTTTTATCATATCGGTGCTAAAAGGCGGTGGCTGAGGATCTACATGTCTTGGGAATGACGTTAAACTCTATCTGATGGTGAGGTTCCAGTTTTGGGGTTTGGGGAATGTGGAAGTACCCCTTAATGACCATTACTCCCTGGTCCACTCTGACCCGGAGTGGTAGTACCTGTTAGGGTCCCATCTATGGGTTAAATAGAAAAACATGAGTTTATAAACAAAATTGATTATCCATTAAGAATGAATCTATATCAAAACTTAGCCTGGCGTAATTATTTAATTTTTAATGTAATGAAATATATTAAAGTAAAAATGATTATAATAGAAATTAAATAAAATTTGTCCGTAACACTGTTTACGTCACTATACCCTCAAGAATTGTATGAGTTTATAATGAGTATTTAATTTATAGTCATAATCATTAATACATTGAATAAATTTTATCTTTCAACGATATCTCTATGAAAATATGTTAGATTTGCCTCAAAACAGCCCATATTATTGTTGCTTTTAAAATTCAGTAATGTGTTTATATTCACTAAGAAAGAAATATTTAAATAATATATGATGTGGTCAATTTGCATACTGGTTTTAACAAAACCGAGTTTAATAAATAATTACTTGGTGTTATTGATCTCTAATATTGTTTTATTTCCAACGTATTAAAATCAATACTACGAATGATTTTGTATAGAAACCAAGTAAAATATAAGTATAATCTTTTTATATGTGTTCATATTTAATTTCGTTGATATATTTCATTACATTAAATCTTAATTACTTACGCTCGTCGGAGAGCGCATATACTTACTAGAATGATTAAATACCACTGAGATACACCAGTAAATCCAGAGTAGATGATAAGAGCATTTATTTCGCACACTAAATAAAAAATTAGCACGTAATTATGGCTACAAGTGTTTTTCTTCTTCCAGGCTCATGTTTGTATTGTCGCGATATAAATCTACTTAGTTAATAGCAATGCCGTTTATGGTCGGTAAGATATTAAATGCTTTAGTAAAAAGAAACATATGTTATAAAATTTTTGGGTCAGTAAAATGTTTATTCCTGTGTGTGAGGTTAAGTGAAATGGAGGCTTTCCGTGATTGGATATGCCAATCACGTGATGAGCCCAGAATCTTTGGCGCAAAATACCAAAACCCCCAGATAGATTCCGGACTAGCTTCGACGAGACATCGACCTGAAGTTCTCTCCAAAAATTCACAACAATACCAGATATCCTCTCCATCACACCGGTAAGTCCCTCAACTTGACTCTATACACTGGAAGGGCTTTAAATGTTTATTCATTGTTTCATGTGCTCTTTAATGAATTGTTAGAATTAAACAAAGTTTTATTTCATTTATTTGTTGCTGTTAGTCTAAGAGTTAAATGCTATACAAACACAATAAGATTTTGAAAATGCCAGAGATAAGTATATTCAAACGCTACTTTATCTACAAGGTTCAAAATGTTCGAAAAAAGGGGGCCTAAAGCTTTACAATGTTATACATATTTACCAACCCCGCCGCTTGAGCAGGATGGGACACAAGGTCAATTTTTAACGGAGTTTAACAGGTTTAAATTCAGAGTTTTCCTTCTCCTAGCCCAGTTGCCATAGCAAAGTTAAAGAGCCCAGTCAACTCTGCTATTTACTTATAGCTGGAATGAGAATGTTTGCATTCATAGCCTTTCCCAATGATATTAGCGCTATGTGAAATGCAAACAGACCCGTCCAGAATTTGAACTCGTCTCGTCGTTTTTATTTCCTACGAGTGGTAACCATTACACAACGAGCAACTTTACAATATTATAAGCAGAGCTCAGTGTGTAAGGATTATCGTCGTACGATATCAATGCTGCGACTTGGGTTCAAATCCTGAACGAGGCTGCTCGTATTTCACATAACGCTAATAGCCTTGGAAAAGGTATGAATGCAAACATCTCCCTTTAGCTAGGTAAATAGGGAAGACTGAACTCGTTAACTTTGGTTCGGCAACCAGTTTAGCAGAAATAAGACCCTGTATTCAAAGCAGTTTTTACTCACTTAAAAATTTACCTTGTGTCAAATTCTGCTTGTGTGGAGGGGTTGGGTAAATACATACTGTAACGGGTCAGAGTGGATCTGGGAGTAATAGCAATAAAGTTTTTTCTTTTCAGAATTCAAACCAACTGTAGACCTGGAGAAGGAAGGGTTCTGCCAGGATATTCCTGCCAAAGACTCTCTACATAAGTAAGGGTTTGGGGCCTGCCATAATAGCAATAATGTTGGGACAATGAGTAATCATCAAAGGAGTAATGGTGATGAAAGGGTACTCCACATCCCCCAGAGCACCAATATTGGAACTTCACCATGAGATAGAGTTTATTAAGACACGCATCCACCGCCTTCAAGCACATATATGATAACAAAAAGGGTTTGGGCGTGTCATTAGGACAAAGGAGTTAGGACAATCCGCACGAGCAGGATGTGACACAAGGTCAGAGCTTAACAGGCTTGAATTCAGAGTGTTCATTCTCCTAGACTGGTTACCTATCCAAGACTAACGAGTCCAATCTGCCCTACTATTTATCCATAGCTGGAGATAGAATATATGGATTCATACCTTTCTCAGTGCTATGTGAAATGCAGACAACCTTCTCTAGGATTTGAACTCGGATCAAAAAGTCATTTCCTACGACTCTAACCATGCAAGGGCCAAAGAGGAGTGGCGCATATCGTAGGCTTCACGGCTACCAGGATTCCGACCTTAAGCATCACTGGCTGTAAAACGCATTCTACAGCTCCAGTCAACAGGGCTTAACCGATATAGAAAGTGTTGACTAAATACTCCCAACCAGGAAGCGCGTGGTGTAATGGTTAAAGTAATTGGAAATGGACTCCTCGCCCAGAATTCAATTCCTGGATGTGGTAATTGCATTTTCGCTTGGCGCTAATACCCTTGGGAAAGGTATGAATCCTATTCTCGCTCCAGCTATGGATAAATAGTAGGACAGACTGGGCTCTTTAACCTTGGTTAGGCAACCGGTCTAGGAGAGGTAAAACTCTGAATTCAAACCCGTTGAACTCCGCTTAAGAAATTGACCTTGTGTCACATCCTGCTCGTGCGGAGGGGTTGGTAAATATATATATCCAACAAGGCGCACCTGTTGCTTAGGTGGAGCTTAAGAATTAACATTAAGAATGAAGTCAGGGTTGGATAGAGATTGTGGCTTCGTCTTTGCCGTTCGTGACGGTGTCAAAGCAACATTATGTCTTTCAATTTAGCGATAATTCAGTTTTTAAAAAAAGAGAAAGAAAAAAAAAGAAAGAAAGAAAGAAAGAAAGGGAAAAAAAGAAGAAAACCGAACAAACAGACAGACAGACAGACAAACGAAATAACCAATAAATCTATCAATGAGACAACAGGAAATAGGCCACACAGCTTACATTCTCAGATAATCACCCACTGAATTGAAACTATCTCTCTCTCTCTCTCTCTCTCTCTCTCTCTCTCTCTCTCTCTCTCTCTACTTATCTATCTATCTATCTCTTTCTGTCACTATATATATATATATATATATATAAAATCTTTTCACTTTAACAGCTTTTTGTGGTGTTTTCATATCTTTTTATACACACAGACACACACACACACACACACACACACACACACACACACACACATATATATATATATATATATATATATATATATATATATATATATATATATATATATCAGTCGGTAGTCCGCTTGCCTAGGAATCGCAAGGTTCCGTGTTCAATACCGGCGATCACCAACTCAGGGATCTGTGCAGTAAAGTTAGGAGCTGATGGTTAGTGTGGCGCTCCACTTCAGAGCCAAAAGGGATAGGCACCCACGCTGTCTGGCTAATACTTACATTATGCCACACCGTCGACTTTACTTTGTACTTTATAAAGTTAGGAGCTGATGGTTAGTGTGGCACCCACGCTGTCTGGCTAATATATATATATATATATCCTTATATATATATATATATATATATATATATATATATATATATATATATATAAGGAGAGCAAATATGATATTTTTTATATACAAAACGGAACAGGTTTAAAACCACAAACAGAAAATCATGGGACTGTATTATCATTACTGCCCTATGGAAAGGTCTGCATCTGATTAGTCTCCCCCCCCCACTTCACTTAAGAAATTGACCTTGTGCCACATCCTGCTCGTGCGAAGGGGTTGGTAAATATATGTTACCATCACTCAAGTTTTATGCGTATTAGTCAATTCTCAGATGGATGAATAGTAAAAAGTATACATAGATATAATAAAAAGGATTTTATATATATATATATATATATATATATATATATATATATGTGTGTGTGTGTGTGTGCAAGTTGAACATGGAAATGAATCCGACGATAATAAATAATACAAAAATAATAGCCTTCATCAAACTTTTTACTGTGATGAAGGCCGTTATTTTTGTATGCTTAAATATCTTATAATTTTCTATCATTGTTATTTTATTTTATATCTAAGATAAGAATGAATAGAATACGTGTGTACATGATCAAATTCCAGGCCGAAACACGTGTTAGTAACTCAAATTAAATCAATTTTATCCATTCAACATTTTTTCCTTTATTTATTTATTCTTTCAATATATATATATATATATGTGTGTGTGTGTGTGTGTGTGTGTGTGTGTGATTTTGTGTCTCCGTATACTTCTAGAGAGTATATATATTTGAGATATATTTTTGTATCTGTATCCGTTTTTCGAAGTACATATACCAGCTTTGGGCATTAGTGTGAAGCATTAGAGTGCTATAATATAATGATGTAGTTACCATAATATATTCATCTGGGAATAAATATCAGAAACTCAGTTGTTTTTTGTTTTTTGTAAGTTCCTTTTATTGAGTAGTAGTGATGAATTTTCAGGATTGTGATGTACTCCCTTCTTCAAGATCGTGGACGGACTACTGAAAAACAACTGAGTTTTCTGATATTTATTCCCAGATGAATATATTATGGTAACTACATTATTATATTATAGCACTTTAATGCTTCACACTAATGCCCAAACCTGGTATATGTACTTCCGAAAAACAGATACAAAAATATATCTCAAATATATATATATATATATATATATATATATATATATATATATATATATACTTTGGTGTGGTACCAAGTTTCTTGGTACAAGGTGAATCTAGGCTGGTCCTATTCTCTAACAGGAGTTTGTTGTAGAGGTCAGGTTCCGTGTGAGAGCTCAATGTTTAATTATTGTAAAGAGAGCAAATTTTTTTGTGAATAAAAAGGCTTTAAATACCATGGGTATCGTGGTTATGGACCATTTCCACTCGTGAGTATCTGGGGCCCACAGAGCTACTTCAGACCACGTATATCTTTTATAATAAAAGATATACATGGTCTGAAGAAGCTCTGTGGGCCCTAGATACCCACGAGTGGAAATTGTCCATAACCACGATACCCATGGTATTTAAGGCCTTTTTATTCATAAATATATATATACTTAAGAGAGAGAAAGAGAGAGAGAGAGAGAGAGAGAGAGAGAGAGAGAGAGAGAGAGAAAGAGAGAGAGAGAGAGAGAGAGAGAGAGAAGGGGAGAGAAGCATTCCGTCAGCCAAGTATCACTGTAACACAATGACCCCCATAAAGCAAACAATGCCACCAGACAAATGTTACGGGGACAAAAGATTCAAGAGACTCACCAGAAAGGACAGTGGGTGGGGGT
>CM042165.1:86427807-86497807 GCA_023376005.1 Doryteuthis pealeii
CTATATACTATATATAATATATTAAATCTTTGTATAATCTATTATTTGGTAGGAAACTGAATTATAAAAGTGCTCATACGTTACTTCTATAAGGAGACCATGTAGTGTTTAATTTATTTATTTATAGTCACCCAATATTATACATAAGTCCGTTTTACTAATGTTTTCGGAACATCAACTTTAGTGACTAGATTCCGTCCATCAGTGAAACGTTCAACCTTCTCTACAAAGTAACACGTTTCTCGATGCACGAACAATCACCTAAAGGTGATGCTTATCCGGAAACCATTTCGGTTTTAAAACGGACACCCTATATTACAATTATTGGTGAACTGTGCGATCGACTTATTAATAAATATGCTCCCATAAATTTCGGTAGAGCTCTTCCTAATTGGTAATTTAAAATATAAGCTCTCATTACTAAGCATATAGCAATGAGATCATTTCACCGAAAATTTGATCTCTCCACGTGACACGTACACAATACCAATAACACAAACACTCACCCTATACACATATTATATACATACTATATATATATATATCTATATACTATTATATAGAGAGAGACGGAGAGAGAGAGATAAAAGGGTATTCGAAAACCACACACAATCCGGTTCTATCGAGAGAGAAACCAGACTATACATCTAAACCGGACTAATTATCATTATGGCTACTGATTCATCTTGTTTTATAAATCGAAAATATTGTCAATATTAGTATATGAAACATAAGATGAAGAACTATTACAAATATGTCGGTCTTGTTGTTCTACAACGCCTTTTATACTCTATCACAATATCATCGTCGGATATCATTTCGCCTTACTCTTAAATTCATAAACATCATTACATCATAATAATATACATAACCTCATATACTGTGATATAGTACGTATTATATATATCATGCTTGTGTGTGTGTGTGTGTGGTGTGTGTTTATGCTATGTGCGTGTGCCAATTACGATATAATCATTATATTAATAATATATACTCTATATAGAGAGAGAGAGAAGAGAAGAGTAATATACTAATATTACGTTTATTAAAAGCAATGCCTCTCTGTTATTTACGGACAACTTTATTAAGACCGCACCTGTACAAATACCAGTACCTATGTATGTATTTAATCAGTCTCAAACATCCTCTCCTTATCCGGCAAGGTCAATCAGCTGCTGATGACCGTTGGGCATTCCGGACTGACTGAATAAAGAATCAGCTACGAGCTTCCCGGTCAGGACTTGGAGGTACTGCTGCCTAACGTCTCAGCCACACTGGACCGAACATGTCGAAAGCGTCGACACCCACCGGCTACTATAGCATAACAAACCGAACATCACTCATATCATACATAATATATCTATATAAGTATATATGACGGTAACATAAGTCGCACATGGATGCAAACGAACAAAACCTCAGACAAATACTATGCTAGCTATACCTTCTCACCTGTGACAACCTGTTTGAATTCAGGCTTCTCTCTTCTTTTCACAATTGAATTCAACATACTCCAGACGAAAACTATATCACTATCCACACTTTTTGTCTGAGTTTTGTTCTTTCATTCCTTATTTTACCTTCATTCCGTCGGATTTATTCCAACCCCATTGTCGTCACGTATATATAATATAATATATATATAGATAGACTATACTATACGTATACTATGTGTGTGCTGCTGTGTGACGTAGTGAATGTGCATGTAGCTGTGTGTGTGTTGAATGCGATAAAATTCGCTTTAAATGAATGTATCAACACGTTGTTTCAGGACCAGGGAGTTTGTTCATGTTCACATTCTTTCTATTTAAGATTTTCCTGTTAAAGTTTTAAATTAAAATTGATACATAATAGAACATTATGAAAATATTGTAGATACACTACATCAGGTTACAAAAACTCGTAGCATCACGTCGACATTAAAACAAGTGAGTGTGCTTTCCAACGCTGTTGCTTTCACTTAATATTGCAAAATGACATAAACTAATTATTTTACAAGCGTTTAAAAAGTGCGTCATTGATAAATCAAAAGTGCTTAAATGTCACCAATGGCTGACCAGCCAGAACTGTCTAAAAATAAGAATATTTTTAACAAGATCTTTCTCTTTTAACACATGTTTTCTTGAACTGCAACGGATCAATTGCTTGTCTGACAAGTTTGTTTTATTTCAATCCTTTCACACACGTCCCATTTTGAAGTCAATTAAGGTTTCATTCATTGATTGCTTCCTTGTGTGTCTTGATAAGTCAAAGCTTTAGACATCATTTGTTCTTTTTTACAAACCCGTATTTCGAAAGAAAAATAAACGTTTCAATCATTTTTCATTTGCTCTTTTGGGTAACATAAGCTTACAAGCTCAGTACGCTTTACACGATCCTTGTATTTCGAATAAGCACATAATGGGCTGACACAGACAAGCCCCTGTTTTGTCAAATTGTAGATAACGAAAACACTGATCACTAGTTCCAAAATGGCCATAATAAAACGAAAAGACTTAAGCAACTGAAATAGTTCTATATTGAAAGAGGATGTTTTTTCCTCTTTCTTGTCTTTCTTTCTCATTTTTTTTTCAAAACATTTAAGCTTTCTTCGTACTTTTCTTCCCTCTTCTCTCGATCTAAGGGGGCACGGGTGCCCTAGCTCATGTCGGTAGAGCGTAATCGCTAAGAAACCACCGGCCAAGGTGTCCTAGTTCCGATACCGGTCCTCGCCAACTCAGCGTCATGCAGTTAGCACAGGGATCTGTCTGTGTGGGGTAAACGTAAAGAGATAATCGGTAGGTGTGGCGCTCCACCTTAGAATGCTAAAAAACAATCTCCTTGGTCTAAGTGCTATTGAAAGGGGATAGATCCGTCGTGAGCTGGCTGATAGCCAACTTAGGCCGCCCGTCGACTTTACTTTGTACTTAACTATAAAAGTATATTAACCTCTCGTGGTAATTCCATGTCAAATCAATCCAACGGCGATTCATCAAATAACACCACACACAAATTCAATGGTACAAGAAAGAAAGAAAAGAAAAAATACAAGCCATAAACAGAAAATCAAGAAAGAAAGAAAGAAAAAAAGAACAAGAAGGTGAAAGAAAAAAAAGAAAGAAAAGAAAGGAGTGCAAAGCCAGAAAAGGAAATTAAGAAAGATAAGAAAGAGTGTGAAAGGAAGAAAAAGAAAAAGAAGCGAGAAATGAGATTGACAAGAAGAAGAAAGAAAGAAAGAAGGGAAAAAGATGGTGTGTCGAAAGGAAAAGAAGAAAAGAAGAAGAAAAGACGGTCACACGTGAAAGAAAAAAAAAAAAAAGAAAGAAAAGAAAGGGTGAAAAGAAGAAAGAAAAAGAAAGAAGCAACCGAACCCGAAATAGATGTGACCAACATTCTTTGAGCAAAGACACAACGAACGACAAGACCGGGAAGAAAGGAAAGAAAAGGTGAAAGAGAACACAAGAAAAAAAAGAAAAAGAAAGATGAAAGAAGAAAGAAAGAAAAAAGAGAAGAAAGAGTTGAAAGAAGAAGAAAGAAAGAAAAGACAAGAAAAGAAAGAAGTGAAAGAAGAAAGAAAGAAAGAAGATAAGAGTGAAAGAAGAAAAGAAGAAAAAAAAAAGAAAGAAAGAAAGAGTGAAAGGAGAAGAAAGAAAGATAAGATGTGTGAAAGAAGAAAGAAGAAAGAGTTTGAAGAAAAAAGAAGAAAGAAAGAATGTGAAAGAGAAGAAAGAAAGAAAGAAAGAAAAGCTGAAAGAAGAAAGAAGAAAGAAACATGTGAAAGAAAGAAAGAAAGAAGAAAGAAAGAAAGAAAGTTGTAAGAAGAAAGAAGAAAGAAAGAAAAGAGTGAAAGAAGAAAGAAAGAAGAAAGAAAGAAAGTGAAAGAAGAAAGAAAGAAAGAGTGAAAGAAGAAAGAAGAAAAAAGAAAGAAGGAAAGAAAGAAAGAAGAAGAAGAAGAAAGAAAGAAGAAAGAAAGAAAGAAAATGTAACTAAAGAAAGAAAAGAAGAAGACAGAAAGAAAGAAAAAAGAAAGAGTGAAAAGAAGAAAGAAAGAAAGAAAAGAGTGAAAGAAGAAAGAAAGAAAGAGTAAAAGAAGAAAGAAAGAAAACAAAATGGCATTACTTTTTGATTATCCCTCGTATAATTTCACATTTTTCATTACTATGTTCCTTTCCTTTTCTTCCTCTCCAAAATTCATTCATTCTTTTCGTGGGGAAGTCCTGAATTCTTCTTCCTCCGCATCTTCTACCATCACTTTCTTTTAATCACTTTTCGATCCCTATCCATTTCCAATGAGCAACTAAATTGAAGATATCGATTTTCTCTTCTATTTCATTTTGCACCGACAGTCTTTCCCGCCAAAAACCGCCATCGAAAACAATAAAAACAAAATGTCGGCTGCAAACAATGAAAATGCCGTCACAGCAATATGGCGACTCGCAATGAAGAATATTTCTGTAGAATTCTCTTGATGAACAAGAGGTTCAGTTTAACTGACATTGGCTGACTTTCTAACCTCATCTGTCTGATTTTGAATGATTTCTCTCCCCCCCCGCAAAGTTCTTTCATTGAATCAAAAGAAAAGATTCTCGATCCAAAACAGACAAGCGTCTCTTTATGACGTTTCATTCTAATGTTTCGTCTTACAATTGTCCAACGGCGAATCTTTCTTTGGGCTTTCTTTCTTCGGATTAATTCAATATTCTTCTTCTTCTTCTTCTTCTTCTTCTTCTATTGCCTTCTTCTTCTTGTCTAGCCTTCTTCTTCTTCTTCTTCTTCTTCTTCTTCTTCTTCTTCTTCTCTTCTTCTCCTCCTCTTTTTCTTCTATTCTCTTCTCTTCTTCTTCTTCTTCTTTCTTCTTCTTCTTCTTTTTTTCTTGTTGTTGTTGTTGTTGTTGTTCTTCTCCTTTTCTTCTTCTACTAGCCTTCTTCTTCTTCTTCTTCTTCTTCTTCTTCTTCTTCTATTGCCTCTTCTTCTTGCTAGCCTTCTTCTTCTTCCTCCTCTTTTTCTTCTTGTCTATCCTTCTTCTTCTTTTTTCTTTCTTCTTCTTCTTCTTCTTCTTCTTCTTCTTCTTCTTCTTTCTTCTTTCTCTTCTTTCTTCTTCTTCTTCTTCTTCTTCTCTTTCTTCTTCTTCTTGTCTTCCTTCTTCTTCTTCTTCTTCTTCTTCTTCTTCTTCTACCTTCCTTTCTTCCTTCTTCCTTTTTATTTCCTTCATTTATTCCTCCCCCTATACCGACCCCATCCCCTTTTCTTAGCATTTTATTTTGATGCATGTGTTTTTCCTTTTACTATTAATTCGTTTAATTTTTAACTTAACATTAAAAACCTACTGAACATTTTCTTCAGTAGGTTTTTTAGTCAATTTCTTATTATTACTCTGACTGTTAACGTCCCCTCTCTCTCTCTCTTTCTCTCTCTCTCTCTCTCTCTCTCTCTCTCTTCTCTCTCTATAATATATTATATATATATATATATATATATATATATATATACATATATATATATCTGTCTATCTATCTATCCACTAACTATTTCAATTGCTCAGCCTCTTGATATATACCCGTTTGCATATTTGTATATAAATGGCGAGAGAGAGAGAGAGAGAGAGAGAGAGAGAGAGAGAGAGAGAAAGAGAAAAGAGAGAGAGAGAGAGAGAGAGGGGAGTTCTTTGGTGGTCCTATTTCGTCGGTGACCCATTTTTTCTGAGTTGATTTCCTCCTCTGGTCGATACGGCTTCTGTTCTGCTGGACTGCGATTGTCTGTGCTCATTTCTTTGTTTTTTAATTATAAAGCAATACGTTGTTTAGTTTTCGAAGACGTCTTTATTCAAAACCCAAGGCCCAAAAGGGTTTTAACCACGCAGTGAGAAGATAGCATCTTGGAAACAGACGACCCTCACGTCTAGTCCTTTCAATTTACTGCCAAAATTTAACTCTACTCAGTTACCTGCTCGCACCTTGTCTTCAGCCAATCAGAAATTGGTGCCGTGGTCAGTGAAAGGTTAACTTCCTGTCAATCACTTCCTATAACGGTCAATGGTAACTTTCCATTTATCCTACCGTTATTTAAATCTTAGAACGCTTACAGTCATATCTTGAAGACAACCTACAAATTATGTAACACGCTTTGTATTTGTCTATCACAGTTTATATCTATCTATCTATCTGTCTATCTGTCACAGATATTGAGCACTGTATGATAAAAACAACAAATTATATTCAATTATTTATTCACATTTTGAAGATTAAAATGTATAAATGAGTGATTAAGAATCTATACAAATATAACCCGTCGGTCGCTACCGAGCTAAAGGGCTCACAGAATCTCCGAAATTGGCCGTCAAGATCGGATTTTCTGCATCAACCAAGGATTGCAGGGTCTCCATATTTGCGGGAAGTCTAGCCGAATGCCCCACGTTGTGCTAAGATCTCAAACGACTAGAAATCTGCTATAGAAACTGATTTCCGAGGTTAATGGCGTCCGATTGGTCACACACAAAAAAGAATAACGACTCTTTTTCTTCTTCAAAAATCAACAACATTTATATTCAAAAATACAGGAATACAAATAATTACTTCTCAAGGTTTGTGGGAGTGATGTGCCCGTAATTAAATACTTCTGGTCTTCTGCAAAGTATTGTGCAAAACAGTTCGTAAGTTGACTAAGTTTTCAAAAATGGTCTTAGCTGAAGTCAGTTACTCTCAGCTCTCAGTATTGCGTTAATCTTGTCAGCTAGCCCGGTTCTCAAGCGATCACAACTTCATCTGCCCATTCGGCCTCTTCTGTCCGTTCGGCCTTATCTGCCTCTCAAGCCAAAAACGTCTGAGTTAAATAATATTTCAATCGGAACGATTTTATTTCCGGCCGGCATGAAGATATTGGGAATTTTTCTGCTCCTCCCACTCAAGCAGGGTAACCGCCTCACTCTTGTTTCAACCAGCCAATCAGATTTACTTCCGCTCACCAATCTGGGTGCCATCTCTTCCGGCCACTTGAATGTTTTTTAAATACATTCGACTTTCTTTAATTTCGATTTTCAACAAGAGTTATCTCCATTCTCAAGTAGTAAGGAAACATAAAAACAATAGATTCTCTTTAATTCCGTTTCTTCATTTTCCGGTAATCTATAAAACAGGATTTATCTTTTCCGCGCGACAAAGTCTGATTACATCAAAGACTTGTCTATAATCGCCGCCTCTCGCTTCTGGGAGTTCCGACCTACTTGAGATTTTACTACCGGCCACCATCCGCCTCGCTGCCCGGTCGAGGTCATTGCCGGATCGCCCATCTGTTTTGAATCTACGGCCAAAGTCAGCCGGCGAGTTATATTTCCGTTTTTTTTTCTTTCTTTCTTCTAATTTCAAAACCTAAATCAGGTCACACAAATACTTTCCTTGTGCTGTCTTGAGTTTTGAAATAAAGTAAAGTAAGCCTTGAGATGTGTGACAGAGAACACGAGGTGAGTGGCAAACGTGAAGGCCTGTCGTATTCTCGAAGGAAGCGGGCTAGGCTTTGCCTTGGCATGTAGGAGTGTAGAATCGAACCGGCTTCCTTTAGAATGCGAACGGGCGACATATTGGCACCGAAGTCGAGATGCTACAGTTCCGGATGTAAGCACCAGGTGCCCGGATGATAGCTATGAGTATTCCGGCGGCCGGGATTAGCTCGACAATCTCGTGTGTGGGGCGCAGACAACCGGATGTTGAGGGGAAACTAGTAGAAGTAGAAGTGGGGTGACGGCAGGAGTTGAATTGCGATTTTGAGTTACTGAAGATTTTACGATGACGGATTTTTCAGCTGCTGAAGTTTTTGAGTTGCTAAAGATTTTACGACGACGACGGATTTTTAGCTGCATTTTTGACGGCAATTTTTTTTTTTTTTGACGGCAACGACATTGTTGCCCCCCTCCCTTTCAACAAGTCTAATATTTTTTCCCTCTATTTTTTTTCATTCTAGAAGATGATTTTGGATTTAATGGACCTTATCTTAGAAATGAGATTGTATCCACTTGGAGCTGATTCTTGAAAAAAAAAAAAAAAACACCCAAGCTGTATAATAGTCATTATTAAGATATTGTAAATTTCATTTTTCTTTTTATTCTTAATTATGCCTAAAATAGATATTTATGACAAGATGGGTCTTTGTGATAGATTTTAGATAAGATTTTAACTCTTTGCCAAAAATAGCTCAGTCAGTAGAGCATAGGATTAGGAACCATAATGTCACGGGTTTGATACCGGACCTCACCAACACAGCGTATCAGTTTTTGTTAGTATTTTTTTAATAAAAATGCATTTTATAAAAACAAATGAAACAGAATATAATGAATTATGTGCTGTGATATGTTTTAATGTTCATTTTCTTCGTATTATTTGGATTATTCGGACTATTGTTCTCGTCTTCATTGTTATCTGCACAACGCTTTGGCCGATGTGCCCTCCGACCTTCTTCAGGTATTTCTTGTGGAACTCGGGAAACTTCTCGGTCTCGGAAATCCTCTCGGATTCGGGAACCTTCTTTTCGAACTCGGGAACCCTCTTGTCGTAACTGGGAGCCATCACGAAATTTTGAACCTAACCCTTTATTCAGTCCACGAGGATATCCTGTTCTCATTCCGCTAACCATAGCTGGGGTACAGGTTCCCGAGTCCGAGATGTTTCCCGAGTCCAACAAGAAATACCTGAAGAAGTCGGAGGGTACATCGGCCGAAACGTTGTACAGATAACAATGAAGATAAGGACAATAGTCCGAATAATCCAAATGATACTAATTATCAAGCCTCATCTAAAAAATTCCGAGAAATGATTTATTTTCTTATTTAATGATATTTTTCTTCACCTTGTGAGTCTATAAAAGAGTCCATAAAAGAGTCTAAAAAAGAGTCCATAAAAGGGATCATTTATAGGGAAATAATCTTTTATAAATCTAGAAATGTCCATATGCGTTGGCATGCATTGTAGATTCACGGATAATAAAGAAGATCCCAAATAGAATCATCCCCAACTTACCCGTTTATTGGATCTCTCTCTCTCTCTCTCTCTACGCTCTCTCTAGTATCCTCAATAATATATATAAATATATAATAAATAAATATATATATATATATATATATATATATATATATATATATATATATACTTCTAAACTCTACCGGGTGTGAAAAAACCCATGTAATTAAAAGAAAAAAAATTCAAACTGACATCTGGGGAAAAAAAAATTAAAAAAAGAAAAGACCGGATCCGTACTTTCTGAAAGATAATCATCATGTAGTGGCCAAAAGGAAAGAAAAAACAAAAAACGGGGGAGTGGTCTAAGTTTTATATGTAAAAAGTAGAGCATGATTATAAGGACCTACATGAGTCAAACACAATCTAGCTAGGTTTTACCCGAATGGTTCTTCATGATAATTCTGACAGTCAGAATAATCTGAAGAACCATTCGGGTGAAACCGAGGTAGATAATATCTGACTCACGTAGGTCCTATATATATATATATATATATATATATATATATATATATATATATATATATATATAAGCACCTTTTGTTGATATAAGAAGATCTAATTAATAGATCTAATTAATAGATCCAATTAATAGATTTAATTTAATATAAGAAGAAGATCTAATTAATAGATCGAAACACTGCAGCGTCGGCTAATAAACTTACCACTCAATTTATTTAAACCTGTGTTTTTTTCAATTTTCCTAATATACTACATACCGTCGGATTCACTTCCATCTCTTCACACACACACACACACGCACACACACACACACACACACACACACACACATATATATATATATAAATATATATATATATAAACTTTGTAATAAAAGTAGAAGGATGATTTTACTTCAAAATATATTTGAATGAATACGTAGTTTCGATAGTCTAAATGGGCGTTGCTTAACTATGCAGCCCCCCCACCCCCACCACCACCGATCAGATTTCCACAATTCACTTTACACTAATTCGTTTTTACAAAAGACACAGATTCTTACAGGTGCGCCCTGCTATCAGAAAAAGAAAGACTTAAAGCAAACATTCATTTTTTATTTAAAGTTGAGCGTTTGTATACAATGAAATTATTTTCTTCACTGGCTGACCCCTTCTACCTCAAAGGTCAAAGTTCATAGTCTATTGTAGCTAAAAGGAAGGTGAATTTCTCGTCCCAACTCCCGGCAGCCCTATGGTGCCTAGACCAACAGCACCTTTGCAGATGGGTAAGACCGCACCCTCAACGGGGCCACCTTTTAGCCGTGAGTGGCGACCCCTGATGCTTAAGGACGAAATCCTGGTTTCTGATAAGTCCCTGACATGAAACATTCCACTTTGACCCTTATTTGATCAAGCGGCCGGTCACGTCAAGCCCTAGCAACTATATGATTGTTCCAACCGAATTGCTCTTATGGTAAATCTCCAACCCTTTTTATCATATATGTCCTACAAGGCAGTAACTTACGGTCTTAGAGTTCGGGATTCATTCTTTTTTTTTAATTATCTGCTGTTTCTGAATAGACCAAAAAAAGACAGGGTAACTAGGTATATCAAATATTGTAGGGGAATTAACATCATTCTCACCTTTATATGAAGGTTGTGACTAGCATCCAGTTACCAGACAAAACAGACAGATTGACCGAATACACACTGTAGCAACTGAGAGGACATGATCAAGTGTTCAGTATTTTAATAATTAATTTAATGAAAGCATGACGTCCCAACGATCATAGAGAAATTTGTTTGGTTTACTACTGAATGTTTGAGATGAGGCTTGAAGATTAGTATTATTTGCGTTATTCGGACTATTGTCCCCATCTTCATTGTTATTTGTACAACGTTTCGGCCGATATACCCTCCGGCCTTCTTCAGGTATTTCTTGTCGGACTCGGGAACCTTCTTTTCGAACTCGGGAACTTTCTTGTCGTATTCGGGAGCCATCACGGAACTTTGAAACTAACCCTTTATTTATTCCACGGGGGTAAATACCTGAAGAAGGCCGGAGGGTATATCGGCCGAAACGTTGTACAAATAACAATGAAGATGGGGATAATAGTCCGAATAACGCAAATACTACTTGTTTGTTTAGTTGTTTTATGACATCTCAACCCGTTCCAGTTCATTTTATGCCGAATCACGTTACTTTGTTAAACAAAGGACTTAGTTTGCTTACAATACCTGCAGTTGCTTAAATTGGTGTAGTTTGGTTTGTTGGATTTTACGGCATGTCAACACTTGTTGGGTCATTTTATGCCGAAGATGTTTTGTTCTTTTCATGCTCGATGAGTAATCAATTTCTTTTAAAACTCAACATTTAATACATCTTTTTAAACTTATCTTTTCTATCTAACCTATATATGGGACTCTAACAGGTACTACCACTCTGGGTCAGAGTGAACCTGAGAGTAATGGCATATATAAGCTAAGCTTAGATGTGACACAAGGCCAGAAGTATGGGGCACCCAGTGAGAATTGCACTCACTAATTATGGTCTGCTAAGCTAGCTTGCAAACCATTAGTCTACGTGAGGTGCCTAAATACTTATTTACTAAGCTTAGCTTAAATGTGGCTCAAGGCCAAATTTTGTGGTGTGTATAAACATAACTTTTAATAAGTCTGATGGCATTTTATGCTGATTGGAGCGCCTTGAACTTGTGGTAACGATGTTTAAAACGATAGAGCCGGTTTACTTCAGTTGGTAGAGTGTCCGACTAAGACCCGCAAGCTTCCTGGTTCAATGCCCGCCCTCATCAACTCAGTGTATGAGTGGCACAGTGAAATGTGCAGTAAATCCTAACATCCCAAAGTCCAAGAATTGTAATTTTACTATTAGATGCAGTTTAATGTTGTTTAAGTGGTAACCCAATTAAATACTGGAAAGTTTAATCGCTGCTTAACTTCGGTGATCCAGCGCGAACCGGTGTTTTCAACATGACACAACAAATAAAAACAGGATTACCTCACGTGGTGTAATGGTTAGTGTTGTACCGGCCGTTCCTACAGTGGAGAATATACACCGGTTCTCACTATAAATAGTGAGACACCGAGTGAAAAGGTTGTACTGTTACCGTACTGTTACCGTACTGTTACTGTTTAGCGGCAAGCTAGCCGTTCTTGTACCTTATTGTAAATACACTTGTCTCTTTTTACCCTACCTCGACTTGACTTCTTTTTTTACTGTTGAACTAACATCACAACAGTTAGCAAACTTGATTTGCTGACAAGTGTTAGTGAGTTCGATTCTCATTCGGCACCCAATACTTCTGGCCTTGTGCCACATCTAAGTTAAGCTTAGTAAATAACTATAGAAACAGGTTTGACGTCGCTTTTCGCAAATACATCTACACAAGTTGAATCCCAGCTGCATAGCCGATAGAAGGCATCAAGAGGCATTGGCCTCTATGTGAAATCAGATCAAATAAAATTTACGTTTTTTAAATAAATTAATAGACAAGTTCATATACCTATGTAGCAATTTCTCATCTACAGAAAGCGCTTTCTATATTTACAGAGGAAAGGCATGGACTGCTATAGACAGATGATCGATCATATGGAAATCTGATCTCTCAGATAAAACTAATCTACTTGGAATCTAACGAAATGCTTAGAGTAAAAACTAGATGGATGGAAAAGATTCTGCGTGGTGGGTTGAAGAAATCCTGGAAGCTGCATCCCACAAAAAAGCTGCTGTTAGCTCAGTTGTCGCCTATCATACAAACCATCCAAGACAAAGAAGACATGCGGACCACTGCTGGAGAAGTAAGGAAGAACTATAAAAACAACACATAAACAAACAAAAAAACAAAAACAAATAGACCATAAAAGGTTAGAAATTCGAGATTATGAGTTTCACGTTACTAATCATCACGTTTTTACCCTACTTTTTTTAGTCTTGAAGTTGATGCACTCTAATATTTCTCAGAATTGTTGTGCATAGACCACTGTAATTTACTTGTTTAGAACACTTTTAGTGGTAAATTATATATATATATTGCTGTAATGTTAGTTCAACAGTAAAAAAAGAGTCAAGTAGAGGTAGGGTAAAAAGAGACAAGTGTATTTACAATAAGGTACAAGAACGGCTAGCTTGCCGCTAAACAGTAACAACGGTAACAGTACAACCTTTTCACTCGGTGTCTCACTATTTATAGTGAGAACCGGTGTATATTCTCCACTGTAGGAACGGCCGGTACAACATATCTATATGTACATTTTTGGGGAGTACAGAATTTTGTTAATGCTTTAAAAAGACCTCCTAAAAGATTCATTGTATGGAAAAAAATGTATTTCACAACTATTTTCATTTTCCTTTTACCCCCCCCCTACTATTGTAAAATACATAATTTTTTTCCATACAATGAATCTTTTAGGAGGTCTTTTAAAAGCATATATATATATATATATATATATATATATATATATATATATATATATATATATATATATATAATATATAACAAATAGACCATAGAGTAAATTTCTATGAAACTTTACCAAATCGATGAAGTTCAAAATTTGCAGCATGAAAAGTGAAGATGATCTGTCAGGTTCTCGGCTAAACGGGAAAAAAAGGTCAATGTGACCTACGAGACAAGAGTTCATGTGACTTTCCGGACAATGTCCGACTTGCCTAAAATAAACTGGACACTGAAGTCTTTGCCAGAAGATGATATCTGTAAACAGATGTAAAAACATACACGCAAACTTAACGTATTCATAATACCATATATATATATATATATAAATATATATATATATATATATATATGTGTGTGTGTGTGTGTGTGTGTGGTATATATATATATATATATATATATATATATATATATATGTGTGTGTGTTATGTATATATATATATATATATATATATATATATATATTATATATATTATAAGTGTGTGTGTGTGTGTGTGTGTGTGGTGTGTCGAAACTCCACCGCCATGAGAAAAAAGATGCTGCAGTTTGTAAATAAAGAAATGTACAAGCTGATGTCTCAGAAAAAAAAAAGTTACAAAAGAAAGCTCGTAGTGTAATGATTAGCAAGCTCGATTCACAAAACATTGTTAATGAGTTCGATTCTCATTGGCCGCAACATACTTCTGTTCTTGTGTCACATCTATGCAAAGCTTAGTAAATAACTATATATATATATATATATATATATATATATATATATATATATATATATATATATAATGCGAAGGACACACACGTGTAGTCGACTGCAATTAATCAATATCTTGATTAATTCAGTGGATTTAACCCTGAAGATCCTTATGGTGAAACTCGAGTTGGTTATCACTTGTACCTTTATTGTAATAAATTTGCTCTACTAACGCATTGAGCACTTTGTATTTGTTATTTCGCTGTCTTATCTTTCTGAATTTTGCATCATCTAACCATCGTGAACATATTTACCGGTAAGTTACCCTTTCCATTATATATATATATATATATAATATATATATATATATATATATATATATATAAAGAGAGATAGAGAGATAGATAGATTAAAGTAATCATTTATCTTACATTCACCCTGAAGATTCGCGCTTTGGCGAGAAACTTAAGTCGGTAGTTTTTAAACCATTCGATTTTAATCGTATATATATATATATATATATATATATATATATATATAGTAGGCGTGATGATAGCCCTCTCGAGTTTTGATTTCGGCTTGGGGCAACCTGTAAAGTCTTGCCGCGCTGAAGAGACGTGATACGTCGAAACAGTTCTGTCTGTGGATGAATAAATATCCCCACACACTAAAAAATCATTAACATTGTTGCTTATTATTCTTACTGTCTCTTGGGTCTATTTTCTAAGTCTTCTTTTTCTGTTGGCGAGTTGAATTTCTTTAGTCTCTCCTGCTGAGATCTTTCTTCGTCAGGATCTGGTCACGTCTCGGTCCTTCTCTGCATTCATCTTTTGATCTTAAAATTTAACACGAAATTTCAGTTTGTTTTATGTAGATATTTTTTATGGCTGACTTCTGATTTAGGTCGGAAAATTAAACGGAAAATATTTTGGTGGTATCCAATGACAGTTTAACTACAGTCTATGAATTAACATTTTGCGAATTCGGTTACGGTTTTAGGGGATTAATGTTGTTTTTAATTACGTATTGCTTAAAAAAATAATCAACAAAAAACCCAAATTACTATACATTTAATTAACCATTGAAATTAATTATTGAATCTATTATTGAGACAGTTGTTTGTGTTAGTATTGCAATGTATAATTTCAATTAAACTTGGTTTTAAAAATATTTTTCAACATTAAATGTATAGTAAATTCATAGACTGTAGTTAAACTGTAATTGGGGAACACCAAAAAACTTTTCGTTTTAATTTTCCGACCGTCTTCAGAAGTCAGCCTTTTTTATCATCCGACACCCATTCCTTCAAATTGTATAGGGAAGAATTCAAAAGATACCATTTTTCGCGTTTGACTCTGAGGATTATCTTAACTCTACTCACTAACTTTCCCACGGATTTTAGCCACGTGACTGAGTCTTAAATAAGAAAATAAATAAAGCGGAAGCGTGTGGTGTAATGGTTAAAGTCATTGGAAATGGACTCGTCGCCCCGAGTTCAAATCCTGGACGTGGTAATTGCATTTCACTTAGCGCTAATACCCTTGGGAAAGGTATGAATCCTACTCTCCCTCCAGCTATAGGAAAATAGTAGGGCAGACTAGCCTCTTTAATCTTGGTTAGGCAACCGGTCTAGGAGAAGGTAAACTCTGAATTCAATCCTATTAAACTCCGCTTAATAAATTGACCTTGTGTCACATCCTGTTCGAGCAGAGGGGTCGGTAAATAAATAAAAAAATAAAGCTTAAATGAAACGAACAAAAATAATATAACAACTATATATGTGCATTATTAATGCCCATATAAATAACATTCAACAAGATACAGTGCGTGACGTAACGGTTATCGTCGTAAAAAATGGACACTCTGCGAACCGAATTCATGTGTGTGTCTCACAACAATCTATTTCTTCAACTCCAGTTATTGACCTTCCTCCTATAATAAAAGAGAGAGAGAGAGAGAGAGAGAGAGAGAGAGAGAGAGAGAGAGAGAGAGAGAGAGAGAGAGAGAGTTTTAATTAATCAATATCTTGATTAATTCAGTGAATTTAAACCTGAAGATCCTTATGGTGAAACTCGAATAGGTATTTTTGTACACACACACTATATATATATATATATATATATATATATCCTTCTTAAATAGGTGCCACTACGTTCAAGTTAAAAAGAAGATTTAGAAGATATACCTAAGTAATAATAAGAGTCTATCCAACAAACCTACTTAACACTTGGCACAGGTATGATCCGTACGATCCATGATAATTATCTAGATCACCCTCAGTGGTGGTTAGGGGGTTTCGTCCCAGGGGGCAAGTCTTCGATTACACGAAATGGGAGCAGGTCAGTATAAGCCCCTTAACCCCCGAGGCGCAACTAAAGGGCTTATACGAAGGGAGCTTATCTATTTTTTGACACTACTTATCCGCACGCGGGAAAATACGCGCCACGTAATTGACCTTGTGGTTTTGGCGGGTAAATGTATCCTTCTTATTTAATAAAAATGGCTGATAACTATCGGGCTATGAGACGATCTGACTGGGGGAAGTTTTGACAAATTAATCTTATGTTACCAATTCTACAGAAATCATTTTTAATTGTACACACGCACTTAGACACACACAGGCACATATACATACACATACACACATGTATATATGGATATATAAATGGAAAATGCCTATATGCATATATAAACATGTAAAAGGAATATATATATAATATATATATATATATATATATATATATATATTATTAAAAATAGTAGAGTAAAATATTTAAGGGCCTAACATTAGTTTCAAACCAAATTATTTCATCTGGACTCTATCCTCTACTTAACTAAGTCAATGTAATTCCTTAGTTAAACTGAGATAAACTTCCTTTCATATTCATGGATACTATATATATATATATATATATATATATATATATAATTTTTAAAGCGCCCGATATATATATATATATGTGTGTGTGTGTGTGTGTGTATGTGTGTGTGTGTGTGTGTGTGTGTTTGTAAAATGAAAATGGAAGTGAATCCGACGGTATGTTGAAAAGAGAAATAAAAGAAATAAAATGCTGAATGGATATTAATTAAAATATCCTATTTTATCCATTCAATACTTTCTTATATATATATATATATATATATATATATATATATATATATATATATGAGGATAGGATGATTTGAGTAAATCAAATAGAATGTTGTACAGAATAGAGGGAAAATGTGGACAAAAGAACAACTCAAACAACATATTCTGTGTGTATGTATGTGTAGTCCCGGCTTGCACCAACATATCAAGTCACTGTCACCTTTGCCGATAAGAAAAAGTAATCATGAAAAAAACAATAATAATAATAATAATGTAACGTAATTATTATGATCTACGGAGGAGTTGAGGATTGAAAAGAAAAGTATAATAAGAGAAGAAAAAGAAATAAGAACAAAAAGTTGTTAAAGATTGGATTGGTAACAACTCAACGGGTGCCAGCCATTGACCTTCCAATCACCGATCAATTACCCTTGAACCAGATTTTAAAATAAAAACGGAAGTCCCAGGTTTTTTTTTTTTTTTTTTGAGGATCACAAATGGAAGTAAAAAAAATTTGCTCTTTTTTTCACCGGACTGGAGAAGAGTCGGACGTGTTTGTCGGGCTCTATCGGGACTTGTCTAGGCTAGCAACGAACAACGCGCATGAACGTAATTTACGATAGAACAACTCTCTCTCTCTCTCTCTCTCTCTCTCTCTCTCTCTCTCTCTCTCTCTCTCTCTCTCTCTGAAAAAGAACCCACGAGCCTAGAAATATATAAACAATCCTTTTTTGGCTATACTACTATCGTATGTTGTTACACAGAACTAACGACTCTTACTACAACTCCACTTTGGCTCCTATGCAACAAATAACCTAACCAAAAAAACAAAAAAAAACTACTTAACAAATGACCAAAACAAATCCGAACATAAAACCCAAATTACTTATTATTTTTATGCTATTTGAAAGCAAAATTATAAAAATATAATTTTTAATGTTTGACAACCAAGCTGTGATCTAGTGTGAGATGGTTTGTAAAGGGAAGTTACTCTGTTCGGCTAAACGTGAATATCTGGGAGAAACTACTCTATAAAGATAATCATCATCATCATGTCGCGCAAGCAGCACGGGTATCCATGACTATCTTTCGCCAACCTTCCCTATTACTCATTGCCCCTGGGAGGTCCTCCGTGCAGCATCCCGAATCCTCGCATAGTTGGTCAGTGTAGGTCCTTAGTGGGCGTCTTACGTTAGCATGTCCATGTGTTGGCCTCCACATGAGAACGTCGCTTATGAGCTCGTCCCCGCTTCTCCAGCAGTGTCCTGCATGCCTAGTCCGTCTCACCCGTATGGTTTGTAACATGGGGGGCAGGTGACCATATAGTTGCTTCTTTGTGGGGTGTTGCTTCCACGACTTGTTCAGGACTGCTCGCAACATTCTTGTGCAGGTCCCATCTAGCTTATTCTCAAGGCGCTTTGTTAGGGTCCAGATGGTGCAGCCATACAGCAGTACTTATATAACCACAGCCTGGAAGAATTGCCGCTTTAGCTTGTCAGTGAGATCAGATCTCCATATTACTGATAGTCTGTTTGTGGCCGCCTAGGCCTTTCCTATACGTGTATTAACATCGCTTTCTGTGGATAAGATATTACTACCTAGGTATGTGAACTGTTCTACTGGCTTAAGAGGCTTACCGTCAAGTGTGGAGATGTCTCCTTTCTTTTTGAAGCAGATATTGAGGCCGATATTTTTTGCTGCCTTCTCCAGGCTATGCAGTAGTGACTCAGCCTGTGCCGGTGTATCTGCAAGAAGCGCAAGGTCATCAGCGTAGTCTGCATCTGTGACTGTTTGTGCAGGATATCGCCTGCTTCTTGCCTTTCTTAGTGTAAAGCCTTTTTCATTTATGGTATCGAAGGATGTTCGAAGTGCATAGTCTAGGCATATTATAAATATATATGGTGCTAATGTATCTCCCTGTAAAAGTCCAGCGGCGATGTCAAAGAAATCTGTGTCGCCATCAGGTGAGTGTACCATTGTTTTAGTGTCTTTGTAGAGCATCATTATAGCGGCAACCGTTTCTTTGGGGAGACCGTACGCTAGTAGTATTTGTTCCATTTTCCCTCTGTGTATGGAATCAAATGCCTTGTAGAAGTCTAATTAAGTCTGTTTATAAATCTATAAGTAAATAATAATAATAATTAGACAAATATCTGCACCTTGCCAGAGAACTGAAAAAGTTATGGAATATGAAAGTGAAAGTGATACCAATTGTAGTTGGTGCACTTGGAACAACCCTAAAAGGATTACAAAAGGGTTTGGAAATCAGAGGAAGGATTGAAACCATTCAGAACACTGCACTGCTGCAATCTGCCAGAATACTCAGAAGAGTCCTGGAGACCTGAGGACACTTGCTGTCACTCAGACTCCAGTGAAAGACCATCAGCTAATGCTGATGTGAAAACTCAAAAGGTGTAAATAATAATAATAATAATAATAATAATAATAATAATAATAATAATCTGAGGAGACTTGCTGTCACTCAGACTCCAGTGAAAGACCATAAACAATATATATCTGTGAAATTAAAGCTCGTTGGAACATTTGAAATTGATAATAGAAATATATTCAATTTCAGTAATTAAGTAGAACTTACTATTATATGTTTCTAAGTAATTATAAAACGAACGTTCTCGTCCATGTCCATGTTCATCTTTTGTGCAATTTCTTTACGTTGTTACAATTTGTTCGAAGTCGCATTTTTCCTTGTTAATTCTGCTGATATTGATGTTGTCAGTTTCTGTAACCCAGTCTTGTTTGGTTGGTTGTTTTCTCTTTCTCTATCAATATCTCTGTGCCCCCATCTCTCTCTCTCTCTCTCTCTCTCTCTCTCTCTCTCTCTCTTTCTTTGTGAGTTTACTTGTATATCCCCCTCTCTCTTTCTCTGATTATTTATTCTCTCACTCACTCACTCTCATCTCTCTCTCTCTCTCTCTCTCTCTCCCTCTCTCTCTCTCTCTCTCTGATTTATTATTCTCTCTCTCTCTCTCTCTCTCTCTCTCTCTCTCTCTCTCTCTTTCTGTCATTTACGTCTCTCTTTCTATGTTTATTACTTTGCATCTCTTCCTCCCATCTCAGTGTTTCCCTATCTATCTATCAATCTATCTATCTGTGAGTATACGTATTTGCATCTCCCCCCTCTCTCTCTCTCTCTCTCTCTCTCTCTCTCTCTCTCTCTTCTCTCTCTCTCTCTCTTTGTCTATGTATCTATCATAGTGAGATTACTATTTTTCATCACGATCCTCTCTCTCTATCCCTCTGAGAGTGTTAATTCTCTCTCTCTCTCTCTCTCTCTCTCTCTCTCTATATATATATATATATATATATATATATTATATATATATATATATATACCTCTCACTATGTATCTATCCCTATGTGAGTGTGTTACTTTGCATATCTTCCCCTCTCGGTGAGTGTTACTTTCTCTCTCTCTCACTCTCTCTCTCTTTTTCTTTGTCACTCTCCCAGCCTCAATCTCTCTCTCTCTCTCTTTCACTCTCTCTCTCTCTCACTCACTCACTCAATTTCCTCCTCTCTCTCTCTCTCTCTCTCTCTCTCTATCTATCTATCTATCTCTCCTACACTGTTAGTGTTATTTCACTCTCTCTTTCTCTCTCTGTCTTTTCTTTGTCACTCTCCCAGCCTCCCCCCCCCCCTCTCTCTCTCTCTCTCTCTCTCTCTCTCTCTCTCTCTCTCTCTCTCTTGTGATTCGTTTTTTTGTTTGCTGCCATATTTGGCCTATTAATATTCCTTTCTTTGGGGAACTTTCGCCCGGAATTGACGTGAAGCAATTTCCGCTGGACATTGGTACGGTTCAGCTGACGGCCGGGTGCGCCGGACCGTGGCAAAGTGGACGCTTCGAATTGATTGGCTGTGTCCCGAGCTGACCGAGCATTAACGACTGTCCACCAGAAGTTGTTGCGCTTATCACGTGACCCCTTTTGGTGACGCTGTCAATAACGAATGGACGTGATTGGCTGTTATGTTGGTAAAGAGAGCAAGATGGCGGTAAAAATAGCGCTGAAATAAAGAGAGAGAGAGAGAGAGAGAGAGAGAGAGAGAGAGAGAGAGAGAGAGAGAGAGAGAGAGAGAGAGAGATGAAGAAATGTTTTTGAAAGATAAGTGGTGTGTGGGGTGGGGTGAGAAAGGGAGACGAAAAAGGAGAAAAAGAAAAAAGGGGACTGACAGAAACAGGCAAACGTCCCAGCTAAGCGAAAGATAGAGATATAGATAAACACACACAGACACATATATGTACACACACACACACACACACACACACACACACACATATATATATATATATATATATATATAGTTTGCTATATTTATAGATAAAGAATGTTCAATGTCAGTGATGAAGTATATATATCTAAAGTTAATGGCGCTTGGCTACCAACCATCGTTGACTTTATGTCTACGCTTCCCTAACTTATATATATATATATATATATATATATATATATATATATATATATATATTTACCAACCCTTCCGCACGAGCAGGATGTGACACAATAATATATATATATATATATATATGACACAATATATATATACATATATATGTGGCGGGGCAGAGTGAGAAAGGGAGATAGAGAGAGAGAGAGGAACAGAGAAACGTAGATAGATATATAGATAGATTGATAGATGTGATAAGTAGATAGATATGAGACAGATGTGACGAGATAGATAGATAGATATATAGATAGATTTACAATATTGGGTTACTCAATTACCTTTTCACCATAGAAGCAGAATGTACAAACATTTATCTCAATAATTTTGAAAAAGCTTCAGCCAGACAATAAGCGAAATATCAATTGAATTTAGTTGCTGTGTTGTTATATCCACTTTTCCCTCTATTTTCAATCTAAAATACCATTAATCCATTTCAGCTCCATTAACTCAATTTCCTCGTATATCAAATCAATTTTCCCCATTAAAATAAACTGAAATACCATTTAATCCGTACTAGCCCCTCAAACACCATATCTTTTGTTAGTTTTTTTTTTTTTTAAATAAGAACAATAGCACTGTATTATATAAAAATATAATAAAAAAAGAATATAATGAAATATACACTGTAATATTTTCTTAAGTCTATTTCTTTTATAAATAATATTTTTCTTTGGCGTAATAAATTTGGAAACTTAAATCTTTTTATTAGACTAATTAACATAACGTATCTGAATATCGCTCACAACACAAAGCGAAAATCGACCCAACTCGTAAGTTGGGACATTCATTAGTCAAAGTTCCACTATAATAGAAAAAGTAACCAAAAAGAAAAACTGTATTTTCCTAACTCTAAAATACCTCAGCCCTACCCTTTAACCCTAACACTCAACTCTAATCCTAATGTAAGCCCTAACACTTTGCCCTACACTCGAATACTAAATTATAACTAAAATCCGAAAATCAAACAGGATCCTTGATTTCTAAATAGACTTTCATTAAACTAATGCTCCTCACTCGCAACTCGCCTTCCTAATTCTATCCTGACCAAAACCATAAACATAATCCTCAGCACTAGCCTCGATCTAAACCATAAAATTAATCCCCAAACCTAATCCAGCCCTACCACTTAACCCCTGCTACAAGACCACCAGCCGAACTATATCAATAAATTAGAAACATTCTCATTATCCTTATACGCAACTGAAAGCGAGAAAACCAAAAAGATTTTTTTTTATGAGAGTCAAACACTTAAAACGATTTGAATTACAGAATGAAGAAATATTCATATCATTTTGTGAATGAACGATATTGTCATTTTATCTTTCATTCAGCAAAAGGGCACATCGTAGCGAAATTTGTGCAAGAATAAGTAAAGTCGTCGGGGTGGCCTAAAAGTCGGTATCAACCAATCAGTGAAGGAGTCTATCCCCTTTTCACTAGCGCTAGACCAAGAGATTGTTTATGCGTCTGAGATGGAGCACCACACCTATCATTAACACCCTACTTTACTCATACGCTGAGTTGGCGACTGCAGATATCGAACTAGGAACCTTCAGGTTTCTAACCGACTGAGCAAAAATATTATTAAAGAAACAAATCAATTTACAACTGACTGGGTGAGTGGAGTTGTTGGCATTTATACTTACTCTCTCTCTCTCTCTCTCTCTCTTTTCTCTCTCTCTCTCCTCTTTCTCTCCTCTCTCCTCTTTCTCTCTCTCTCTCTCTCTCTCTCTTTCTTCTCCTTCCTCTCTTTCTCTCTCTTCTCTCTCTTTTTTTCTCCTCTCTCTCTCTTCTCTCTCTCTCTTTCTCTCTCTCTTTCTCCCTCTCTCTCTCTCTCTTCAGATCTATTTATGAATCAATATAACTCAGACTGTCTTGTACAGGGTGTTCGGTATAGATTTGACAGTTTCATAAGGAAAAAGAAAAAGTGCTTCGTAACTGTTAGCTCCTGGGGTCACGACTTTCCAGCATGGTCACATGCATCCACGGACACGTATCCATACTGAGCACTGAAATGTTGAAAGAGAGAATTTCATTTATAATTAAATAATTACAAGCAAACTCGGCGAATGCCGTGTGCGACATGCGGAACACTGGACAGCTGTTTCGACCTAATTAGGTCTCATGAGCAGTGTATACCACACTCTCCCCCTCTCTCTCTCGATATATATATATATATATATATATATATATATATATATATATATATATATATATATATGGTTTGCAGATCACAAGGGGTTTGCAGATCACAAAGTGTTTGTGGATCATCTAGTACAAATGAAGCATCGAGAAGGCTTAGCATCAGATAGGTTCGAACCCTTTCGTCCTAATTCACTACACTATCAACTGACCTAAAATACCAAGAACATTATAAACACATCATTAAAACTATTTATGGCAATGACCCAGCTATTCACGAACCAGAAAATAATTGTCCTCATCTTTATTGTTATCTACACAACGTTTCGGCCGAAGTGCCCTCCGACCTTATTCGGCTATTTCTTAGCAAACCCGGGAACCTTATCGAACTCGGGAACCTCCTCCTCTCCTCCTCCTCCTCCTCCTCCTCCTCCTCCTCCTCCTCGGACATTGGAACCTTCCTTTGAAGTTGAGAACCTTCTTGTCGAACTCTTGAGCCTTCATGTCGTAATCGGGAGCCTTCATGGATTCGAACCTAACGAGTCCAATTGGACACATGGCGTAGTGGATATAGGCGTTGAGTTAATGCAGCTATAATTGACAGTTATCTCTGGACCGCAGGTTCAATCCTGGTCATGGGCGACAGTAACATAGAATAATTAACACAGCTTAATACTTGCATCTAGTCATGGTTAGCGGAATGAGAATAGCCTAGCCCGGTGGATTGAGTAAATGGTTCAGTTTGAAGTACTCTAAAGGATTCCGATTAGGATAGATTGATTTTTTACGTTAAAAAAACATCAAATTCTCTCAAACAACGAAAGTTGTATGTTGGTGTGAATACTGATACCAAAAACTAGATCTTTTACAATATCACCATTGTCTGAGGAAATTGCATCAAAAATCGTCAGCTAAAGTGCATTAAAATCATTGTTTTTGCAACATTTGGCCCAGAAATTTGTTAGAAAATTTATTAAATTTCAATATCTAAAATTAAAAATTATATTACTAATATGAAATGAATAAGATATTATAACTAGAATTAAAATTGAAAATATCCCCCATCATCGGCGACAACTCCGATATGCCGTTTTTTACCTCATTAATTAAACTTTAAAAAGGATAACATTTTAAAAGATTGAAATCTATTTCCTCAAATGAAGGAAACGTTTCGAAGAAAAATATTTTCTGGAGTAATTCTTGATGTTAATTTAAACTTTCGACACATGGGAGCCGTTACAGTTCTAAAATCGATCTACCCTACTCCCCATTGTCAAACTATGTCCTGTCATATGCAAAACAGAATTCTCAATAAAGATGTTCTCAGTAGTTAGTGTTTGTTTGAAAAATGGATAACCTTTGTCTAGCAGAGATTTGAGAATGAAGAGTCTCGAAGATGGTATGACTTGGAGGATTAGCATTATGCGACAGGTGTGTGTGTGTCTGTGTGTGTAGAAGGGGGGGTCGGGATTAAAGGTTGACTGAGGGTTTCTATGGCAATATCCTGAGAGGTGTGTGTCGGTTTGTCAGGAACATCCACATTCTATTCGCGCCACGCGCCGGATTTTGTTGTTTGGAATAAAGCCTATGGATTTTGTTTGCCCAGAAAGTTATTAAATAGATGAAGGAAAGACAAAATGAAGGGAAAAAATATTTCTTTAAAAATGAAGAGACGATAACACAAATCATTTCAGATGTAGGAAGGGAATCTAATAAAAGCAAACTAAATTTACAAAGACCAAAATGAGACTTATGATCGAACTCACGATACAAGACAAACAGACACACAGACAAAGACACAGACACGCACACACACATGCGTATGCTAAAAAGATAAATGGAAAAATATAAATATATTTCTATGGATGAAATTTATTATATGCTGGCACGTGTTTCGATGGGATTTTGTTTACATACACAGCATTCTAATTAATGATGTGTGCTAATACATAATTTTTCCAAGAATAATATATATATATATATATATATATATAGCCAACCACAGACATATGTTTCGACGTATCACGTCTTTTCAGTGTGGCTAGGCATTTGTAAGCTACCTACAGCCGGGATAGAAACCCGATCGATTCAGCATCAAGCGGAGAGCTTGGCTATCGTCACCTACAGAATGTGAAGAGGATTTTAACTGTTTTAATACACATATCTGTATGTATGTAAAGGCCGCCATAGAGTGCTATATAAAGTTAAATCTAATGAGTCAGATATAGCTACTTACAGTTTCGCTTAATAGCTCATCAGAGCAAGAATCTGACTTGGTTTTATCAATAAGTTTGGTATATTAAATCATATATATATATATATGCGCGCACGTGCGTGTGTGTGTGCGTGCGTGTGTGTGTGTGTGCGTGCGTGCGTGCGTGTGTGTGTGTGTGTGTGTGTGTGTGTGCGTGTGTGTGTGTGTGAAGAAATAAGAGAAATAGATTGACAGCAGATTATTCAAAGAAATGCCTTATTGGCACTGATATCAGAGACTTGCTATATGTCGGATGTGACTGACAGGGAGAGGTCATGAGGTCAATCATGAACTCCCGTTCAGAGGCTAGAGGTACTCACGCGATACTTGTGGCGATACGAAGCGTGACAGATGTTAATGAGACAGTGAAGAGTGAAGTTTTATGTTCTGATTCTTAGCGAGGGGCTACGGTAATGATTTATTAAGGAGAACAATCGCTCCCTTCGCCGACAGAGAAATTCACACCACACACCGAAATGTGATTAAGTTTTTTTCTCTGAATTTTTGTGATGAGGCTTGATAATTAGTATTATTTGGATTATTCGGACTATTTCCCTCATCTTCATTTTTTAAAACCTGGTGGAACTAGGAATGTGAGGTGGTTCGTCATTCGTGCCAGATTTGATTTAGTTTCTCTAGGAGTTTCCATTGACAGATTATATCGGGTCCGTACCGATTTTATACTATTTATCTGAATTTTTGAGATGAGGCTTGATGATTAGTATTATTTGTGTTATTCGGATTATTGTCTTCATCTTCATTGTTATCTGTACAACGTTTCGGCCGATGTGCCCTACGTCCTTCTTCAAGTATTTCTTATCGGACTCGGAAACCTTCTTTTCGGACTCGGGAACCTTCTTGTCGTAATCGGGAACCTTCTTGTCGTAATCGGGAGCCATCACGGACCTTTGAACCTAACCCGTTATTCAATCCACGGGAGTATCCTGTTCTTATTCCGCTAACCATAGCTGGTGTACAGGTGTTAAACTGTGTTAACTATTATTCTATGTTACTGCTGCCTCTGACCAGAATTGAACTTGCAGTCTACAGATAACTATCACTTAGAACTGTCTTAACCTAACTCCTTTATCCACCAAGCTATGTGTTTAATGAGTTTTTTCTTCTTCTTTGAACTGTTCTTTTGTCGTCAAAAATAAATGACAATCTCGTCTACCAAACCTTTGTCTGAATATTTTCGAGACTTCCTCAATTTAATATACTCCGCCTAAGAAATTGACCTCGTGTCACATCCTACTCACGCAATGTACTTTGTATATGCTCCCAACCCCTCGTTGGTTGAACTCCCTGGGGTAAGAATTTGACTGTTGGCCGCGAATTAAGATTAAATGGCAAGACTCCGAAATAAAACAAATGCAAGCTTTTTAGCGGCTTTAACATATATACCTATATATGTATTTATCAGTTAAATTTTACTCCTTTCCTGCAAGTGGTTGATGGCCCAGTGATTAAGAAGCGGGTTTGATGAAAAAGTGGTCGGGTTTCTATCCTGACTAGAGGTAGCCTGCCAAGTCTAGCAACACTGAGGAGACTTGATACGTCGAAACACGGTATCTGTGGAGGATAATATACATACATACATACATATATATACATATATATATATATTAGAGTTGTCCTGAATTCAACGGCGCCTTGTTACTGACAGTTTCGGTAGTGTAGACTCCCTCGCGGTCTGGTTGATACTGACTTTAAGCAACCACAACGACGACTTTTTTACACACACACACGCAAACACACACACACACACACACACACACACACACACACACACACATATATATATATATATATATATATATATATATATACAATAGTGTGGGATTGTCACTATTTCAGCTTTTACTGGAACGGTGTGTCAAAATGCAGTATTATTGGAAGAGTGCTCAATATAAAATAGAGCTGTTATACAAAATAATAAAATAAATATATAAAGGTTTTACATATCTATTTATTTGATGACATCAAATAAATAGATATGTAAAACCTTTATATATTTATTTATTATATATATATATATATATATATATATATATATATATATATATATATATAACATATATATAATTGAAAAAAATAAAAATGCTGTTTTTTTAGTATGAATATGTGACTGTAGGTGTTCAAATTAGTCTAACGTTAAAAAAAATACAACTGACTTACCAGTCGTGTTAAACTTCCAATAAAAATCCATTAACTACAAAAAATCTTATCTCGGCCCTAACTGGCAATATAACAATTGCTCCAAATCTTCCTCGTTCAATATCACTTGCAATATCAATTCTAAAATGATTCGTAAATCTTTGGCATTTTTTTAAAGACTAGATGAGTTTCAACACCTACATCCACACATTCAAGCTTAAAAAAAAAATCAGTATTCTTACTTTTTAATTTTTATTTATATGAAAAAATAAAAAAAGTGGAGCATGCGCGAAAACATTTACAACTTAAAATCTCTCTCTCTCTCTCTCTCTCTCTCTCTCTCTCTCTATATATATATATATATATATATATATATATATATGCGTGTGTGTGTGTATGTGTGTGTGTACGTGCGTGTGTATAAGTAAAAATAAAAGTGCCGACGCTACAGCGTTATGATTTGTATAACAAACCATTGTCGGAACCATCATTTGTGTAAAACGAAACTACTAATAAACACAATTTTTTTTCAGTGTTTGGTGGTTTCTGCTGTATTTATATATTCTTTCGATGCAAACTGCTTTTTTGATATATATATATATATATATATATATATATATATATATATATATATAGTGTGAACAAAAAGTATTAAGACAATCAGCAATATTTCTTGTATGTTGTTTATTCTCAACTAGTTTTGAAATTAGGTCATCGTCAGGAGAAAATTTCTTATTTAAAGAAATTGTTTATAGATTATTAGAAAGGGAGCATTATAGAAGAACTATAAAAGTTGAAGTGTTTTTGTGGGTTTGACATGCTATTAAAATCCGGGTAGACGAGTGTGTTAGTAGTATCATGTCCATTTGTTCCGTGAAGAATCTCTATGAGGTAGGTTATTTTTTTTATGCTCTTATATATGTGAGTTGTGTGTATGACTATATGTGTATACATATAAATGTATGTGTGTGTTTACATATACGTGTGTGAATGTGAGTGTGTGTCTGTATCACGGTACTGTGTGCGTGACTTCTAGATTATATATATATATATATATATATATATATATATATGCACTGCTGATGAGGCCTAATTAAGTCGAAACAGCTGTCCAGTGTTCCTCATGTCACACGTGGTATTCGCCGATATTGCTTGTCTTGATTATTCAATTATATATATATAATATATATATATATATATATATATATATAAAGGGTTTGCATACCACAAACTGATTGCGGATCATCTGGTACAAATCAAGCATCAAGAACGCTTAGCATCAGATATGTTCGAACCCTTTCGTCCCAATTCACTATACTATCAACTGAGCTTATTCAATTATATATATATATATATATATATATATATATATATATATATATATATAGAGAGAGAGAGAGAGAGAGAGAGAGAGAGAGACAGATATATATAGAGAGAGCTTGGGTAAGGAGATTGAGGGAGAGAGAGAGAGTGAGAATTGGAGAGAGAGAGAGAGATATTTGGAGAGAGAGAGAGAGAGAGAGAGAGAGAGAGAGAGAGAGAGAGGGGGGGAGAGAGAAGAGGAGTTGGACGTAGGAGAGAGATTTTATTTACCGAGAGCAAGTGTGTGATATTTCAAGTGTTGGCATTGGATGTCTTTTTTTTAATTTCTGAATGCGATGCGCCGACACTTTCGATTTAGCTGCCTTCAAGCGCATCAACCGGTCCACATGATTGCCGCTTCACTGCGCATGCGTGCCGGTCGACAATAGAAACGCGCGAATTTGCCACACAGGCAAAGTGGAGTGATAGCGAAAAACCGGAAATACTGTTGTGGACTGCCGACCGGTAAGACGAGGGTCGTAACGTCAGATGCTGTGGGGGTGGGGGTGGTGGTGGTTGGTGTCGTTGGATGATTGGTTTGTAGAGTTGCAGAACGGACGATCGGCTCGCTGATTGGTTGTATACTTATCGACCTTTGTTCAAGATCGATTCAGGCTGGGTGTCTCCAACTCGTTTAGAAGACGAGCGGCCATATTGGTTTTCACAACACCTTTCCTTCTTTCAGTATTTCTCACTCACTTACTGCACACTAATTACTAAAAAGATGTTAGTCTGGCGCAGGGTCACCTTTATAGAGAATCAAATGTTCTGAAGTAGGGTCGGTGCATGTATTTACCCAACCCCTCCGCCATGATCCGAGGCAATGCCAGTGCTTAAAACGTTTTAAATTGGATGGGATATATATATATATATATATATATATATATAACCCATCCAATTTAAATTTTATATGATATATATATATATATATATTATATATATATATATATATATATATGTGTGTGTGTGTGTGTGTGTGTGTGTGTGTGTGTGTGTACCTGTGCGCAGAAATAGATGTATAACAACAAGATGGCCGATTTTTAAGCCTTTTCCTTTACCAATTATATTGCTCTGTTCAATAATATTGAACATCAAGCTCTCAATATGGACCTGACCAACTGTTGGAAGGAAGGTCGAACTTAGATTCCTTTTAATACCAACTTACATGGTAACCCATCTACGGATATATATATATATATATATATATATATATATATAGAGAGAGAGAGAGATAGATAGATAGATAGATAGATAGACTGTGAACAAAATCATAATTTTATTAAACGTTGATCAGGTATTTAAACGGGAGGTTTTAAAAAGCGAAAATAATGGAACTGAAGGGCCCTTTCGAACGATGCATTCTCAAAAGTTTACAACCTGTTGGTACTTTAAAATCAAAGTGTATATATTGGTTTGGTTTGTTTTGTTTTACGACATATCAACCTCGGTGGGTCATTTAATGATGACTAAGTTTTTAAATAAATTCATTCTTAATGGATAATCAATTTTGTTTATAAACTCATGTTTTTCTATTTAACCCATAGATGGGACATTAACAGGTACTACCACTTCGAGTCAGAGTAGACCAGGGAGAAATGGTGATGAAGGGGTGCCCCACATTCCCCAAAATCTCCAGAACTGGAACCTCACCATCAAACAGAGTTTAACGTCATTCCCAGGACATGTAGACCCTCAGCCACCACCTTCTAGCACCCATATGATAAAAAGGGGTTGGTGCTTGCCATAAGTGCAATAGGGTTGGGGCAATCATATAGGTGCTAGAGCTTGACGTGACCAGCCTATTGATCAGAGGGCATCTCCGACCGCCCGTCTAGCCTAAGTAAGGGTTTACGTGAAGTGTTGCAGGTCATGGGCTGCTCATCCACCAAGACTCTGTATATATTGGGTAAAAGGGATGCGATAATATCAAGTCTGGAGCAACAGGAAGTGGAAAAATTGAATCCCTTCCCGTTACTACATTCTCCGCAACAACATCCCCAGCCAATACTGCTAGTGGATCTTTCAATCATCGTTGCCTACACTAGGCCCGGCAGAGCAAAAAAAATGGAGACTGCTTCATGGATGTAAAGATGGTGGTTTGACCGAGCCTTGTGTATTGCAGAAAATTGCTGATCACTGTAATTGTTTCTACAGAATATAAACTGCACAGGTGATCAACAATGGCAGAGTCCTGGGCCAATGAGAGCCCAATTTAAACTATGAAACTGTATGTACATTTTTAGAATAAGAATTGGCTTAGTTTGTTGGATTTTACAGCATGTCAACTGTTGGATTATTTTGTAATATAAGGTCTCCTGCAATCCACCACTTAAATGTATAGACTGGGTGAGGTCACGTGGTTTACTCATCCGGCCAATCAACAGCCATAATGCGTGGCTGATTCACTACTTTAACACTGATACTTATCATAGTTTATTTGCAATAATTGAGGAGGAACTTACAATTCTTGTTGTATACCCTTTCTTTCCTTACTTCTATTTTTCTTCTGCTCATCTTTTGTATCTTACGTTCATCTTCTAACGTCTGGACTTCGTCTTGGTGGTCGGTCACACTTAATTCATTCCTTCTTCTAGATCAGTCTTGTTACCAAGACATTCATCAACCACAAAACCATATTATTTATGTAAGCTTTTATTTACTTAACTAAAAATTTCATGTAACTAAACATAACGCGCATGTGCAGTGAGCTTCAGCTAAGGCAGAAAGACCTTATCTGCCTGACGTCCAAGCTGAAAACTGAAGAGCCAACCAGGTCCCACGTGACTTCACGTATTTCGCGGGCTTTCTGTAATATTCCATGGAAAGTCCCGCACGTGATATGAAAAGGGGCCATCCCTTCAGAAATACAGGGGGTTGACAATAATCTATGCATAGATTATGTAACATACAAAGGAGAACCAAAGGATACTTTATCGAGGATTTCTGCTGGAAAGGATGGTCCATAAGATTGTAACAGGTTATGCGCCCATAAACGCGAGGATCTTCTTCGACGGCGAACAAACGAATTTTGAACTTTGGGAGGCCAAGTTTCACGGATATTTAAAGACCTTTGATGGTTATTTTATGACGAAAAACTTTTGTTCAATTTATGCTTCATGGGTATTTAATTGTTTTTTTAACTCAAATTTTAACACTTTTTAAAAATTCATTTTTCCTATTTAACCCATAGATGAGACCCCAACAGGTTCTACCATTCCTGCTGAGAGTGGATCTGGGAGTAATAGCAACGAAGATATACTTCACACTCCCCAGAGCTCAAAATTGGAACTTAGATGAAGTTTAAGATCATACCCAGAACACCAAGACCCTCAGCCACCGCTTACTAGCACATATATGATAAGAAAGGGCAATATTGTTGGGACGTTCGTATAGGTGTTTAGGCTTGACGTAAACAGCCGATTGATCTACCGCACATCTAGCTTAAGTATAGGCCAAAGTAGAGTGTTGCATGTCATGGACTGCTCAGCCACCAGGATTCCACTCTTAAGCATCACAGGTCACCATCCACGGCCAACAGGATGCTCCATTAGGGGATTTTATCCCTTTGCAGAGGTACAGTTGGTATATTCTAAAGTCCCAGCCGACAGGGCGACTTAGTATATATATTTACCAACCCCTCCCCACGAGCAGGATGTGAGACAAGGTCAATTTATTAAGCGAAGTTTAACAGGTTTAAATTCAAAGTTTTTCTTCTCCTAGAACAGTTGTCTAACTAAGGTTAAAGAGCACTGTCTCCTCTACTGTTTACCAATAGCTGGCGGGAATATAGTTGGATTCATGCCTTTCCCAATGGTATTGGCACTAAGCGAAACGCAATTGCCATGACTAGGATTTAAACTCTGAGTGACGAGTCCATTTCCCATTACTGTAACCAATACACCACGCACTTCCAGTTTAGTATAAGATTGGAATACTTGAAACCATATAACTGTGTGAGAATGATTATTATCTATAGTTTCTTGAAACGATATGTTAGTGAAAATTATGAGTGTTAGATGAAAAAAAACATTAAAAAAATATAACTGTGAGCAAACAAATATGAAATTGGGCAATGATTTTTACTATAAAAATGCATTGGAAGTGTTTTTTTACTATGAAAATGCATTGGACAATGATTTTACTATAAAAATGCATTGGAAGTGTTCTTTACTATGAAATTGCATTGGACAATGATTTTTACTATAAAAATGCATTGGAAGTTTTTTACTATGAAAATGGATTGGACAATGATGTTTACTATAAAAATGCATTGGACAATGATTTTTTACTATCAAAATGATTTGGACAATGATTTTTACTATAAAAATGCATTGGAAATGATTTTTTACTATGAAAATGCATTGGACAATGATTTTTACTATAAAATGCATTGGAAGTGATTTTTTCTATAAAAATGCATTGGACAATGATTTTTACTATAAAATGCATTGGAAGGGATTCTTTCTATAAAAATGCATTGGAAATGATTTTTTTCTATAAAAGTTTATGGGAAATGGTTTTTACTATAAAATGCATTGGAAATGAGTTTTTGTATAGAAATACATTGGAAGTATTTTTAACTATAAAAATGCATTGGACAATGATTTTTACTTTAAATACGATTGGATACTTTGTAACGTTACGGTGCCAATTCGTAATATGTAACGTAGTGCCTTTTCTTCACTGCACTACATTAGCGATATGTAACGTACGGTCGTTTTTCCTTTCACGGTATCAAATCGTATCTCCGTACGGTCGTTTGTTTACCAACACCGATCTAGCAGTCAGCCTTTTAGCCCCAAAATCCTTCCACACACTTGGTCAAGGAAGTATCGCTTTACGCCCGCCGCGTGCCCTTTGTTACGGCCAATTGACTTTATCTCAACGGGTATCCAGAGGTCAGGGGAATTTCATTGATAAAAAGATTCCCCTAGTATTTTCTCGTCGTAGTAAAAGAAGAATGATAATACCGTGTTTACTTTTCAGAAGTTTATTATATTCAAAACTTCACTATAACTTTTGAGAGAGAGAGAGAGAGTCCCTAATAATATCTGCGCTTAATAATTAATTAATTGTATTCTAACTGGATTCAACTTCGAGTTTTTAGTCCTTCGTAAATATCTCGGTGACAAGCTTTTCTTATGGTCTTTAGCGACAACAGCTTACTAAACTCCGTACGATCACTGCCTCTCCGGCTGACTTCTCTGACTGGCTCTGACTCTCTCCGATCACAGACTGACTCTGATCCCTCACTGACTCCTTAATATAGTGTGTCTAAATAATCTTCCAGAAGATTCTTCTTCTAGTATTTTCGAGCTCGTTCTGGACCTAATCGAAGATTCGATTCCTTCGAATCACTCTGGTCAACCAGAGTTTACAAGCCTAAGATCAAAAGGCTCTCTGTAGTCACTAATCCTATTTTTTCGTTAAACATAGACTTATCGTCTCCTTTCTCTCGTTAAAAGATTTTATCATTCTAACTCCTTTTTCGGTGATTCTACAAAGACCACCCAGTAATATAAGAGAATCGGTAGTACATTTTTCTAAAGGTTTTTTTCTAAGTCTGGCACAAGGCCACAAATATAGGTGCTGGGCGGCTATTACATAACAACTTGAAACCATTTAATTGCGGTTGACCTCTACAGAAAAAGACTGCATTAAATAACACAACATGGGTTGACATGCCGTAAGACCAACCAACCAATTAATCTCTCCCTCTCTCTCTCTCTCTCTCTCTCTCCTCTCTATATATATATCTACAATATCTGCAATATATATAAATATATATATATATATATGTATATATAATTATGCGAATATCTGTTTTATGCGTTCATTTCTTTTTTGCCTTACTGTATCATTGAGAATCAAATTTTCCGTCATGTGATAGGCCATATTATTTATTCTGAGTCTGTCACGTGAGATAAGTTCAAATCCTCCAATAAACCGGTTGGCATGACTCAAGCTATTATAATCGAATATCTTAAGTCATGTGAATTTTTGAACGAAAATAGTCTGAAAAAGTCACAACGCTAGAAAAGCTGGAAATATATATATATATATATATATATTATATATATTATATATATATATATATATATATCCTAACGCATACACGTCTTTACTTATACATTTGTGTTGGCTTAAGAGGTAAATGTAGATAAGCAAATGCTAGGATCAATAGAAATAACTGGGTTCAGTTTCAGCACAAGGCCATAATTACGGAGCACTTGCCAAGAGTTGAACTGACAACCAATTAATAATGATTTGAACAAAAGCATGTGCAGATTGCAGCAATGCGCTATTTTGGAATGGTCTCGATTCTTCCTCTGATTTCCAGATTCTCCAATCTTTTTTCCAAGCTTTTTGGGACCATTCCAAGTGTACCAAGTACAACTGGTATCACTTTGACCTTCATATTCCATATCTTTTTCAATTCTCCGGCAGGATCCAGGTATTTGTCCATTTTTTCGTTTTTCTTCATCTTTACTCTGTGGTCTGCTGGAACCACAAAGTCTACCAGTTGACAATTTCTTTCTTTTTATTAACCAACACTGTCTGGTCTCCTGGCTGGAATAAGATGATCCGTCTCTATTTTGTATCCCCCTGTGCATTTTCTGAGTATGTTATTGAGTGGTATCATTGCTATAATAAATAATAGGCGATGGCGAGTCTCCTTGGAAAATACCTCTTTGGATTTATGTGCCAGGGATTTTCCTCCTGTTTTTAATTGGACTCGCCAGTTTTCCATGGCTTTTCTTATAAGATTTATGATGTTGTTGAAAATTTTGTACATTTTTAGACATTCTAAAATCCAAGAATGTGGGACCATCTCATAAGCTTTATAAGCTTTTCTGTAATCAATCCATGTAATCAATTTGGGACCGTTCCAAGTGCACCAACCACAATTGGTATCACTTTCACTTTCATGTTCCATAACTTTTTCAGTTCTCTGGCAAGGTCCATATATTTGTCCACTTTTTCATTTTCCTTTAGCTTCACCCTGTGATCTGCTGGCACTGCAAAATCCACCAGTTGACAAGTTCTTTCTTTTTTGTTTATCAACACTAGGTCTGGTCTTCTTGCTGGGATAAGGTGATCCGTTTTAATTTCAAAGTCCCAGAGAATTTTATGCGTTTCGTTCTCAAGAACAGATTCTGGTTTATGCATATACCATTTTGTTGTGGGTCAAAATTTAATTTTTTGCATAATTCCCAGTGGATCATCTTCCCAACCCAGTCGTGTCTAGTTTTGTATTCTCGTTGTGCTAGTTTGCTACATTCGCAAAGTATATGGTTTACAGTCTCATCTCTATTACCACAAAGTCTACATTTACTATTTTGTTGGGTCTTATCAATTTTCGCTTTTACATAGTTTGTCCTTATGGCATTATTTTGTGCAGCAATTATTAATGATTCTGTTTCTCTTTTGAGGTTTCCTTTTCTTAACCATGCTCAAGTTTTTATGTGCAACCTCTCCGGTTTGTCGTTTGAAGTGTCCATATAATTGTTTTTCTTCCCATTTTTGTTTTCTAGTCTTTGTTGTTTTTCTGTTTGTCCATCTGTCATTTCTACTATTGTTGGCTGCCATAAGTAATTTGTCTTTGCTCTTTTTTGTGTAATCCTCAAGTTGTTGGATAGTGGTTTCTGCGCAGTCTTTTATGTTGACACATATAATCTATCTCTGTCGTCTCTAGGGTGAAGAGCCTTGTGCATGGTCATTAACTTTCTCGTTCTTTGGTCAATCTGTCTGAGTTCTTCTTTTGTCCATTTTAAGAATGGTCCATGAGTATCTTATAATGGAGATGGCAAGTATTGATTCCTTTGATCAGATTTCTACTGTTAAGTTTGGTTTCTAGAAGTTTTCTAGTTCTCCTGAAATATTCTTTTTTTAACTTTTCCTTTAATTTCTGTTTGCTTAATATTGTTCGCTTCTAAAATTCCTAAGTATTTGTAACTTTCATTTTCATCAAGTGATTTTTTGGTGTCCTGATTTGGTAGTTGTATTCCATTCATTAATTTTCTTTCACCCTGTTTCATTACTAGCATAGCACATTTTTCAATTCCAAATTCCATTCCTATATCTTGGCTATATATTCTAATAGTTTGTACTAGGCTCTCCAATTCTTTTTCATTTTTTGCAAAAATTTTTTATGTCATCCATATTATTATTATTATTATTATTATATTATTATTATTATTATTATTATTAATTAGACTGCTTTTTGATGAATTGCGTTTTTCTTTCGTACCTCCACTTTTCAAACACACTCTTTTTTTTACTATTGTGTTACCATTGGTTACCATTTTTTTGTTTATTCGAATCATAATAAATGGATGGTTGTTGGGAAGCTGCCAAATTTGTTGGTCAAGAGAAAAGATTCTTGAACCGATGGGGGCGGGGTATGGGAGAGTATCTTGAAGAGTGTGAGGGTGCGACTACGGCGTAAACATCTTCTTGACTGACATTGAGGAATCAGCCAAAATCCGGGCGTCAGAATTCGTGCAACATTAAAAGAATTTGCAAAGAATTCGCTGTGGGTGAATTTTAATTAAACTGTCGACTTTTTATTTTGTTCAATTTTTCCATTTTTTTTAGAACAATTCCGCAGTAAATTCTAAGAAAAAATATTCCTGTTAGTTTATTCGCTTCTCTGAGTACATATTTGAAAATATTTGTTGTTTTACAAATCAGTTTTCTTTTTCTCCGAATTAATAATTTTCTTTTTACAATATATCTATTATTATACTAAAGCTGAGCAAATCAATCTTTATTTCCCATTTTTTCCCTTTTAGTTCAATGACTAAAATTAGATACTAAAATATTCCTTATTTGGGGGATTGAATAAAGTTTGAAAAAACATTTCCTCGATTTAATTAGCAGTAATTTGCAATTAACCCACAAATCAATCCATCTTTCAATTATCAATTGCCTATCACTTTCCAACCCTCTATATATATCTTCATTCCTCTCGCTTTTTTTTTTAGTACATCTGTGAGAACAATTTGGAAGACTTTGAGAGACACTTGCTCACTTCTGTCCGTTATTTGACCCCTGTTACCATCACCAAACCAGCAATCAAGAGAAATCTTTGTTTACCACCACCTTAACTATAATAACAATCCCTAACTACCCCACTTCCCTTTAACTTCTGTCATCGTAAAAAATGTCAATAGTATTTTTTTTTTGTTTTTGTTTTTGTTAATTTAACTACTGAACAAGTCTAAAAACATATTACTTTATTTTCAACATTTTTTTCACAACAATTTTGTTTGTCAATTAAAATGATGGTGAAGTACAGAGGAATTATTCTTGATATTATAATCGAAAAATGATTTTCCATCATCCCCACAATTTAGCTTCTCAACACATTAGCTATGAACAGAATTTCAAGAATCAGATCCATTTAAATTTGAATTTAGTCAAACTTTCCCTTTCTCAGAAATCTTACAAAATGATTTTAATGATCTAAAAAAATTATCCGACCTTATTTTTTTAATTAATTCTTTTAATTAATTAGCTTTGTAAATTCATTTCTTTTCTGATCATAATTATCGACCCAGAGGTACTGGGTGACCCGACGGGTCATTATTTTCTAATATATATATATATATATATATATATATATATATATATATATATATATATAGGGTGTTCGGGGCAAATTTGACATATTTATATTTGGTTATTTTTCTCCGTAGTTTGGTGATATTGACGCACACTACGCATCATTTAAAAGTTTGGACTCTTTTTCATTTATATACGTGATGACAGATAGAATGGATGACTGGAACCCACATGAATCATGGAAGAGAATAACTTGTATCATGATGATCAGCGCCAGCCATCAAAATAAGAAGATTATGGTTGCTGCCAATGCTCCCTGAACACTGTAAAAACAATCAGGCATGAACTGGAGAATTGCAATGGAGACTACGAGGCTGTGGCTAAAAGAAAGCAACAAAACAGACTAACTGATTGCGTTTGTACAGAAGAATTCCTCGAAAATCTGCAGGAGAAAGTGTTGGGAGGACCCTCAGATATCTATGTGGAGTTGATAAACACTGTAGACAAGCGCTGGATAACAAGGGTAGCCAATGGTAGGCCATATGTATGGCAGCAGGATTCGGCCCCTTGTCACACCTTTGGGAAAAGTCAAAAATGGTTGTCGGCGAATTTATACGACTATACTAGTTCTCATGTTTGGCCTCCCCAGATCTTAACCCCATCGATTATTATGTGTGTGGCGCTGTTGAGAAAGACACCAATCGCCGTGCCAGTACAACAAAAAGCCCAGTTAATCGACAGAATTAAGATAGTTTTACGATCCCTATGTAATACTGTTAATTTCGAATTCATCACTACTAGAGGAAAAGATCACGTGTGAAAATTTGTTTGCAAGACACTTACTTGCAACCCCCTCTCTCTCTCTCTCTCTCTCTCTTCTCTCTCTCTCTCTCTCTCTCTCTCTCTCTTTCAAACTGTCCCTATCGGTTATCACACCTGGCAGGTCCTCCGCGCAGCATCCAGAATCAGCACATAGTTGATTGATGTAGGTTCATGTTGATTGGCCTACACTGGTGTATCCATGTGTAGGTGTCAGACTTCGGAATTAACTACCAACAAGGGTTGACATGCCATAAAATCAGCCAACCAAACTAAACATCCTCCACCACCTCACTCTCTCTTCTCTCTCTCTCTCTCTCTCACTCTATCTCTCTCCCTCTCTCTCTCTGTCACTCTTTCTCTCTCTTTCCCTTTCTCTCTTTCTCTCTATCTCTTTCTTTCTTTCTCTCTCTCTCTCTCTCTCTCTCTCTCTCTTACTCTCTCTCTCTCCTTCCCGTCACTCTTCCCACTCTCTCTTCTCGCTATCTCTTAATTTCTCTCTCTCTTTCTCTCTTTCTCTCACTTTCTCTTTCTCTTTCAGTCACTCGTTCTCTCTCTCTTTCTTTCTTTCTCACTCACTCTCTCTCTCTCTCACTCACTCATTGTCACTCTATCTCCTCTCTCTATCACTCTCATTCTCTCTCCCCCTCTCTCTCACTCATCGTCACTCTCTCTCCTATCCTCTCTCTCTTTCTCTCTCCTATTCATTATCACTCTCTCTCTCTCTCCGCCCCTCTCTCTTTCTCAATCTCTCTCTCACTCATTGTCACTCTCTCTCCCTACCCTTCTCTCTCTTTCTCTCTCTCACTCATTGAAACTCTCTCTCTCTCTCCGTCCCCCCTTCTTTCTCTCTCTCTCTTTCTCTCTCCCACTCATTGTCACACACTCTATCTCTCCCCCCCTCTTTCTCTTTCTGACTATTCTCCAATAAGTTGTTGCCTGTTTAATAAAAAAACTGTATATCTGTTTATTGTGTTAGCTGTCACATCCTGAAGAGTTTAATCATTTCCCAATAAAGTAGGTCTAAGTTTAAATTCCAGCCGGCTAGTTTACGAGTCCAAATGAGTCCAAATGAGTCCGCATTCTCCCGATGGGGGGTCCCACCTTTGATTTCATTCTGTCATTCTACTCCGGATATGAGCCAGAAGTGAACCCCCAACACATTTCTTGTGAAGCTTTGTTAAGGACATTTAAATAATAAAAAATAAAAAAATAAAGATAAAAAGATAAAAATAAAGCCTCCCCACCCCCACCCCCCACACACGCGTGTAATCTTATCCTTATGCGTCAGCAAGTGCGATTAAGTAGACTTATGTAAGCATCAGATATTTCCTGTATATGTACAGCTATGTGTGTTCTATTAAGGCCAGTCCAGTTAACGGGGACGAGCATTTTTGGGACCGTGTTGTACACACTACATGATGATGATGATGATGATGATGATGAACGAAGTCTTTTGAGATTTTCATTTTTCTTAAAAGCAATATTAATCTATAGAGAAGTTGAGATCTTGAAATATACAAATTGTGGACATTCAATTTCTGTTTTAGAAGTATGAAGTTTTTTTGGGTTTTTTTTTTTCTTCAATTTTATTAAGTCAAATTTATTTCTCAGACTTTTTAGATGAGGCTTGATAATTAGTATTATTTGTATTATTCGGACTTTTGTCCTCATCTGTACAACTTTTCAATTGGACACATAGCTTAGTGGATAAAGGAGTTAGGTTAAGTGAGTTATCTCTAGACTACACGTTCAATCCTGGTCAGGGACAGCAGTAACATAGAATAATAATTAACACAGCTTAACACATGTACCCCAGCGATAGTTAGCGGAATGAGAACAGGATACCCCCATGGATTAAATAAAGGGTTAGGTTCAAAGTTCTGTGATGGCTCCCGATTGTGATAAGAAGGTTCCCGAGTCCGAGAAGGTTCCCGAGTCCAGCAAGAAATACCAGAAAAAGGCCGGGGGGGGGGTTCACATCAGCCGAAACGTTGTACAGATAACAATGAAGATAAGGACAATAGTCCGAATAATACAAATAATATCAAATTTATTTGCTTTAGATAAATCTAACGGAAAGTTTTCAAGAACCATTTTAGTTTAGTTAACTTATCATACGTTGCAGTTATGACATTTATATACTAAGTGCTCATATCGACAGCAGATAAATAAATGACTTTCACAATTGAAGTATCAAATTTGTAATACAATAAAAGACCTGGGACAAATGGAAATGAAAGGAGTACTCTACACTCCGAAGAGCTGCAGAATTAAGACTTCACCATCAGATAGAGTTTAACGTCATACCCTGAACATTAAGATCCTCAGTTACCGCCTTATATCATAGATAGGAAGCGCGTGGTGTAATGGTTAAAGTCATGGAGAAATTGACTCGTCGCCCCGAGTTCAAATCCTGGACGTGTTAATTGCATTTTCACTTAGCGCTAATACCATTGGGAAAGGTATGAATCCGACTTTCCCTCCATCTATGTGTAAATAGTAGGGCAGACTGGGTTCTTTAACCATGGCTAGGTAACCAGTCTAGGAGAAGGAAAACTCTGAATTCAAACCTGTTGAACTCCGCTTAAGAAATTGACCTTGTGTCGTATCCTGTTCGTGCGGAGGAGTTGGTAAATATATATATCATAGATATAAAAAGGGTTGAGGTTTGCCATAAGAGGATCAGGACGAATATATAGGTGCTAGGATTTGATGTGACCAGCTGATTGATCGGATAGAGCCTCTCTGAACGACCGTTTAGCCTAAGTAAGGGTTAAAGTGGAGTGATGCTTGTTATGGACTGCTCGGCCAATAGGATGATGTTTGGTTTGCTTTCTTTGTTTACTGTCATATCAATAAGAGGGGAACTAAGTTATAATACAGCCGGTCTTTTTTGTACTTTCTTATGAAGAACTGTGAAGAGTTCCACGAATCAATTGATCTTTAATTATTGTATTATATTATTTAATCAGTAAAACTAAATTATATACTTTTCATTATCATAAGATGGGTCATATTTAAGTGTATGCGAGATTTTAATGTTCAACGACATCTCTTTTCTCGACACGTACATATTAATGAGGACGAAACTATTCTGCGGACCTTATATTTTGTTATTATAACCGAATCTCCATTATATATATATATATATATATATATTATATATATATATATATATATATATATATATATATATATATATTATATATATATATATATATATATATATAAGGGTTTTGTAATTTGCTTGAAGCATTGTGTATATATTGGTTTGTTGGTTGGTTTTGAAGGCTGTCACAATGCGAGTGTAAAGAAAAAAGAACGTAACTATGATGTTTTTTGTTAACCTGTCATTTATTTCTCAATATTTCAATTCCCATTCTCAGGGCTGCAGCCGCTAAGACAACTTCAGTTCCAGTATTCTTCTGAGGATGGGAATTTCTTCCCGAAATATTGAGAAATAAATGACAGGTTAACAAAAAAACATCATAGTTACCTTCTTTTTTCTTTACACTCGCATTGTGACAGCCTTCAAAACCAACCAACAAACCATATATATATTATATATTATATATATATATATTATAATGTGTGTGTGTGTGTGTGTGTGTGGTGTAATACATATAATATTTATTTTTTGAGATGATGTCAGCATGGGCTGTGAAATGAATAAGAAACTGAGTTGGTGTTTAAGTTTAAATGATATAGATATGGTCAATTGCATCATTTCCAAAATACTTTTGTTGCCTGAAGACTGCCACAGAGCAAGAAACCAATGGTAGCAAAATTGTTCCAATGCAAATAAATATGAACTAAAACATTTATTTATTAATTTATCTATTAACGCTCTATCACAGATATTGAGCAATCTTCTAATAACACTGTACATTGGATTACTAGCGCTTCTTCAATGTGCCTATCACACACACACACACACACACACACCACACATATATATATATATATATTAGAGAGAGAGAGAGAGGAGAAGAGAGAGAGAGTCAGAATTATCCTGAAGAACCATTCGGGTGAAACCTAGGTAGATAGTGCTTGACTCATGTAGGTCCTTATAATCATGCTCTACTTAATGTATTGAACAGTTTTTGTATATACAACTTAGAAAACTCCTTCGGTGTTTTTTTTCTTTTTAGCCACTACATACGAGACTGATGATTATTTTTTCAGAAGTACGGATGGGCTGGTCTTTTTCTTCCAACCCCCCCCCAGATGTCAGTTTGAAAAAAAACTTGATTTTAATTTTTAAAAAAACTGAAATTACCAGGTTTTTCCACACCGGTGAGTTTAGGGGATTTACTTGTCAAGATTATTTTCTATAATTATCGAATTTTATGCGATACATGCATTTATAATTGCCTTCAAGCATAAAATATATATATATAATTATATATATATATATATATTAATATATGTGTGTGTGTGTGTGTGTGTGTGCGTTACGTCACACAATTTTGAAAAGAAAAATAAACGGCTAAACAACCCAATCATTTTATTACATTTTTTCTCCCCTATACTGGATTGCACTTTTCCCCACACAGTCTCTATACCTTGACAAAGGTGAATGTTCACACCCCAAAATATCAGAATTAATCGAACTAGGGACAGAACAACAGCTGGATATTAAAATTCTGTTTTTTTTTTTTTGTTTTTTTTTTTATTTTGTTCTGTGTTTTCCATGCTTCACAAAAAACAACCTTCACAAGAACAAAGTTTATACATAAGAAATTCACACACACACATATATAATATATATAATATATATATATATATATATATATATATATGAGTAAATATGGAAATAAATCCGACTATATTAAGAAATTTGAAAAAGGAAGTGTTCCAAAAATAAGATGAATTTATTTATCGACGCTTAAACGTTTCGGTTTCTTTAATCCTTCATCAGGATGCATGATGGGGTGAAGAAATTGATGGATGTTTTGTAGCTGGCAGGAGTTAGAAAAATCTTTATAAATATTTTTTCTAACTCCTGTCATCTACAAAACATCCATCAATTTCTTCACCCCATAATCTATCCTGATGAAGGTTTAAATAAACCGAAACGTTTAAGTGTCGATAAAATAAATTCATCTTATTTTGGAACTCTTCGTTTTTCAAATTTCTTAATATTGTTGGATTTATTTCCATATTTACTCCCTATATATATATATAATATATTATATATATATATAATATATATATATATATATATAATATACCAAGCGTGTTGGTAGATCCTTGCGGAGAGAAAAAAACCGGCAGAGAGTTTGATTTGTAAAAATATACTACCAAACATCAACCAGGAAGAAAAAAATTTTTGAAAAAAAGAAAAAGACCAAGATATTCGTACCACAAAAAATAATCTATTGGTATAGTATTTGGCCAAAAAGAAAAACAATTTATATGTATATATATGTATATAAAGATATATATATATATTCATATAAAACCGCTAGGAGAGCTAATTTGTAAAAGTGCTCGATCCTAAGTAGAGCCAAGTAATAAAGATAATCTACTGAGTCAGACGAACCTACTATTAGTTTCGCATAAAGCTCTTCAGGGATAAAATCTGACTGAAGAAGAAAAGGAGGCAAAAGACCAATAAATACTACTAACATCAGATTTTAGCCTGAAGAGCTTATGCGAAACTAATAGTAGGTTCGTCTGACTCAGTAGATTATCTTTATATATATATATATATATATATATATATATATAATATAATAATATATAAAGGTGATTGTGAAACTATTGCATTAGAATCTGTCTGATAGTCTAGTCTAGTGATTGAGGTCGTAAGAAAGTAGCACACTGAAGCGATGAATGTTCTCTTGAAAAAATACTTGACCCTAAGTAATCACGATTTCCTCGTACGAAATTCAGAGAAGCCGGGGTGTTAGAGTCGGGTTGGGGGGGGGGTGTTTAGAACTAAGTGGAGGAAAAGAGATTGAAGAGTGTTGCTTTCCTGTGAGCCACTCTGATGCCCCCGCACCACCCCTCCCACTTCCGCCTCCTCCTCCTCCTCCTCCCTGCGCGTGAATCATCAGATAAAAACACAAATCGAAAACCCCATATCTTAACGAAAAAAAGAAGTGGGTGGGGTGGGGGTGATGAATTTAACCATTTTTAATTTTATTCACCGCTTTATCTCATTCATTTCATTTACTTTATATCTTTCGTTTATTTTTAAATGCTAATTGTACTAATGCAGAATAGCGCGCAAGAGATAATATCATTAGATTACGTATAAAAAGCATTGTACTAATGCAGAATAGCGCGCAAGAAGATAATATCATTAGATTACGTTATAAAAAGCATTGGTACTAATGCAGAATAGCGCGCAAGAAGATAATATCATAGATCACGTATAAAAAGCATGGGAGACTAATGCCAGAATACTTCGCACAAGAGATTATTATCATTAGATCACGTATAAAAAAGCATTGGTATTAATGCTGAATAGCGCGCAAGAGATATATCATTAGATCACGTATAAAAAGCATTGGTACTAATGCGGAATAGCGCGCAAGAGATAATATCATTAGAGTCACGTATAAAAAGCATTGGTACTAATGCAGAAATAGCTCGCAAGAGATAATATCATTAGATTACGTATAAAAAGCATTGGTACTAATGCAGGAATAGTGCGCAAGAGATATTATCATTAGATTACGTATAAAAAGCATTGGTGCTAATGCGGAATAGCGCGCAAGAGATAATATCATTAGATCACGTATAAAAAGCATGGGTATTAATGCAGAATAGCGCGCAAGAGATAATATCATTAGATTATGTATAAAAAGTATTTGGTACTAATGCAGAATAGCGCGCAATAAAATATTATCATTAGATCACGTATAAAAAGCATTGCGTACTAATGCAGAAGTAGAGCGCAAGAGATAATATCATTAGATTACGTATAAAAAGCATTGTACTAATGCAGAATAGCGCGCAAGAGATAATATCATTAGATTATGTATAAAAAGCATTGGTACTAATGCCGGAATAGAGCGCCAAGAGATAATATCATTAGATTACGTAAAAAAGCATTGGTACTAAGCAGAATAGCTCGCAAGAGATAATATCATTAGATACGTATAAACAGTTGGTACTAATGCAGAATAGTGCGCAAGAGATATTATCATTAGATTACGTATAAAAAGCATTGGTGCTAATGCGGAATAGCGGCAAGAGATAATATCATTAGATCACGTATAAAAAGCATGGGTATTAATGCCAGAATAGCGCGCAAGAGGATAATATCATTAGATTATGTATAAAAAGTATTGGTACTAATGCAGAATAGCGCGCAATAAATATTATCATTAGATCACGTATAAAAAGCATTGGTACTAATGCAGAATAGAGCGCAAGAGATAATATCATTAGATTACGTATAAAAGCATTGGTACTAATGCAGAATAGCGCGCAAGAGATAATATCATTAGATTACGTATAAAAAGGACCGGTTTAGCTCAGTCAGTATAGCGTTCGGCAGTCAATAGGTTCCTGGTTCGATACCGGCCCTCGCCAATTCAGCGTATGAGTAGCACAGAAATCTATGCGGTAAAGTGGGGAGCTGATGGTAAATTTGCGCCTCCACTCAGACGCTAAAATAATCTCCTTTGCCTAGTGCTAGTGAAAAGGGGTAGACACCCTCGCTTTTGGCTGATACCGACATTAGACCCACCCAACGACTTTACTTACGTATAAAAAGCCCAATCGGTAGAGTATCGGGCATGGAACCACAATTCAAATCAGCGTATGAGTAGCAGTAAGCTGATGGTTGGTGTAGTGCCTCCATCTCAGACGCAAAAGCAATGTCTCTAGTGTTGTGCTTGTGAAAAGTGTATAGACTCCTCCGCTGTCTGGCTGATACCTACAATAGGCCACTCCGTTTCCGTAATCTAATGTTATTTATACGTAAAATGCGCTTCTAATGATATTATCTCTTGCGCGCTATTCTGCATTAGTACCATACGCTGAGTTGGCGGGGGCCGATATCGAACTAGAACCTTGTGGTTTCTAGCCAAACACTCTACCAACTGAGCTAAACTGGCCCCTCCCATTAAACTAACCCTAAACCCCAACCCTAACCCCTGTTGGACTTAAACTTAAAAAAAAAATTATGTTACTCAACTCGTATATAACTCAAAATTAACCCATACCTGGTTAAGAACTAAAGTGCCCCACCGTGATGTAACGGTTAGTAAGCTACTATCGTAGATAATTATTACTGTGATAGTGAGTTCGATCCTCGCTGGATGCCCCGCTACCTTGGTTGGTAAAATGGGCGTCCCATCGTGATGTAATATTTAGCAAGCTAGTATTGCAGATCCATTACTACTGAAGCGCGAGTTCGATCCACGCTGAATACCCCATATTAACGACCTTGTTTCACATCCTACCCATGGCGAACGAGTAGGGTTAAAAAAATGGCACATGTAATTGTTAGCAAAACTGGATTAGCTAAACCATTATTAGGGAGTTAGATTCTCGCAAGACGCCCACACTTTCGGCCTTATACCACTACTAAGCTAAGCTCAGTAAATTTTTACCTGCTTTATAGCTAAACAAGGTATGTTAAAAAAAATACTGAATCTTTAATTTAGTAAAATTACAAATTTTAATGCAAATGTGTGCATTGCTGAACAAACTGATAAAATAATATGCCGTGTGTTAAGAATTCGTCTGAATACCTTTTATGGATGCACCAATAGAAAAGGGAGGATTACGCCGTTGGGAAAGTGTTAACTAGCCGTATATACTCTTCTGAATACTAGTAGAGAGGACAGATAGAGTAGAGATTAGGGACAGTGTTGCATATCTATGCGGTTGCATAGATTATTGTCACCCCCCACCTGTATTTCGGAAGGATGGCCCCTTTCATATCACGGGCGGACTTTCCATGGAATATTACAGAAAGCCCGCGAAGTACGTGAAGTCACGTGGACCAATTTAATCCGGCAGTACCTGCTTGGACGTCCGATGAGAATTGTATTAGTTAGAAGAAGAATTTTGCGTTAAGTAAATAAAAGTTTAAAGAAAACAAGATGGTGTTCCTGTGTGGTGAATGTCTTGGCAAAAAGACTGACCAAGAAGAAGGAATGCACAAAGACGAACAGCCAACAAGAATCTAGAAATAGAATTCAACATGGAGAGGAAGAATAGAAACGACTAGAGATCACCAAATGGCCAAAGAATTAAGTAATGTAAAATGCATATACATCTACCTGTCTACCTGTGTATATTTCTCCCCCTCTTCCAGTATGTAACAACAGGAGATGGTTGTTTTGCTTGTTGACTGATTCCTACAAAAACTGTTTCTTCTTGTTCGTCTAACTTGTTCGTCCGCCATATTATCTACTTGACTTCTATTTAATGACTGGTTTTCTCTTTTTGTTCTTCTTGTGCTGAGTTGGGCATTGCTTGTTTTTTGATAATATATTAACAAGACTTGGTTTTACTTGATCAAGTTTTATTAGCCCATATTGATTATTCCGCCGCGGGAGAGACCGACCCGGGTCTCTGACATGTATATTTACGCTCTCTCAAAGATTATCGAATCTAAAGCTAACTATCGCCGGTCTGTCATGGCGCCAAATCAATCGCCTCTAAAGGGTCAAGAGTTATTAACAGTCACTGGTGGCTCCTTGATTTTAAAGTTAACAGACCTTAATTCAAATATTCCTAGCTACAGGCATGTTCACCAACTTATGAATTCTCATGAATTGTAACAAGAGAACTGAATAAAAAGAAAAAGGATGCTACTGTTGCAGATAACTATTGTTTCAATTCTTTTAGTGCGAAAAAAAATTCCAAAAAGACAAAGGAATTGAGAAACAAAGGATGTTTCAGACAGAAGTCTGGATAGAAAAAGAAAAGAAAAGTGACAACATCTAAGGCTTGTCTGTGCTGATCCGGGTCAAACAAACTTTCCGGAAAAATAACAAAAGAAGGATAACAAAAGACTTCCCTATGACTGTGTGACAAATCTAGGATTGCAAGTCACGTCCTACAGTTCAGCCGATGTAATAGCAAAGAGAAGCAGCGGTAAAAATTGAAAAAGTCACGGTTAGACCGAGAGTTCAGCAGTTGAGATTTTGGTAGCCGCCGAGTTCAGTCGCTCCGTCGACTCTCCGAAGAAGACATTTGTTATAAATACGGTTCATTCACCACCTCATTCAAGCCGGCGCTATCACGTCTCACACCTCCATTTCATCCATGCCGAGGAAAGAAAATAAAGTCCAGCTTTCTTTTGTATACCTGTGTGGTTTTTAATCCCGTGTATACCAGCCAGCTGTCAATTGAAAGCTATATAACACACTTCAGTCAAATTTTGTTTTAGCATGTGATTTTCAGTATGTTACAATATAAAAGGTTAAATCATATACTCCCGATCGTAGGTAGATCACGCCTACGATTTAAAGATGTCTACAGGAGAGACATGAGGATATGCCATATTGACACAAACACGTAGCAGGTAGATGCAAAAAATAGAGCGGCCTGGCGCCTTAAGGCACGGAGAAGGGTGAGGCGGAGAGGGAGGTAGCCTCGACAGCCAAAGAGAGCCAGAAAGGGGGAGAAAAGCCAGCAATCCACAGAAAGCAATCACAATTGTGTACATTCAGTGCACCACAAGATAGACACTAAGGAATTGGCCTACAGAGTCACTTGCGCAGATGCAGATAAATTATTCATTCATCTATTATATTTATTTAATTTATCTACACTATGCCATCGCCCTTAGTGCCACATAATACCAAAGCAATTTCATCACATGTAGATCGCATACCAGAGTAGTTCCACAAAGAGATCAACTATCCTCCCTCTAACAATAGGGCAAATTGGCTTCTTGGTATGGCAACCTGTCCAGAGAAGCGAAAACTCTGATTCCAAATCAGACCAAAACACCCGTGATATCTGAAAATAATTCATCGGTATCGTAATAAAGTAGCCAAAAGAAAAAAACATCGGTCTAAGTTTATTTATAAAGTTCTCAATACACTAAATAGAGCCAAATTATAAGAATCTGAAGGAGTCAGAAAACTAACCTAGGTTTCACCAAAAACGGCTCATCAGGATTATTCTGACAGTCATATTCATGAGCCGTTCGGTGAAACCTGTCTAGGTAGTCTCTGACTCTTTGGCCCTATATCTACCCGTTTTGAAATAAGAGAATTCTCTAGTATCAATCTTTTTAATATGTCTTCTTTTTTAAAAACTATTACAATAAGATATACATAATCTGAGTGACCGAGAAAAATCCGGCGGAGTGCTCACTTTAGAAACTTTTGTATGACTTTTCTCTTTTTGCACATCATTTTTTTTAACTCATATGACTTTTGTCTCCGATCTTAACAACACGGAGTATAAACAAGCTCTGAAGATGATTTTTATAATAATCGAAAATATTGTTCATATTAGCAATGAATATGTCATAAAATGTTTTTCACTTTAAGAGCAGTTTTTGTCATACCCTATCTATACTCATATATATATATTCTATATATATATATATATATAAAATAATGTTGATAGCTGTCACTCGTATTCGAAGTAAGACCATCCTATTTNAAAAAGAGAGCACGTACAACAGCTGAGATATTAAAATATACTGATATATTTTTTTTTTGAGAGTTTTTTTTTAATTTTGTTAACTGTGATTTTATCACCATGCTCACAACCTTTCACGCAAAAGTTATCGATCACCACCATATCAACAATAACTAATATATATAAAAAAATATTCTTTTTTAATAAGAGTAAAATATGCAACATAAATCCGAAAACTATAATTAAAGAAAATAATTGAAAAAGGGAAGTTTCATCAAAAAGATAGAATTTATTAATGACGCATAAAACAGTTTCGTTTCTTTAATCTTCATCCAGAGAAATGAATGATAGGGGTAGAAAGAATTGAATAGGATGTTTTGTGCTGGGGGTATATAAGAAAATCTTTAATAAATATAATTAATTTTCTATAAAACTCCTGTCATCTACAAAACATCCATATATCTCTCACACCCCAAATAATCTATCCCTGATGAAGGTTTAAAATAAACCGAAACGTTAATAAGTGGTAATAATATTCATACTTATTTTGGACCATCTTTACAGTTTCTACAATATTCTTATATTGTTGAGACATTTTCATTATATTTCCCTTATATTATATATATTATATATATATATATATATTATATATAAATATAATAATATACCAAGCGTGTTGGTAGATCCTTGCGGAGAGAAAAACCCCGGCAGAGAGTTTGATTGTAAAAATATACTACCAAAACATCAACCAGGAAGAAAAAATTTTTGAAAAAAAGAAAAGACCAACCAGATATTCGTACCAACAAAAAATAAATCTATTGGTATAGTATTTGGCCAAAAAAAAAACAATTTATATGTATATATATGTATATAAAAGAATATATAATATAATATACATATAACCGCTAGGAGAAGCTAATTTGTAAAAAGTGCTCGATACCTAAGTAGAGCCAAGTAATAAAGATAATCTACTGAGTCAGACGAACCTACTATTAGTTCGCATAAAAGCTCTTCAGGGATAAAATCTGACTGAAGAAGAAAAGGAGCAAGACCAATAAATACTACTAACAGTCAGATTTTAGCCTGAAGAGCTTTATGCGAAACTAATAGTAGGTTCGTCTGACTCAGTAGATTATCTTATATATATTATATATATATATATATATATATATATATATATATATATATAAAGGTGATTGTGAAACTATTGCATTAGAATCTGTCTGATAGTCTAGTCTAGTGATTGAGGTCGTAAGAAAGTAGCACACTGAAGCGATGAATGTTCTCTTGAAAATTACTTGACCCTAAGTAATCACGATTTCCTCGTACGAAATTCAGAGAAGCCGGGGTGTAGAGTCGGGTTGGGGGGGGGGTGTTTAGAACTAAGTGGGAGGAAAAGAGATTGAAGAGTGTTGCTTTCCTGTGATGCCACTCTGATGCCCCCGCACCACCCCTCCCACTTCCGCCTCCTCCTCCTCCTCCTCCCTGTCGCGTGGAATCATCAGATAAAAACACAAATCGAAAACCCCATATCTTAACGAAAAAAAGAAGTGGGTGGGTGGGGGGATGAATTTAACCATTTTTAATTTTATTCACCGCTTTATCTATTCATTTCATTTACTTTATATCTTTCGTTTATTTTTAAAATGCTAATTGTACTAATGCAGAATAGCGCGCAAGAGATAATATCATTAGATTACGTATAAAAAGCATTGGTACTAATGCAGAATAGCGCGCAAGAGAATAATATATTAGATATAAAAGCATTGGTATCTGTAGACAAGAGATAATATCATTAGATCACGTATAAAAGCATGGGTACTAATGAGAATAGTATATCATTAAAAAAGCATTGGTATTAATGCTGAATAGCGCGCAAGAGATATATCATTAGATCACGTATAAAAAGCATTGGTACTAATGCGAATAGCGCGCAGAGATAATATCATTAGATCACGTATAAAAAGCATTGCTAATGCAGAATACTCGGATTACGATTGGTACTAATGCAGAATAGTGCGCAGAGATATTATCATTAGATTACGTATAAAAGCATTGGTGCTAATGCGGAATAGCGCGCAAGAGATAATATCATTAGATCACGTATAAAAAAGCATGGGTATTAATGCAGAATAGGCGCAAGAGATAATATCATTAGATTATGTATAAAAAGTATTGGTACTAATGCAGAATAGCGCGCAATAAATATTATATTAGATCACGTATAAAAAGCATTGGTATAAATGCAGAATAGAGCGCAAGAGTAATATCATTAGATTACGTATAAAAAGCATTGGTACTAATGCAGAATAGCGCGCAAGAGATAATATCATTAGATTATGTATAAAAAGCATTGGTACTAATGCGGAATAGAGCGCAAGAGATAATATCATTAGATTACGTATAAAAAGCATTGGTACTAATGCAGAATAGCTCGCAAGAGATAATATCATTAGATTACGTATAAAAAGCATTGGTACTAATGCAGAATAGTGCGCAAGAGATATTATCATTAGATTACGTATAAAAAGCATTGGTGCTAATGCGGAATAGCGCGCAAGAGATAATATCATTAGATCACGTATAAAAAGCATGGGTATTAATGCAGAATAGCGCGCAAGAGATAATATCATTAGATTATGTATAAAAAGTATTGGTACTAATGCAGAATAGCGCGCAATAAATATTATCATTAGATCACGTATAAAAAGCATTGGTACTAATGCAGAATAGAGCGCAAGAGATAATATCATTAGATTACGTATAAAAAGCATTGGTACTAATGCAGAATAGCGCGCAAGAGATAATATCATTAGATTACGTATAAAAAGGACCGGTTTAGCTCAGTCAGTATAGCGTTCGGCAGTCAATAGGTTCCTGGTTCGATACCGGCCCTCGCCAATTCAGCGTATGAGTAGCACAGAAATCTATGCGGTAAAGTGGGGAGCTGATGGTAAATTTGGCGCTCCACTTCAGACGCTAAAATAATCTCCTTTGCCTAGTGCTAGTGAAAAGGGGTAGACACCCTCGCTGTTTGGCTGATACCGACATTAGACCACCCCAACGACTTTACTTACGTATAAAAAGCCCAATCGGTAGAGTATCGGGCATGGAACCACAATTCAAATCAGCGTATGAGTAGCAGTAAGCTGATGGTTGGTGTAGTGCTCCATCTCAGACGCAAAAGCAATGTCTCTAGTGTTGTGCTTGTGAAAAGTGTATAGACTCCCTCGCTGTCTGGCTGATACCTACAATAGGCCACTCCGTTTCCGTAATCTAATGTTATTTATACGTAAAATGCGCTTCTAATGATATTATCTCTTGCGCGCTATTCTGCATTAGTACCATACGCTGAGTTGGCGGGGGCCGATATCGAACTAGGAACCTTGTGGTTTCTAGCCAAACACTCTACCAACTGAGCTAAACTGGCCCCTCCCATTAAACTAACCCTAAACCCCAACCCTAACCCCTGTTGGACTTAAACTTAAAAAAAAATTATGTTACTCAACTCGTATATAACTCAAAATTAACCTCATACCTGGTTAAGAACTAAAGTGCCCCACCGTGATGTAACGGTTAGTAAGCTACTATCGTAGATAAATTATTACTGGATAGTGAGTTCGATCCTCGCTGGATGCCCCGTACCTTGGTTGGTAAAATGGGCGTCCCATCGTGATGTAATATTTAGCAAGCTAGTATTGCAGATCCATTACTACTGAAGCGCGAGTTCGATCCACGCTGAATACCCCATATTAACGACCTTGTTTCACATCCTACCCATGGCGAACGAGTAGGGTTAAAAAATGGCACATGTAATTGTTAGCAAACTGGATTAGCTAAACCATTATTGGGGAGTTAGATTCTCGCAAGACGCCCCACACTTTCGGCCTTATACCACTACTAAGCTAAGCTCAGTAAATTTTTACCTGCTTTATAGCTAAACAAGGTATGTTAAAAAAAATACTGAATCTTTAATTTAGTAAAATTACAAATTTTAATGCAAATGTGTGCATTGCTGAACAACTGATAAAATAATATGCCGTGTGTTAAGAATTCGTCTGAATACCTTTTATGGATGCACCAATAGAAAAGGGAGGATTACGCCGTTGGGAAAGTGTTAAATAGCCGTATATACTCTTCTGACATACTAGTAGAGAGACAGATAGAGATAGAGATTAGGGACAGTGTTGCATAATCTATGCGGTTGCATAGATTATTGTCACCCCCCCTGTATTTCGGAAGGGATGGCCCCTTTTCATATCACGGGCGGGACTTTCCATGGAATATTACAGAAAGCCCGCGAAGTACGTGAAGTCACGTGGGACCAATTTAATCCGGCAGTACCTGCTTGGACGTCCGATGAGAATTGTATTAGTTAGAAGAAGAATTTTGGTTAAGTAAATAAAAGTTTAAAGAAACAAGATGGTGTTCTGTTTGGTGAATGTCTTGGCAAAAAGACTGACCAAGAAGAAGGAATGCATCAAAGACGAACAGCCAACAAGAATCTAGAAATAGAATTCAACATGGAGAGGAAGAATAGAAACGACTAGAGATCACCAAATGGCCAAAGAATTATAATGTAAAATGCATATACATCTACCTGTCTACCTGTGTATATTTCTCCCCCTTCTCCAGTATGTAACAACAGGAGATGGTTGTTCTTGCTTGTTGACTGATTCCTACAAAAACTGTTTCTTCTTGTTCGTCTAACTTGTCGTCCGCCATATTACTACTTGACTTCTATTTAATGACTGGTTTTCTTCTTTTGTTCTTCTTGTGCTGAGTTGGGCATTGCTTGTTTTTGATAATTAATTAACAAGACTTGGTTTTACTTGATCAAGTTTTATTAGCCCATATTGATTATTCCGCCGCGGGGAGAGACCGACCCGGGTCTGACAGTATATTTACGCTCTCTCAAAGATTATCCGAATCTAAAGCTAACTATCGCGTGTCTGTCATGGCGCCAAAATCAATCGCCTCTAAAGGGTCAAGAGTTATTAACAGTCACTGGTGGCTCCTTGATTTTAAAGTTAACAGACCTTAATTCAAATATTCCTAGCTACAGGCATGTTCACAACTTATGAATTCTCATGAATTGTAACAAGAGAACTGAATAAAAGAAAAAAGGATGCTACTGTTGCAGATTAACTATTGTTTCAATTCTTTTAGTGCGAAAAAAAATTCAAAAAGACAAAGGAATTGAGAAACAAAGGATGTTTCAGACAGAAGTCTGGATAGAAGAAAGAAGAAAAGTGACAAACATCTAAGGCTTGCTGCTTGACCGGGTCAAACAAACTTTCCGGAAAAATAACAAAAGAAGGATAACAAAAGACTTCCTATTGACTGTGTGACAAATCTAGGATTGCAAGTCACGTCCTACAGTTCCAGTGTAATTTGAATAGACCAGAGCATGCTGGGTAAAAATTGAAAAAGTCACGGTTAGACCGAGAGTTCAGCAGTTGAGATTTGGTAGCCGCCGAGTTCAGTCGCTCCGTCGACTCTCCGAAGAAGACATTTGTTATAACTACGGTTCATTTCACCACTCATTCAAGCCGGCGCTATCACGTCTCACACCTCCTTTCATCCATGCGACCGAGGAAAGAAAATAAAGTCCAGCTTTCTTTTGTATACCTGTGTTGGTTTTTAATCCCGTGTACTACACACCAGCGCTGTCAATTGATACAGTATATAACACTACTTCAGTCAAATTTTGTTTTAGCATGTGATTTTACAGTATGTTACAATATAAAAGGTAAATCATATACTCCCGATCGGTAGGTAGATCACGCCTACGATTTAAAGATGTCTACAGGAGAGACATGAGGATATGCCATATTGACACAAACACGTAGCAGGTAGATGCAAAAAATAGAGCGGCCTGGCGCCTTAAGGCACGGAGAAGGGTGAGGCGGAGAGGAGAGTAGCCTCGACAGCAAAGAGAGCCAGAAAGGGGGAGAAAAGCCAGCAATCCCAGAAAGCATCACAGATTGTGTACATTCAGTGCACCAAAGACTGACACTAAGGAATTGGCCTACAGAGTCACTTGCGCAGATGCAGATAATTTATTCATTCATCTATTTATTTATTTATTTATCTGACACTATGCCATCGCCCTTAGTGCCAACATAATACCAAAGCAATTTCATCACATGTAGATCGCATACCAGAGTAGTTCCACAAAGAATTATGCATCCAACTATCCTCCCTCTAACTATAGGGAAATAGTAGGGCAAATTGGCTCTTGGTATGGCAACCTGTCCAGGAGAAGGAAAACTCTGATTCCAAATCAGACCAAAACACCCGTGATATCTGAAAATAATCATCGGTATCGTAATAAAGTAGCCAAAAGAAAAAAACATCGTCTAAGTTTATTTATAAAGTTCTCAATACACTAAATAGAGCCAAATTATAAGAATCTGAAGGAGTCAGAAACTACATACCTAGGTTTCACCAAAACGGCTCATCAGGATTATTCTGACAGTCATATCATGAGCCGTTTCGGTGAAACCTGTCTAGGTAGTCTCTGACTCCTTCTGGCCCTTATATCTACCCGTTTTGAATAAGAGAATTCGTCTAGTATCAATCTTTTTAATATGTCTTCTTTTTTAAAAACTATTACAATAAGATATACATAATCTGGTGACCGAGAAAAATGCGGCGGAAGTGCTCACATTAGAAACTTTTGTATGACTTTTCTTTTTTCTTTTTCGCAACATCAAGGTTTTTGTTTTGAACTCATATGACTTTTGTCTCCGATCTTAACAACACGGAGTATAAACAAGCTCTGAAGATGATTTTTATAAAATCGAAATATTGTTCAATATTAGCAATGAATATGTCATAAAATGTTTTTCACTTTAAGAGCATTTTGTGGTGTTTTCATACCCTTTTATCTATACTCATAATATATATATATATATATATATATATATATAAATAATGTTGATAGCTGTCAACTCGTGTTCGAGTAAGACCATTTCCTATTTTTTTGTTTTTTTATCATCATAGTTGGGTGCCAGTAGACATTTGACACTGTATCTTTGTGTTTTCTCAGATGACTCACCAGGCCAGCCCTGGAGAGACATACTCTTCCACATAAACTACATGTTGGAAATTCTCCTCTTTGAATGTTGCTGGACTGAAAATTACCCTTTCTAATAGCCCGCTTCAATTTTTGGTGTTTAATTCGGTTGGACTCAAATTCTTTCACAGACTGGTATATATATATATATATATATATATATATATATTAGATAGAGAGAGAGAGAGAGAGAGAGAGAGAGAGAGATTGTAGGTAGGTGTTACTGAACAACACAGAACATTCCTTTTTCATTATCTTGATTTGTATCTTTTCCAGTCTTCTGGCTATCTTTCTAATGTTACGATCCAGTTGAAATAGGACTCTTCCCATACTATCAGCCCGAGCGCTTTCGACTGTTTCTTCAGTCGTCATCAGGTGGATAGATGATTTGGTGTTAGTTCTTTTTTTAGTTCTTTTGTCTATTCTGTTTTTTAATTAGAAGAGTCCATTATTTTTAGAGTGTTGCGTGATTAGTGCATTAGTTATTAAAGATTGCTAATATATTATGACCGATGTTGAGTGCTATTTTATTAATGTTAGGTTTTTATGCATATTGCCTCAAGAATTTGTAGGCGTTTCTTATTGTTATTTTTAAGATGACTAATGGACGGAATACAACTACCAAATCAGGATACTATAAAAACACTTGAAGAAAAAGAAACTTACAAATACTTAGGAATCTTAGAAGCAGACAATATCAAACATTTGAGATAAAAGAAAAAGTTTTAAAAAAAATACCTCAAAAGAACAAGAAAGCTCTTAGAAACCAAGCTCAACAGCATAAACCTTATCAAAGGAATAAATACCTGGGCCGTTTCCGTTATAAGATACTCGGGACCATTCTTAAAATGGACAAAAGAAGAACCCAGACAGATCGACCAGAGGACTAGGAAATTAATGACCATGCATAAGGCTCTACACCCTAGAGATGAAACCTATCTAGGTAGTCTCTGACAGCAACCAACAACAGCAGATGTAATGTATGGACAAACAGAAAAACAACAAAAACTAGAAAACAAAGATGGGAAGAAAAACAATTATATGGACACTTCAAACGACAAATCGGAGAGCTTGCACATGAAAAAACCTGGATATGGTTAAGAAGAGGAAACCTCAAGAAAGAAACTGAATCACTTATAATTGCTGCACAAAATAATGCCATAAGAACAAATTATATCAAAGAAAAAATTGATAAGACGCAACAAAACAGTAAATGTAGACTGTGCGGTGACAGAGACGAGACTCTAAACCATGTATTAACTGAATGTAGCAAACTAGTACAATGGGAATACAAAGCTAGGCACAACTGGGTTGGGAAGGTGATCCACTGGGAATTATGCAAAAATTAAACTTTGACCATACAACAAAATGGTATATGCATAAACCAGAATCTGTTCTTGAGGATGAAACGCATAAAATTCTCTGGGACCTCGAAATAAAGACGGATCACCCTATCCCAGACAGAAGACTAGACCTAGTGTTGATTAACAAAAAAAGAGAGAACGTGTCAACTGGTGGACTTTGCGGTTCCAGCAGATCACAGGGTGAAGCTGAAGGAAAATGAAAAGATGGATAAATAACCGGACCTTTCCAGAGAATTGAAAAAGCTGTGGAATATGATAGTGAAAGTGATCAAATTATAGTTGGTGCACTTGGAACGGTCCCAATAAACCTGGAAAAAAAAACCGGAGGATCTAGAAATCAGAGGAAGAATTGAAACCATCCAGACTACTGCACTACTGCAATCGGCTAGAATACTCAATAGAGTCTTGGAGACATTAGGAGACTTGTTGTCACTCAGACTCCAGTGAAATACCATCAGTTAACGCTGATGTGAAAGACTCAAAAGGAGTGAAAATAATAATAATAATAATAATAATAATAATAATAATAATAATAATAATAATAATAATAATAATATAATAATGATAATAACAGAAAATAACAATAATAGAAAATTATAAAATCTTTAAGCATAAAATGAATAACGTCCTTCATCAGAGTAAAATGTTTGATATCAAATATCAAACATTTTACACTGATGAAGGCCGTTATTCTTTGTATGCTTAAAGATTTTATAATTTTCTATCAATATCATTTCATTTTATATTCAAAATAGTAATAAACAGAATGCATGTGTACATGAACAAACTCCTGGTTGAAACATCTGTTAGTAAATCTATTTTATCCATTCAACATTTTCTTTTCTTTATTTATTTTTCCTTTCAACACACACACGCACACACACACACACACACCACACACATATATATATATATATATATATATATATATATATATATATATATATATATATATATATATACTAGTAAACTACTGAACTGGCAAATTAAACACTTTATATCATCCACTAAAATAACAAAAACAACTACAATAGAAGTGACACAGTGACTTTATATCATAGGAATCAAATGAACACAACACAATAAATTAGAAGAACAAGGAACATGTTTTATCTTAAAAAAAAAACTAAAATAACAATATTAGTTTATCTTTATAGCAAAATTATTTTTTTCACATAGGCTAACAACAACTATTCCAATGTAAACTTTTTCTTTGTTTAAATTTTTTTGTAAATAAAATTTTTTTTTTTTAAATACTATTGAAATAAACATATCTGCATGCATTTCTCTTCTGATTAAATAAAAACTATTTTAATATAAAACATGTCTTTTGTTTATAGTTTTATTAAAAAGTATTTATTTAAAAAAAAATTTTGTTAGGGTTAGGGGTTAGGGTTAGGGATAATTTAATAATCTAAAAAAAAACTCTATAAATCGTCTGTTAAAAAAAACCGGACAACAATAAATAAGTAAAAAGAAAAAAATGTATTTAATATAAAAACATGTTCTTTCGTTTAATTAACAACAACAAAAATGTAAATAAGTCAAAAGAAAAAGTGTATTTGCTACTAAAAAAATGTCCCATAAAACTATAAAATTGTAAAAACGCGTCTAAAAATCGTCTGTTAAAAAAACCGATGTTGACGGTGTAAATGAACAAAAAATGTCCTTATGAAACGAGATCGAAAAAGGGGTGCCTAAAGGTCATATTGTCCAATTATTTAAAAAACTAAAACTAACATAAATAAAATAGCACCTACATTAATATATTAAACATCTTTAACTCTTTTCCTACTTGTGTTGTATATTTGATCTTGGAATGAAGCCGTGATTATCTTCTCTTGACACTTGTACCCCAGTCATGGTTAATGGAACAAGAAAAGGCTACCCCCCCCCCCGTTGATTGAATAAAAGAGTTAGGTTCAAAGTTTCGCGAAGGCTCCCGATTACGACATAAAGGCTCCCGATTACGAAATGAGTTCGAAGAGAAAATTCCAAAGTTCGAGGAGGGGATTCCCGAGTTCGAGAAGATTCCCGAGTGCAACCAAAAATACCTGACGATGGCCGGAGGGAACATCGGCCAAAACGTTATGTAGATAACCAAATAGATGAGGACAATGATCCGAATTATCTAAATAATACAAATTTTCAAGCCTCATCTCAATAGGTCAAAGGTTTAAAGAAATAGCGTGTTTATCTTGTTCTGTAGAGTATATCTATCTACTCGTGGTTGGACACAGTTGTACTTGAAGAAAATTAACGTTTCATTCATTGTTTATTTCTGGCTTGGTAAATACAGATTCAGTCGCGGGTCTTTTTGAACACACCTCATATTTTGAAGGAAATTAACGTTTCTGTCATTCTTCATTGTTTAATACGCCTTCAGTCTTGCAACAAAATGTTTAACAAAACTCCCATACTAAAGAAAAGTCAGGTTTTTTCGTTGTTCATTCTCAATACATTTTCAACACACCTTAGTTTGAAGTTATATATTAAGTATTCTTATCTAATATGAATAATTTGTACACGATTTTATGATATCAAAAGTTACTATCCAATACAAATAATTCTCACACAGTTATATGATATCAAGTATTCTTATCCAATACAAATAATCTTTACACAGTTATATAATATCAAGTATTCCTATGTAATACAAATAATTTTCACACAGTTATATGATATCAAGTATTCCTATCAAATACAAATAATTTGTACATCGTTCTATGATATCTACCTTGTTCAGGGTTTGAATTCGTGTAGACGAGTCCAATAAATATGACCATCCGTCTTTACCCCTTAACACCTGGCATGTAATAACCCTAAACAGGTTGACATGCCGCGAAAACCAAGCAAGCAAACAGCTTCGTTCAAGATTTGAATTCGGGTACTAAAGTTCATTTCCTACGACGATTAACGTTAGGCTACGTGCGCCTCTCTTTTCAAATACAAATATCTAACGTTGTACAAAATTAACACAAATACTTTTTATCAGTATATTTTCCCTATCATTAATCTGAGTAAATGCGCAAAGAATATGGTGACAATATCAACTTTTATACGAGGGGTCGGTTTTGCTCGGTCAATAGAGCATTTGCCTAGGTTTATCCCAAGGTTCGGGTTCGATACTGGTCACAGCTAACCCAGTGCATGAGTCGCACATCGTGTCTGGGTAATTGGATTTGTGTGGTAAAGACCCGTGATCTGACGGTTGGTGTGTCCCTCCACCTCAGCCGCAAAATAATTTCCCTAGTTTATTGCTAGCAAAAGGGAGATAGACTCCCTCGCTGTTCGGCTGATGCCTACAATAGGCCACTCTGCAGACTTTCACTTTCAAGATTTAAGATTTTCACTTTCATATATCTTTTGAAGATATGAGGCGTGTGGTCTAATGGTTAGAGTCGTAGGATATGTACTCGTTGATCCGAGTTCAATTCCTGGACGAAGCTGTTGCATTTCACATGGCGCTAATACCCTTGGGAAAGGTATGGATCCAATTCTCCCTCCAACTATGGGTAAATAGCAGGGCAGACTGGGCGCTTTAACCATGGCTAGGTAACCAGTGTAGGAGAAGGAAAACTCTGAATTCGAATCTGTTTAACCCCGCTTAATAAATTGACCTTGTGCCGCATCCTGATCGTGCGGAGGGGTTGGTATATATATTATATATATATATATATTATATATATATTTCTTTATAAGTGAGTGGAGGTGGTCCTATATCGAAAGTCATCATATTCACATGGTTGAATGTTAACTTTTAGCACCCTTTTGTGCATGAGTAGGGGGGGGGTCGGGATTGAAAGTTAGGATATTTTATTTCTCTACGGGGGTTGGGGATGGGTTGGGTGCTGGCGAGGCCCTCACTGTTTTCTCACTACTCCTCACTGTTCTTGACTGTTTTTTTTTTTACTGGCACCCATATAATAATTTCTTCTATTACTTTTTTTTCTCTTTATTTATTTGTGTTAACCTCTTCACTATTCATCGCCAACATTACCGGATATATGGATGGGGTAGTCCACGGTGGATTTGCGACAAAAAAATTGGGGGAAAAAAAAGAAATAAGTTTAGGTTGGTTCTTAGTGTTTTCATTAGTACCGCACCTTCACACGGGGTTACAATCATAAATACCACATGGAAAAACTGAAAAAGCTTCACACACATATATATATATATATATATTATATATATATATATATAATATTGTTCTAGACGAGGGAGAGGGTGGTTCGTTATACCACCGCTGTAGTCCCATCACATCATCTGAACTCCACGAGAAAAAGGTTCGTCAATGGAAGAGGACACATATCAAATTCCCTGGTATTCAACGTCTTAGATTTCCAGTTCTAAAAACGATTCTTTGATGTCAAATTTGCTCAGGCTTCTGTATATATATATATATATATATATATATATATATATATATATATATATAGACACTTTTGTTTATTTGGGATTTTTTATCGGGAATATATGTGTAGGGAAGGCTGGGTGTAAAAAAAAAAAATATAAAAAAATATAAAAAAAACATACATATGTATATAAAAGTATATGAGAGAGTATGAGCATGTATGTGTACACATACACACACGCATACACGCACGCGCGTGCGCACACACAAATCTACACACGGGTGTGTATGCGTGTGTTTAATCTCTTTCCAATAGTGTCTTTGCTTTTTTTCTATCCAACAATGTATATGTACCTAGAGTGAAAGGAAAATGGAAGTGTGTATGGGGGAGGGGGAGAGAGAAAAGAGAAAGAAAGAGAGAGAGAGAGAGAGAGAGGGAGAGGGGGATTATACAGAGACTGAATAAATACTACAAATATAGTATAACAAATATAAATAGTATAATATAAAATATATAGTATAATAAATAAATATTTGTGCGTGCTCTCACACACACATACATATACAAACACACACGTATATTTATATATAATATACTGTCAGCTTTCCCATGATATATATATATATATATATATATATATATATATATATATATATATATATATATAATAAACTGTATATATATAGTAAACTGTGCTCCATATCATTGATAGATTTAAGTATAGGCGATCTTCAGACCTAATGGGATATTTTGTCAGTAACCAGGTATCGTTGACTTCATGTCCATGCTACCTCAACTTTATATATATATATATATATATATATTAAATTTTTTACTTGAAGGCACTTACAACGCATGTATCGCATAAAATTCGATACTTTTTCTTATAGAAAATGAACTTGACAAGTGTAATCCCGGCAAAGGATGGCTCGGTGTGTAGAATACCGTACAGACTGTTTCGACTTTATTAAGTCTCATCAGCGGTACATACTAACGATTTCCCTCCGACAGAAATCGAAACCGGGACTTCAGCAGACACAGTGAAACACTAGTGAAACACTTTTATCGCCTATATATATATATATATATATATATATATATATGTATGTATGTATATATATATATGAGATAAATGTACTAATCATAGATCTCCATTTGCTTTCTTTTACCTGTTATGTTATAATTATATATTCGCTTTGTCACTTGGTTTATTCCTGATGTTCCACTTACCGCCATCTTTCTTAAATGTTAATTTCTTTCTTTTTGTTTTTTTTATCCTTCCAACATCTTGTCTTGTTTTTTTCTTTCTTCTTTTTTACTTCTAATCATCTGTTCTTTTATCTTCTAATAACCACGTTCTTTCTTTCTTTTTCATTTTTTTTTTTCTTTCTTTCTTTTCTTTCTTTCTTTCCTTTCTTTCTTTCTTTTCTTTTCTTTCTTTCTTTTCTTTCTTTCTTTCTTTCCTTCTTTTTTTTCTTTTCTTCTTTCTTTCTTTTTTCTCTTCTTTCTTTCTTTCTTTCTTTTCCTTCCTTTCTTTTTCTTTTCTTTTCTTTTCTTTTATTCTTTTTTCTTTCTTTCTTTTTTCTTTTTTCTTTTCTTTCTTTCTTTTCCTTCCTTTCTTTTTTCTTTCTTTTTCTTTCTTTTTCTTTCTTTTATTCTTTTTCTTTTTTTCTTTCTTTCTTCTTTCTTTCTTCTTTTCTTTTTTCTTTATTCTTTTTTCTTTCTTTTTTCTTTTTTTCTTTCTTTCTTTCTTTTTCCTTTTTTCTTTCTTAATCCCAACTTCCATACTTTATTCATTCTTTATTTCTTTAAGTGGCAAGAACTTACTTCTTTCTTTATTTCTTTTTCTTTCTTTTTCTTTCTTTCTTTTTTTTTTGTTTGTTTCTTTGTTTCTTTGTTTCTTTGTTTCTTTCTTTTTTCTTTAGTGACCTTGACTTCTGTAATTCATTCGTTCTTTCTTTATTTAACGGGAAAGATCTTACTTCTTTCTTTTTCTTTCTTTCTTTCTTTTTTCTTTCTTTTCTTTCTTTTTTTTCTCTTTCACCTCACTATTCACCAATTTAGTCATTATTTCTTTCTTTTTTCTTTCATCACACTCTTTATTAAGGTATTTATTCTCTCTTTCATTGACCGACAAGATGTTTTTTATTTCTTTTATCATTTCTTTCTTTGATTGATTGATTCATTCTTTCTTTCTTTCTTTTTTTTCTTTCTTTCACTATTAATTCCTTTTTCCTTTCTTCTTTCATCCCACCCATCAATTATGTATTCGTTATTTCTTTCTTTGATTGAAAAAATCTTCATTATTTCTTTCATTCACTTTCGTAACAAGTGACGCAAGTTTGAATCTCACTGAAATATTATATTTTTATCTATTATTTCCGATACTCAATGTTCCACGTTGTCGTAGAAATAACCACCAGAGAGAGTCTGGTTTGGTTTCTTTGTTTAATAGCAAATCGACCTTCTTTTCATGCCGAATCCGTCTTTGTAGAGGTAGTACTACTATTTAACCCATAGTTGGGGGATGAAGGGTTTCATACCTTTCACAATGGTATTAGTTCGAAAGTGAATGTAATAGCGCGCTTGATGTTTGAACTAGGATAATCCGATGCCACAACCCAGAATGTTAGCCACAACGCCACAAAAAATCCTCGACCTCATAGTTGCAATATAAAAGCAATTAAAATTTAAAGGTGAAAGAAAAATAAAGTGTTTGACAAATATTTAATTCTTTTTTCGTTTTTTTTTTAATTCTTTTTATTCATTTAAAAAAAATTATTTTGATTCATTTTTTATTCTTTTTTCATTCTTGTTTATTATAATTATTTTTGATATTTTGTTTTTTCATTGTTGTTTTTATACTTTTTCATTTTTTATTATTATTTATTATTATTTTTATCACTTGTATTCTTTTTAGTACTTGTTTTGAAGAAGAAGAAGAAGAAGAAGAGAAGAAGAAGAAGAAGAAGAAGAAGGCCAACGCCATTTTGCCTTCTAAAATTCCCGCTCGTGGAAAACCGACGCCCCCGCCATTCCCCTCAAAGAAAAACCAGCTTCAGTGTTCTTAGTTACCATCAGATTTTTGTCGGTTGGTCGATGAGAGTGGTGGATTGGTGGTCGATGAGGGTGGTGGGGTTGGTGGTCGATGAGGGTGGTGGGGTTGGTGGTCGGTGGGTGGAGAAGTTCCGAATATTTCGGCTTATGTCTATCAAAGTTGACTCGTGACTGGTGTATGATCAAAACTTTATAACGGCTCACATTTTTCCTTTCCTTCTTCCTCTTTTTCTTTTTTTTTTCCTTTTCTTTTTCTTCTTCTTTTCCAACTTTTTTGTTTAGTTCTTTTATGTTTATTTTTGTTCTCCAAGAATTCTTTATTTGACTGTCTGTCTGTCTGTTTGTTTGTTTGTTTGTACTTATTTTCTTTCTTTCTTTTATTTTGTCGTTTCGTTGTTTTCTTTCTTTCTTTCTTTCTTTCAATTGATTAGTATTTTTTCTTTTTTTTTTGTTCTTTGCTTTATTCGTTGCTAGAAGCGGATACCAGGCGTCAAGCGAGTAGAGGATTACAAAAAAATATGGTGTAATGATTAGTAATCTAGTCTTGCAGAATAGTGAGTTCAATCCTTGCTGGATATCCCGTAAAAAGACCCCATGTTAAGTTGGCATGAAAAAAAAAAGATAAAAAGAAGAAAAAAGATTGTTTTGCGAATCCATATTGATTTGTTTCAATTTGGGATTCACAAACATTTTTAAGCTGTTCAGTTTTTAATATTTTCCTAAATATAAATTAAATCTTTATAATTTTGGCACAAAAAGGTAGAGTCAGTAACAATTAATGTATATATATATATATATATATATATATATATATATATATAATATATATACTTTGTTACCAAGTTTCTTGGTACAAGGTGAATCTAGGCTGGTCCTATTCTCTAACAGTAGTTTGTTGTAGAGTTCAGGTTCCGTATGAGAGCTCAATGTTTAATTTTTATAAACAGAGCAAATTTATTTGTGAATAAAAAGGCCTTAAATACCAGGGGTATCGTGATTATGGACCATTTCCACTCGTGGGTATCTGAGGCCCACCGAGTTTCGTCAGACCACATTTTATTTTAATAAAAACGTAGTCTGACGAAGCTCGGTGGGCCTCAGATAGTCACGAGTGGAAATGGTCCATTATCACAATACCCCTGGTATTTAAGGCCTTTTTATTCACACACACACACACACACACACACGCATATTATATATATATATATATATATATATATATATATATTATATATATATGCTTTGTAGTTAACTATTTTATTTTCGTAATTTCCTCCGGACATACATACATACACACTATTTGTACTTTATATATAGTTTTCTTTCCTTCATTTATAATTTTCTTCATTCTCAGTCGACGTTTCTTTCTTTTTAACAAGCCATTTTTTTTCTTTCCATCGACTTTAATTGGTAATTTTACTTCTTTGCTTTATTCTCTTATTCTTTCTCAGTTTGGTCTTTCTTTCTTTCTTTCTTTCTTTTGCTAGCCATTTCTTTCTTTCGATATTCGTTCTTTCTTTCTTTCTTTCTCAGTTCGATGTTTCTTTTTTTTAAATTTTTTATCTCTATTACCTTCTCTTTTTTTGGTTTCTTTCTTCTCTGCATGTCGTTTCTTTCTTTTTTTATATTCTTTTTTTCTTTCTTTCTTTCTTCTTTCATTGTAGCCTTTCTTTCTTTCGAGTCTTTCTTTCGTTGTTTTCTTTCTTTCTTCCTTCCTTTCAAGACTTTCTTTCTTTCTTCTTAGCTTCTCGTTTTTTCTTTCTTTTTACCTCTCGATCTATCTGTCTCAATGTGTAATTTCTTTCTTTCAATCTTCATTCTATATTTCTTTCTTCCTTTCTATCGTCGTTTCATAGTTCGTACTTTCTTTCCTTGTTAATATCCAGTTTCTTTCTTCTTTTTTTTCTTTCTTTCTTCTTATTCTGACGGTTTTTTTTTCTTTCTTTCAGAGTGCACATTTTTTCTATCACTCTCGTTAATTTCTTTCTTAATACAAGATTTCTTTCTTCCTTCCTTCCTTCCTATTTACTTTCTTTCATAATTCATCGTTTCTTTCTTTCATTATTTCTTCCATTCCTTCTTTCATTGATTCATTCTTCATCGTGTCTTTCTCCTTTAATTTGTCGACATATTTTCTCTATTTCGTTCGGTTCATATCTATCTATCTTTCACAGTGTGTCTGTCTGTCTGTCTGTCTGTCTGTCTCTTTATATATATATATTATATATATTATATATATATATATATATATATATATATAGTCTTGTTAGTAAACACTTGTGGCAAGAAAAAGAAACGGCAAATAGGTTGTTATTAAAAATATACTACCGAAACGAAAATAATCGATTAATACTATAACACTTAGCCAAAAGAAAAGCAAATTATATATATATATATATATATATATATATATATATATATATATATATATATATATATTATGAATAAGATAATGAAAAAACAAACGATGTTTACAACTGAAATAGGCTCATCAGAAGAGAAAGTGTGCAAACGGTTTGCACACTTTCTCTTCTGATGAGCCTATTTCAGTTGTAAACATCGTTTGTTTTTTCATTATATCTTATTCATACTGTCGGATTAATTTCCATTTTATTTTCACATATATATA